>LR736938.1:76597-283631 GCA_902654985.2 Oryctes borbonicus
ATATATATATATATATATATATATATATATATATATATATATATATACAACAACGGCACCGTCGTTTGAAAAAAATTTAGGACCGGTTGGTATACGGAAAGACCTTCTAGAAAGGAACGGAGATTTGTAAGGGGGAGCGAGATGGAAATAACTGAGCGAAAACATTAGAAATTTTGCCTTTTCCAACGCTGAGAAACAGACTGGATTTATGTCCTACATTTGCGGATATTAAAGGGGTTTAAGGGCGGGAAAGGGACGGCAGGGTAAAAGTATTCGAGCGATGTTTCTGCGGAAGTAAAAGTTCGTGATTTGTGAAGCATTAGGTATGTTTGTCATTTAGTTCTGCAAGGAACCGATGCGGTCACCGATATTGGTCATGCCGATGTTAGTTCTAGCGCTAAGAATAATTAGATAAAGCATTCAAATGAATATATTTACCATGTATTAATTTTCATTAAACCGTTACTAGTAATAGTTTCTATAACCAGAATGCTTCTGGAGCACCTCAGGGATCAATTTTAGGACCATTGCTTTTGCTTAAATTCCAAAACGTCTTTCTATTTATATCGATGAATATTCGATTTGCCTAATTCATTTATGGTAAGAGAAGGAAAAGGTCTACCTTACCTAAAAACACAATTATTTATATTATTTAACGTGGGTAGCGTTAAAAAGCTTGCTATTTCTACCCTGATAATTTATCTTGCTCCGTGAAATAATAACGTAGGCTTTCACGGCCATAGCCAATTAAAACTAAACGTGTTCCGCGTTTGAACCAGTTAGTTTCGCCATGGTTAACACGTTGAATTACCCTGCTAACTGCGGCTCATCACCTTCCCTTCTCCCGAAGAAGCCCCATATGATTATAGGCGGAACGAGTTTTCGATTACCTACCATGACACGGTCCAAATCCAGGAAACATTTCTCTTCTTCGGCAAGAGCTCCACTATTTAAGCCGCGTTGCGTTCATCATGAATTTCTCCCTAGTTTCCGACTCATATTTCTCACACCATCAACTTATACCGGTCTCCATCATCATATATTTATTAATTTGTCTACTTCGTAAGATTAATGAAACACCCATTCAATAATATAGGCGTCGCACTTACCGATTGACCATTAATCTGTATCCCCTCTCCACTTCCCCAAATACTCAAAGCGTTTTGGCGACCATAAATCCAGGTCCTCGCCTATAAAACCGTTAGTTAAAGTCATCAATACGTGTCGCAATTACCTCCGCTGAATAACTGGCATTAAATTTACGTGCTGGATGCATTAAATTACCTTTAATTAGTATATATTCGTCAAATAATGTAATCAAGCACGGCAGAGAGCGGGGTGTCAGGTCGGCCGAACGAAATATATGGCCGCTACCCCCGATTGGTGAATATTAATGCGTTTTACAGGGGTTTGACGTGTTGTTTACGCTTTTTGTCGTGTTGTTACCTAATTAGAATGTTGAATTTCGATGTTACTTTTTGTATATTTACTGACAAATTGAAAGTAAACTTTATATCCGGTATCGAATGTACCAAGTTTAATTGTTACAACATATGTTGTGTATCTTGTGTGTTTATATTTGAAGAATCTGGCCTCCGTAAGCGACTGTTTTCTCAGGCTCAAAGCTTCCTTGGGAAAATGTATAAGTCAACAAGGAGAGGGAAATAAGAATTTGTCAGAGAAGTACGTAACCGGGTCCGTTTACACACGTGATTCAAATTTCCAAGGCTTTTGGATCTGAATCTTCTGGTTGCTGGTATTCCCGTATTATTGACAATACAATAAGAGCAAATTCGTCAACTTGTTCCTAATCAACCACTTCAAAATCACAAAGAAACATCTACAAGAAACCCAATTCTGCTCGAATCGCGTGCAATCTCTGCATTTATCCAAAATGCAAGGCCCGCCTCGTATCGCACATTCTACAAGCAGGCAAATCCCGAGAGCTCCAAAACACTTAACAACGTCGGACCGGGCGCAGATTAAATTTACACGGAATAATAAATCTCTCGTTAACATACTAACAAAGGCCGCAAGTTGCCCGCGAACTCGCGGGCTGTCATCGCGGTATGGTCGTTCAGAAAGCTGGAATTTCATATTCGCCAAAAGAGTCTCAAGTGTGCTCCGTGGTAGTGCATTAATCCTTATGGCCAAGAGTCTAACGTCGGACAATTATGCGCACCGGTTTAATTTTAAGCTGCTGTTCATAGGCTTAATACTGTTATTACAGTTGGTTCGCGGTAGAGTTAGTGAAATTGTAGGTCTTTGCTAAGATCTACTGCTTTATAAATATTTGACCATTTTTAGAAACTATTGTTCTGTTAAAAATATGTCTAGTTTAACAAGTCAAGATTGCAGCAAAAGATGATCAAATCGGGCTCAGCAATTCCACTTGAACGTCTTAAATTAGCCAAATCATCCTACGAGTTTTTCCAATTGAAAATCATTTATTCTTATACCTATGAAACGTTGTTGACTTGCCTCTTGTGCAGCTATCACAAGCTGGTATTAAGAAATAAAGGCTACTACTAGCATTTTCCGTCTACAGCACTTCAAAATCTCAAGAGAGCAGCTTGAGTGTTAGACGTGATTGTTGCTTAACCCATTAAAGATGTTCCCCACGTCACGCCGCGGTTATTGAATATTTTAGCGTCCATTAACAGCGTCGATTGGACGCGCTACGTCTTCACGAACGCCCTCCTCCATATCTGACGCCACCTTTTATTACAAATTTACAGAGCCTTATTATTTACTAATGCGAAAGTTGGCAACGTTGTAGGTGTAGGGTGTGGTGCTTATTAAGTTGCCGAGTTTGACTTGTAGACTGCGTAAACTTGGCCGTTGACGGTTTGCTTATTGAATTAGGAACTAGTTTTGGGGCGTGAATCGTTAGTTTATTAATAAATTAATTAGGTAAATGTCTTATAGGAATATATGGAGACGATAATACGGCTTGATGTAAACAACAACAAGACTAAGTGGTTTGTGAATGTTTGTTCTAGCAAACTAATTAATTAGATTTAATAAATAAAGTATATTATTAAAGTTATGGAGTTTCAAACTTCGTTGCGTCTTATATTTTCTCTCCCAAGTACGATACGTCATCCCAGTGGAGATGGTTGATGCATTACTTTTTTTTTGTGTTTGATGTTTGTTGTTGTAATCAAGTACAAACAACAAAATTAACAAAGAATATATTTTTTAATACGTGCCTTTTTTGTGCTTGGAGCAAGACATCGAGTGTACTGCAGTCTTAGATACGACAGGTCACATGCCTATTTTGTTCAATCAAGTTGTGCACAGTGTTGATGTTCTTTGGCCAACGGAAACACGATCACGATGAAATTCTAATTTCCGTTTTAACAATATCAAACCCCAAATTTTACGAAAAAAGTAATGGCAAACATATCATCTACTGGTCGTTTTATAAAAACTTAACGCTTGAGCTTATTACTAGAGTACAACCACATAGCTATAGCTCCTCATTTTTTCTTTTATTTAATTTTACTTTGTCTTTTAAAAGTAAAAAGCTGATTAGAAGGCAGCTTTCTAACAACAAACATTCCCCCAAAAAGGAAAAAGCACCCCACAGCACTACAAAGTTCTTCCAAGGAAATTTACTACTCTGCCAAACATTGCCAACAACTTTCAACCTCTAGTAATTTCGAATATGAAAGACACTTCGATTAATTCATTTAATGCGACGTATTAGACGAAATCCATATCCTAAAAGACGGAACCTTTCGAGAGCTTTCCGACGAAGAACCCAAGAGATCCACAATCACGGCTTTCAGTAATAACGCTTCTAGTAGCTAGCTGAAGCCTGGCCGGGGTTAGTACGCATTAGGATGGGATCAGGATGCGAAATCCTCGGCCTTTGTGCACTCTAATTGTCCGATATCGATTCGGAACCGTTGCCATTGTGCCGACCTAGTTATCTCGCGGATATCTGGCGCGTGTCCTTCCCGCAGCACGGAATTGAAACTGTGCATTCGCCGTAAAGCTATCTACTGCCTGGCACTGTACAAGCTCCGATCCGAAACAAACAAAAAAAAAAATGCTGGGGTATTGAAGTTTATTTCCCGTACAGGCGCATTGTGTATCTGTAGATTGTTTTTAATTGCCGGTTTATGGGCGTATTTCTGGCGTATTTTTATAGGAGGAACAATAAAATTGGATTTTGATCCAAAGTGTAATAATCGTATTCATTGTTGGCGGGGAATGAGCTTCAGTTATCAGCCAGCTTAATATCCGTAATTTTCTCAATGAATGCGAACTTTTAACCACCAAATCAGGGACTTTACTGGTGTGGTTTGGATTGGAAAAATTGTGTGGATTAGTTACGGACGCCAATCCATCTATTCCTCACAGTCCATGATTTCTCTCTCTCCAAATTATCGTTCAACATTACCACCTAGAACAACCCTAACAGATACAGGGATTTCCAAGAGAAAATATTGTTGTTTGTTGTTATTATTTTCATAAGAAAACATACACATCTAGTAAACATGACCTTTTCGTTCGAGAAGGTGAAGTTTTTCCGTGTAACTTTCTCCGTACAGAAACATTTTGCGTTTTGCGTGGGGACGCTTTCCGCCTGAGGGGCCGAGGTATGTGTACAAAGGAGTCCTGAGATGTTTGCCAACGACGATAAGGTACGGAGATCGAAGAAAGTGAAGAGAATTTTCCATTTTTCTCCATCTATCGTCCGCCGAAAGGTATAAAGGCGCAGACGAGCGTAGGGTATTTGCAGATGCGTCCTTTTAATATCATATTTTAAACGTTTACATAGGGAGGGATAAGGAAGATGTATTAATGTGTGATAACATGGATAACAATTGTTATCGTCGTGCACACCCTTTATAAGGTTTCAGATATCAATGCGGATTCGATTTTTGGAATCCGCAAGACATTTGCGATAACTTCACTTATTAACTGCTTTCGACGTGTTTGTTGTACTTTTGAGAATTTGTTTTTTAATCGATGTAAGGGATTGTCTGTGTTCTGCAGAGATAATAAGCGAAGATTAATTTATTAAACATTTTTTCGACATTTCTGAAAGGTGTCACTTGTTAAATGTCCCGAAAAGAAGTAGTCGAAAGAATTACCTATTCATCGACTCGGAAATATTATGTTAAGATAGTCGCTTATTATGTTACTGTCAAAGCCAGAGGCGCCGTCTTGTTCTGCCGAAAATTGACTTTCTCCGGCAAAAGAGGTAGCTGATGTATTAGAAAATGCAGGTGTTGCGGTCCTGATAAGGTGGGGGTAAAAGATATTGATGGATCAATTATCCTTTTAACATTCACCTTGTTTGCAAATCAATTTCTCTCATACAATGTGGATATTTAGACGACCAATAATGTGAATTAGGCTAAAAAATTGCTCGCATTAATTAATCAATAGCTCCAGATTAATATCACTGAACGGGCACCATCTACCTTCTGGTATCAACAAACTTCGCAAAGGATGTCCCTTCCAGAGTCCCCGGAACACGAAATTTCATTAGCATTCTAATCCGGATAATTTATTTAAGCACTTTAGGAGTTTCTCCAGAAATCTAAACCGGAAAGTTAATAAATGCCACAGAAAAAGATACGACCTGACTGCCGCGGTAACAGCGGTTGACCGGAAATAAAGTAATCTAAATTCCTGTATAAATTTTAAATTAGAACGTCGCGAGTGGCATGTTTTATGTTTTTCGTGCCTATTGAGACGCAAATTGAACTACGCCGAGCCTTTCGGGTAACTGGGCGTATTTAATTCTAGTTTACGATCGCAGTAAGAAGTCTCGAAAGAAATTTTCGGATAAACAAGAATCGGAGAAGGAATAAGAGGGTTGGTTTACTTTGGGATACCTTTAAGTCTGTCGCAAGCTAGTAGAGATGAAATTGTAATTAAGGATGCTGATGCTGGTTCTGATGCTGAAACAATTGGCGAAGGAAATGGTTGTGCCTGCGCAACGAGGAAATCTCCACACAAAAAAGAACAAACAAAAAGCAAATCCTTTTCTTTCTAAATAAACCAACTAAACAATAACCATTTCATCAAGAACCTTAAGAAAAGCATCCAATTTCCAAAAACCCAGTTGTCCCTCCGACAAAATAATGGAATAAATTATCCATTCAACCAACAACATTCCACACATTTATATTTCGCGATCCGACGAATATGTTTAGCATTATATCTGGTATTGAAATCTGCTTCGCAAGATTACCGCGTCGCTTTGGCAGTGTTCTCGCGATTCTACAACGTCGATACGACTGTTGCGCCTCTCACGGATGCATACGGAGGCTCCTTCGCAATGTTTAACTGCGCGTGGCATACTAAGTGCTTCTTTATTATGTAAGTTACCGCGCTTATTCCATTTACAGGACCCCCGTACGATCCTCCAGCCGATCCTCCTTCATCTGCATTCGTTTCGACGAATGAATTTCGTTTCTACATGTCGTTCTGTACCTTTTTGCGCTAACGAATTCTGTTCCTTTCGTCTGCAATGACCTGGACGTGTTCTCGAATGCTATGTTAGGAACTATTTTTAACGTAGTAGCAGAAGGTTTTGGCAGATTTAAGAAGCGTTCTGAATGGGAGTTTCAGGATGGGTTTTGTTTTGTGAATTGGAAGAGGGGATGAGATATTAAATTTAGCAAAGTATAATTCGACGATGCCAGCAGTTAAAGGTCAAATGGTGAAAAGTTATTCGACGATATTTTAGTTGTGAACTTTCTTGCAAAGTGAGAGGACGTGCAAACATAATCGTTGAATCTATTGCATATTACGAGCGGAGTGCGATAATTACCTGGCCTCAGTAAGGGATGGCGCTACTAGAATTGAAGTAACTCTATTTTTCGTAAAAGTAACTTTTGGAAAGAGTCCTTTCAAGTTTTCAAGCGGATACGTCAGCTAATGAATGAAATGAATTAAAAATGAATTTAAAATGAACAACTTTTATGATTACTTTGAAAATGGCAAAACGATTAATGATGAGTATTACGACAACTTATTGTGCGCACTTATGTCGTCGCAATGGCAAAATTCCATCAATTAGGATATGATTTGCTTCCACACCCATCATATTTGCCACACTTAGCCACCAGATTATTTCTCATTTTCATACATGAAAAAGATGGAGAGGAAAAATTAATTTTGTGTTAGTGTAAGTGTTAAGTGTTAAATTAAAAATTAAAAAAATTAAAAAATTAAGTGTTCAATGTCCAAAACCTTTATGGCAACCTCTTCCTGATTCGTGGATGAAAATAGATCACGAAACTCTTAGAAAGTTAGTGTCTCATTTATCTCAATTATGAATATTTAAATGATGATGTAACCTCGAAACTACATCTCCAACTACATCTTATGCAATTTACAGAGAAAAGGTATCTCCCGTCACATTTTCAATATTTAGCTTTCACCGTGCGCACTTCAGGGTCGTTTCCTTTTCGTTATCGAAACCGTGGCTTATCGGCAACGCGGCTCGAAAAATCTGCAAAAGTCGTATAATTAGGAATTCTTTCTCGTTTAATAGGAAAGCCTTTTACCGAGGCGTTTCCGTAGATCATTTCGACGAGATTAAGTGTAGACCGTCGCGAGGAAACGAGATTTCTTCGGCGCTTTTTTTCGCTGTAGAGCTTTTTCGGATATCTGAGACGAAATTTTGCGGGTCTACTCGCGTTATTTAATGGCATCTCTCTACCCGCGATGTATATTACACCTAACGAGGCTCTGGGACTCGGAAAAAAAGGAATATTAGAAAAGCCATTAAACTTGTACGCGTTTTTAGTTCCAATTTTGTAAAAAAGGTGTTTTTGTCGGGAATCTATGTGTTTATATTAGGAACAGTGGCTGCGTTTACATGCTTCGCTTACGTAAATGGAACTCGCAAGGGAATACCGATTTGAATGAAACTTTTTGGGTTTATAGACCAATTTAGTGTAAGAGGAGGTGTAATTTTTCTAGGTGACCAGTTACCCGTTTTCAGGGTGTAAAGGACCCTAAACACGGTACAATATCATTTGCGTCATTTCTGAAACTATGGGAAAAATTGAAAAATACTTTGGGCAATCTTTTATTGATTAAAGTTGCTCCACAATAATGCGCCAGTCCACAAGTTGAGACGTTCAAGCTTACAGTTTAGATCTCTACCTCTAAGAGGAACAAAATTTGTTAACGACGAACTTGTATCCAAATTCTATTCTTTCTTTTTCATGCCTTGTCCGGCGATATAAAAACGACCCCTTCGTTCGAAGAGATATTCTTTGTGAGATTTTTTTTTAAATAACATGCAGAATTTTTCTGACATCGTATAAATCCCACAAAAAATAAACCGCCCGCTTTAAACTTGGCAACATCCTCTAAATACACTGTCTATATTCTTCCCAAACGATAACATTTATTGTCTGTACCTTCTATACATCTATAGTATACCCATTATATTATACCGGCAATAACGCCGCAGTGTTGTGAAAATTTAAATTCAATGTAGGTACCTACATAAAACTGTCATAAATATGCATGGCTTTCGATGGCGGAGATGTGGAAGTATTCGGCTTCGATCCATACTGTTTTGAAGGCGAAGCGGACGGCTTTTAATTAAAAAAGGCATTTTTATACATCCGCGCTTCGTAATGCACGTATTTTCAGTTCTTCGGTCGTTTTTTCTTAATTTTATTCCGTTTTGAAAGGTGTAGACGGCATTGGAGCAGTAATAATAGTGTAGGTAGTGAACGACGCTAATATTTTGGAGAAACGTTTCCATTTCCTCCGCCTAATTGAATTACTCCGCGTTCATTTTTATATTCTGGAGACGGCATCCGTTTTTAATTAATTGAAATTCATTTCTGAATGTGGTTTTACAATTTTTCTCGTTTTAATTTGAATTTTATTGTAACAATCGAGAAAATTCAATCCAATTGGATTAAAAAAATATTGTAAATTCTACGTACTTAGTAATATGTTTTCATTGGGTGGTTGCCAATTTTCCTATTGGACGATATCCTTTTGATTTTCGGTTATACAATATGGATCGGCTGCATTGACCTTGAAACTTTGAAGGAACTTACCTGAAAAGAAAGGAAAACATCTTAAAATGCATTAATTACATTCAAATTTAGTCATGTTTATCCTTAAAATATAGAATCTTAAAAGTATCCACGATATACGCGGTAACAAAACAGAGAACGATCTTTTTAAACAATACGATTGGTGAAATACGCCAGAAAGCTTATTTGATCCTTTTGGTGGATTCAGACGATCGTTGATTTATTTGAAAATAAATAAATCCTGAACTCATGGCAACGCCAGCGGTCAGATTATTCCTAACTGATTCCCGTCATCGTCATACTTAGCATCTATGTAAATTTTGCAACAGTGATCACTGCATTACAGAACATTCTTGGCGTTCTTCGCGTTTATAAACATATTTATTCCGAATATTTACATTTAATACTAGAAAATACGCCTTGGGTCCCTATACACAACCGCAGCAGTCGTTACTTTGGTCCAATTACACTTTAATTAGGCGACCTCTAAAAGGTACGACGACGTAAATTAAGACTAATTCGAAGCAATTCGTTTCCATTAGAATCGAGTTATCCGCGGATATGAAAGGATCGGTTCCTGCGAAAGTGTTTCCAGCATCGGTATGCTTCGATTTCAACGAAATGAAGGTCTACAGTCGTCATATTCCCGGGAAATTGGAAGAAATTCAATTTCGCGCAAAAATTTATCGTATTTTCTCTTGATTTGAATTCCTTTTTCGTTTCGTTTTTACTCTCACCGCTTTCATTTTCCTTTTGTCTTCCTTTGAGCGATATGGGTTATTATTGAAAAAAAAATGATTTCTCTGGAAGTATGAGGGTAGTTTGGAAAGTTTCTCTCAGCGTTCTCCTGAAGCCAAAGCACTAGGGAGACAGGTGCGGAAAAGCGGCCGTGTTTGAATAAGAAGAAAGTTGCATTCCACCAACATAATCCACCCTCTCGCACTTCAATGGTCGCCATGGTAAAAATTCGCGAATCGGGATTCGAACTGATATACCATCCGCCCTATTTACTACATCTGGCCTTTCTTAAGCTCAAAATTTGAACGAAGAAGCTAGCAGACGAAGGCGAAGGAGAAGTGCTAAGTCCATGTGACAGATTTTTGTTAGAAATTATGATTTTATGCAGAAAAGAAGTAAAGAAAAGATCTTTACGTTATAAGTAGCAAATCGATGTAAATTTGATTTAATTATTACCCGTTAGGATCCGCAGCCATTAGCTTGCAAGTAGCTCCTGGTGGGCGTATGTGGCAAAATAGCATTTCCAAATTTCCTACTAAGATACCATCGAATACCACCAGTACGTGAAGGAATGGGAATACACCGTTAACATCTGGAACATCAGGAGGTTTGGCCGATTTAAGACATTTGGTTGCATCAAAACGAATTCGGTCTGCAGTAGCTTTCTCTCGAAGAAGCTCCATATGATTGTAGGCGAAGCGTCGAGCTTTCGATCGCCAACCATGACACGGTCCAAACCCGAAACACGTTTAATTTTAACAAACTCTGGTAGTTGAAACCTACGTCATTATTAAAAGAATTGCTCATGGAAACAAATTCGAATTCTTACTTGAGTCATTTTTAGGAGCTTAGAAGGCCTTGCGTATATTCAATAATTCGCAAGCCTCTAAAAATGTACGACACGGTCGCAAACTTCGATTTCAACCTCAGACGTAGCGATATTGAAAAATAAAGTAGAAAGATCTGGGGCATAAAAGGCACGTATAGATATACGCGTGTAGTGGCAGCAAGTCCTTCTAGCCCGGGAGTTTTTTCGGTGCGCTCGTGCATGTGAAAAGGAAAAATTTTCCATCGGAGAGGAACGATAGAAAGCATGTATTCAGCGTTCGGACATTTTAATTCGCAACACGGACGTTTTTTGCCATTTTCTACTGAACGCGTAGGTAACACGAGGATGGCTGACGTGGCATTGCGTCGGGGAAAAAACTGCGATGGAGATTTTAATAGATACGGAATAGATACGGAAAATTTCAAAAGGAAATCCTCTTATAACTTTTGCCTTTTATAAATCCGACAACGTTTAGTTTTATCTCCATAAGACCAACGCTACGATCTGAACATAAGAATACACAACCGGGTTAATTCCAACACTTAATTAATATTTACTCTTCTTCTGCAACTACAGGAAGATGAAAAAAAAATATATTAAAACAAGAACAAAAAAGAAACGATTTGAACGAGTAGGACGTTCATTACTCCCTAGCCGGATCCCATTCGTCCGGCTTTATTTGAATAATCGTCGCGATGTTATTATCCTTGCGACAACCAAATTAGCGTAATTTCGTTTAACATCGTTCATCTAGACCGGTCAGGCAGATTCCTCTCGCACAGTTACCAACTCCACCACCGCTACTAAGTGCCACGACCAGCAAGCCAATGCCTCTCGACGCTGCCGCTGTAGGGATTCGTTCTGTGTCTCGTGCTTTCGCCGCGAACCGAGACTATGTAGTCGTAAATTATCGTCGCGATTAGTTATCGTTAATTTATTTCGCAGTCATTACCACTTTAAAAGATCTAAACCGTCATAAAATAGATAACCGTCGACCGCCGTCCCCGTCCATAAATTCAAGCGTTCAAAATCGGGCGCAAAAACAATTCGCCAACTTTATAAACATAAATTCCGCTTTGGTTTTTTTAGGTTTCGGACATTTTCATGAATACATCGGCTGTTAAGTTTGTTTGTTCAACACAAGCTTAATTAATTAATCCGGAACAGCTGTTTCGAGGATGCGTCGATCCTCATTATCAACCGAACTTGCCAACCTATTCTTTCGAATACGAACAATAGTCACCAAATCTTAAACAGTGCTACCAACATATAATTATATCCGTCGGCATTTTGAAACGTAAGCAAACATACTTATTTGCTACTCTATTTACAACGGGGATAATTTCGCGAAATTAAACACACGATCGGAAGTTTCGCCATAACCGGAAGCACCTCCGTAGATAAATTTCGACGATGAGGGGAGAATAACACGCAATTTGGGCGGCAAACATCGTTTCCCGTACGCTAGATGGTAGCGAGAAGAAAAAAAAGAAAGCAGAAACTTGCGGAACCGAATTAATTTCATATGCAAATGTTTCTTTCGGCAGTTTTCGAACTCCATTCCAAACGCTGGAAAATAACGATTACGTCTACGGTGTACGTTTGGGGGGTGGGAGGAGTAAACGGATATTGGAGAATGGGAAAAGTTAGAGTGGGAATGGGGAGGGGCCTCTTAAATCGCCTGGTCGGCAAATATTTGCCATAACGATACGATGGATACAACGCAACGGCGTATTCGCGATGATATATTCTTCGCCGCAAGCTGCTGTAAAAATCTTCTGCGTATGTGTACACATATACCTTGACGCAACGTAGTGTGATTTTGTTTGTATTTGAGGTGTTTTATTGCATGCTTATTGGATAAAAGCCTTCAACAACGATACAATTGCATGAAATTTAAATTTTTTCGCTTTTCGTGGACTGCTTGATTTTTTTTCCTCCCAAAATGTGGCGCTATATTTATAAATCGGACAATATCATTCTGAGTCGCGTTTTTCCATTTCATTTCGAAGTTTTTAATTAATAGAAAATCATTTAACGCTTAATAAAGTGAGTGTTTTCTTTGTGATCTTTGATTGGACAGTTGATTGGCAGCAAATTAAATTTTTAAACTCAACTCAGTGAGCTTGCTGATTGGTTTATCTTATTTTATTGTTATTTTGAAAACTCAATTCGTAAAGCTCTTGTTTAAAAAGACTTGTTGGCAAATCCACAATATATAAATCCAGTAATTGGATTCGTATATTTGCCAGCAAGCCTTGTTAATGATTTTATTTTATTTCTGACAGACGTTCACCTAGTGCTCGACAGACCTTCACATTAACGTCAATTTTTGAAATATCTTCTTCCAAAATCCAATAAGTTAGGTCTAGAAACCGACTGCCGCATCTTTGGTATTAAAGGAGTAATCCCCACGAATGCTAATTACCATTGAGTACAACAATGGAGATAGATACAATAGGTCGTTCTACGTACGAAATATTCGATGTCTAACATCACTAATGTAGATGCAACATAATTTCAAATATTATCATGCTTGAAATTTAGGTCTTACATAGATATTAGGCCATTGGACTTTTGAATTTTGGAACAAACGTACTTCAAAATCTTTTTTTCCTTTCGATTAATAGCGAAGAATCGGATTGAGGAACATTACCATACAAAATCCGAAACTTGCAACTTATACCTCTGCATCGGCGACGAAACTATATTTCCCCTAAGAATGCGACAGCAGATGCAGACGCTTGTAGAACGTCATTACGCCAAACATCGCCTTTGCATTTACGTCTCTTTTGTTTTGGAAGGCGTTCACGACATAGACAGTTACCCTGCAGCGACATTGCTCAATATATAATATGCATATACATATATATATATTAAGCATTTATAACGAAGGCGCAACTGAAGTAACCATTATTCGCGCTACGTTCTATACGGTTATAAACCTTGACAACGTTACCTTCGTAAACGCAAACGAGCGACAAGGCCTTAGGAAGCTAGACGTCGCATTTGAAGCTCACGACTAATTATTTATTCAGGAACGAGCCCCAGTTTCTCAAAGGAGGAGGCGACTGTAAACGATAAGGACAGATGCGCTAACCGAGACGAAATTTGTTTCATATTCCATCAACTCGGTTGCTGAAATAGACAAAAGGAAAGGGAACTGTGATAATTGGGGAATTGTTCTAATGTTCAACTGAAAAGATAGGTTAGATTCTAAATTTTGTTGAATTAACAATTGGCTTCGCCTCAGTATATGGTCCTCTAAACAAATCTGGAATGGAATTGACTAATTCAAGGAATGCATTTTAATTCTTCATAGAACATCTTAAAAATATTAAACTATAAAGCCACATACTGCAAATAAATTTTGTAAACAAGAAACATCAAAATTGTTGTATAATTCTAGATTTTCGCACACGGTATATCTATATGCAAACTTCCAGTAATGAGGCACATCCGCCGTTACAAACAGACAAGAATACCATTGCTGCGTACAATTCCCAAAAGAAATAGTTTCCTTTTGGGGCCCGTTTTATTGATAACTAACGGTGATAAAGGCACTAGGGATTCGAAAGGATTCCAACCGCTTTCCTATCCGCTCCTACCTCACCGCTTTTTCCATCTTTCTCTAAATATTTGTCGCAGACTAGCGCCTTTGGCTTGTAAATATTTGCGCTAGACTTCCTTATTTTTGTTTTATTCCGACTTTCCACTGATATTCCGCTGTTCGCCGTTTGTTATTTAGATAAAAGCAGGAGTAATTTCTCTGTGATTTATCAGCCGCCGGGCGAATTGATTTCCTTTTCTCCTTTTGCAAAAAGGAAACGAGGATTATACGCCAAAAATGAAGGAGGAGGAAGTTGGGGTTGAACAAACACGGGGAGCAAGAAATATCTCTTAACGAAATAAGTGGATGTTGCCCGAAATATGTTCTAACTAATCCGTTTAATATCCTCTTCAGATCTCTCTCATGGAATTTCTTAGATTCTTTGTGTGATGAGTTTTTTTTTTTGTTTTTGTTGTAAATCATGTTTATAAAGTTACTAATACTACAACTTAAAATTTAATTCTACATCACAGAGAAAATGACTAGTCACCAGTCAAAAATTCTATGTTACACATACGGATTCGAAACATCTTGCAACCCAATCCTCCTCGTCGAAATCATACAAAATTCCATCCGCTGAACGAGAAACGAGGCATCGATGTTTGAATCGAACTATCGCCGGCACTTTAATTCCGACGCCCGGTCCCAAAACTAAATTGCGTCACTTAATCAGATTCCTGACGGCAAATGGCGTAAACAACATTTCAAACGCTGCCGCCACGCCAGCCATCTAGCGGACGAAATACTGTGCCGTTCCACATAATTACTGTAGTAAGGGCAGTAAGCTCGACCGGTTCGCCATTCGTCCCCTTCCCCACCCGCGATTCCATTACGAGCGGACGAGTGGAAAAAGGACGTAACGTCGGAGAACGGGTATATAGGTACGCAATAATGGATTCACTTTAATATAATATCGAATGGTGAGCGGGAGAAACTGCCGTTTCTGACGAAGAGGTGAATGCCTGGCATCTCGCTGGTTCCGACGTGCGATAAAATCGGAAAACAATTAATTTTCTGTTCGAGGTTTCGGGAGGAATTTTAAGCGTTTCGAGGGAATGATCGAGGATTGGTCCGAAGAGAAAAAAAAAGACGGGAGAGAATTGGAGATGTCGATGTCGGTGATGTCTTTCTATTTTCTGTAGTTTTATATACATTCTTCAACGGGTGCATGATTAGCGAACCAAAATCCATTTGAAAAATCTCTAAATAATGATGGTATCCATTAGAAAGAAATGAGGCAACAAGTAGAAAGGTCTTAATAACCATCCATCCAAAAATACCTGGAAGTCTTTTATTTAATTTGAATTTGGGGTTAGTATGTGTAACCATGGCAAATTTATTTGTTGCATTTATGCATCCTTTACACAATTAACGCTTTAACACTTTTCATTGTACACGTTCATCCTCAGATGTTACGATTAAATGTTAGAAAAATGTGGAAAATTTTTACACAACCCTTAGTTCTGTAGTTGTCATAACAAGCGATATCCCCGTTGGGCCGTCACCACATTAAAAAAAAACTGATTCTTGCTTGCCCATATTCCTGTGGACTTTAGCTGAAATAGCTATAATTTGGTTGCTTCGACTAAATAAGCTTTTCGATCATGGAAATATCATGGAAAGGATTACAATTCAATTAAATCCTTAACGAAATACACTTATTTCACATACAATACAAATAGGTGCGCCATAATAACCTCATTTAATCCCATTAAGGCTTAGTGCTAGGACGTAAATAATCTAAATCCATCTCCTCATATAGGGGCCCGGAAATAAGAAAGGGACAAAAATACGTTATATACAATTATCCCCAAAGCATCAACGATATTGGAGGCTTTTATTTAGCCCTCGGAAATTATTTCAAGTTGGTGCCTTGCATCTATCGTAGGAGGAATCTGAAAAAAAAATTGATGGAAATAGCTCGCATTGTTGCTTAAGCAAGTATATTGGTATGAGGACTATCGTTACCATTTTGAAAATCATTTAATTTATAGAAGACGCATATTGATACTAACTATTGACCAAATTTAGTAGGCTCGTTATCAAATCGTTATCACGTAAGAGGTTTATTGTAGAATGTTACGAGTTGTGCATAGTCTTGTTGTTCCTTAGTCATGATGGATGACTCAAAAAAAGGGACATGGGTGTTTTTCTACGACCATATAGTATATTGTTTGCGGACGTACAGTAAATTCCGCCTATTTAGTATTATTATCATCAGATAGCTTCGATTCGCCTTTTTATCGTTTTCTCATTTGTCCCCGCAATGAAGGATCCCTTCTACTTCCATCTTTTCCATCCCTATTATCTCTTATAACCTCTTATCTTTCTTTTACGATTATTTTTCTATCTGTTTCCGTTCCGTCGCGTCACGTCGGGTCGCTCCACGACTCCGTGAGTCTGCGATTCATTTAAAAATCATGGGCGATCGTTAGCGACGTGACCGGAATGCCGAGCTTTACATTTCGCCGGCACCCATAACGTCCAATTATGCTTAATTGATGTACGCCGATCGATAGACCGGAATGAATTCTAATTCCGTCCGATTAAAATTGTCTCGTCTCCGGCGTTCCCTTCGTCTTCTTCGGCTTCTGGTGCTTTCGCCGCTGGCTCGTCACCTTTTTGCTACCCGCACATTGTTTTTAGCTTTTTTTTCGCGTATCGTGAGAGAATCGAATTGCCCGAACGATCAGGTAGGGTGATACGACGCCTTGTTATTTTTGTATTGATCGCTCCCGAGAGATGTAATATATACGATTACAATGATCATTAGCCTGGGGATGACTTCGAAATCGACGGCTAGATTTGGAAATAGAAGGAAGATTTTTCCTGGTGTTAAAATACAAATTATATTCTTCTAACTCACATGTAGATAATCCCTTAGATCGCGTACTTAAACATTGTTACACCGGAACAGCCTTACTGCCTGCAATTACAAAGATGTGACTTTGAATATTTCCGTTTCCAATAGTCAACTACGTACTTTAGATGTATTAATGTTGGGTTACGTTTTTAAAACCCGGATTTCTTGAAAAAAAAAGACAAACAAAAGCCAAATATTTAAATTTGTCTAAAATAAATAAATAATATTGTCACATCATAAATAAACTTATTTACATTTTATATGTTTATTAGTACGTTCAGTTTGTCATGTTCGTTGATTAATTATGTACAAGTTATTGAATATTGCATCAATTTATTTTACACAGCGGTATACATATAAATATTGCATATGAGTACGTTATATATGTATTATACCTATATACAACTCCATATTTCTAACTATGAATAATTGTATGTGACAATGTTACAATAGCGCCACATGTACAAATATATTTATTAAATTAAACAAACGGCCAATTAAAATAAACCTGTTATCGAATAGGGAGGGAATAACTACAATATATAATCGGAAATATGTTAATTTTGCAACAAAGAAGAATTAACTGTGGGTGAAGCGAGTCTTTGCTTGACTACACTCTTGCTCTATTCCCATTATTCACAGGAAATTTGAAAAAACTTATATTCTTATCTTTTTTATTATTTTTGAAACAATTTGCATAAACGCACATATGATTCGCGGTAGTTATCTTTCAGGAATTTTTATATTAAACCGGATCGATGCTAACAATACGCTAGCTCAAGAGAAACTGAACGAGCTCCATTTTATAGGATTCGAAAATGTCGATTCCCATTGGACTTGATGCGCCATCTACATGTCCAACGCTGTTTTGGTTCCGCATATACTTATAACACTCCCACTTGCAAGTACAAGGAAACCATCACAGACCGACGGATCTCAAATATACATTTATAACACGCCTTCTTTTTAAATATTACCCAGTGAGGACAATCCTAAGGTTTCTACTACAAAATCATAAAAATACATTAAATATCCACCAATCGTAAGATCTTTAAAAGGTTTTTTTACTTACGCCCCTCTTTTTGTGGTCATGCACATTTATATTTTAAAATACATTTTGGTGTAAAAAAAAGAACGGTTGTTTACTATATAAGAAATCTCCATTTTTATTAGGAAATGGGAACGGGGTTTCTAAACGCCCACAATTTGAAAATAAACCAATAAAATAACCGCCTAATCTTAGCATCTATTTAATTGCGTACTTTATGAGCAGTTGCATGGACAGGAATTAAATATTAATTTAGAATGAAGTTAATAACATGAAAACCTTCTATCGACATGTTACACATGGTTGAAATCAGAAAAAGAAGCTGTCTGACGGTGTTCACAGCCAACATGGCGCGGATGAGAAATATAAAACTCGATAATGGCCGAATTTGTTGTTATTGTTAAAATGTTAAACGGTTAATATTGTTGGTGCGCTGTATCCCACAGGAACTGCGCTTTTACTTATGTAATTGTTTTCAAGTCAAGGGTTCGCTGTCTCTTTTCCTATGTTTGTATAGAAATAATTGGTCAGAAGAATAAATTTATATTAACGCTGGGCATTTATTTTTACAATCAATATGCGTATGCAAAGTAGAAAAAATTATTTTACAATATCCATGGCCCCGTTATTTTAATAACAAATTTATCAATAAATATTTTCTGGATTTACCCAAGTAATAAATATTTCAAAACACAAACCACAAAGTTTAAAACTTTAACTAACTTTCCCGATATATTAACCATTCATTTAATTAATTCACTACGTCCTGGCGATTTTCTACAAACGCCCTCTTAACAAAATGGACATCGAGAAATTTCCGATTGTCCGATGTCAGCACCATTTTAAACCAGCTAAAAAAAAAACATCGTTCGCCGTTAAATTTCACATATCGGAGTGGCGAAATATTTTAAATGATATTTTAATTTGCAGCGCAGTTCGGTAATACCGAATCGGTTCCTGTTGTGCCGATCCACGATGCAAATTAATTTTTAATTTAATTGACACACAACTGGGCGGACTGGCTGCATGAGTACGCGTTGACATCGGAACTTGAAATACATACACTACGTACACGTATGTGTATGAGCCCATATGTTGGTTTCCATAGTGAATTAAAATCTCCACGTCATCGCCAGCATTAATTTTGATGTAAAAGCCTTTTGGATCGGTGTATTGACGTTTTTGTTTTATTTGTGATGTTGCTCTATCAATAATCGATTGTTGCATAGAGGAATTCAAAGGGGACATGTAAAACAGATATATATAAATTATGTTCTATACATCATCGTCCCGACATTATTAGCCACGTGTTAGTTCCTAACAATCGCCATACTGATTCCAGATGGGATTTTCTTGTCGCATGTGATCTGTACGGATCACAAACAGTTATTAAATTGAAAGAATTGCCAGTATACAACAATAGGTGATACAGAAAATGTTAATTTTATTTCAGATTCGGGAGGTTTCCCAGCCTAATTAAATCTTTAACAAACAGATATTTATGTGACGTCCTCTCGGGAAATTCACAAATTTTCTTCATACGCAGATGAAACCAGCCACATGTATGTTCAACTGTACGAATAGTACCCCATCATCCATACAGTCCATAAAATCCTCATCCATAAAATGAAGATAATTTTAAAAGCACTATTTCCTATTGGTCAACCGTGAGAAGAAGCTTAAAAAATTCGAAACGAAATACTTGTTGCGAACTTCAGATCCTTTCCCATTAGTAAATGAATAGTTTATAGCACTGAATTCTCATTTAATCTCCTACCGAACCTGCCAAGAACATTAGATACGCTTCTTTTTCTGACTAGCCGTTAAATTAACGTAGCTCCCCGTAACTAACTTTTACCCGGGCAAGGTAAGCAAGGCAAAGGTAAGAAGTGGAAATACCGAAAGTTTTAGATTATAGTGCGAGCGTTAAGAAACGCAAATTTAACGCTCAGAACTTGAGCGCAACTTCTGCGAAGCCAGCGGTTTCGTGCTCGTGCTTGCAGAGAGGCGAAAAAAGTTGGAAGCACCGACCGACCAGTTTTATAGGGGTGAATACATTAAGTCGCGCTTTTGCTTTACGATGTTAAACCAAGTTGTTGATTACGCTTCTAATTCACATAAATTTAATTATGGAATCCGGACGAAGTTTAGCGCGCCTCGTTTCGGTTCTGCGGATTTCGCCACCGTTAGAGGGCGCCATCGCTCGCCGAATAACGCTGGAATATGGACTGCAAGTACGGCGATGGCTTTCCTGCTATTATACCGGTAATTATTGGAGTTTTATGAAGTCTCCATGTTCGGCATTTTCCATTTTTTTTTCAATTGTATTCGTGCGACGCCGTAGTGTGATGTTAGGGTATTGTTTTCGGGCGAAATTGTTTTTTTTTTTTTGTACGTACCTTTCTAGTTGTCATGCGTATGGGCCATTCCAGAATGATAAAGTTGCGTAATGTGGAATACACTTTATGGATACTTATTGCACTTTTTGGATCTGTTATATAAATATACACAAATCCAGTTGTTTACAATAGAAAGTTCGTTTAGGCGATTTTGTTTTAAAATATAGCCTTTTTAGGAAGAAAACAACGAAAAAGGAAATGTAGCTTTATTTTTACAAATAATAAAAATGAAAACTAGAAACTAACGACAGAAATCACAAACATAGTGTTCCTTCTCGAGTCCTGCACAATCTGCATGTGCCCAATATGCTCCAAACTTCTCTTGATTTGTTAGCAATCAGCGTCTTGATCAAAGCTTACTTGTTCAGGAAAGACTTCGTCATCTGAAGAATTCCGCGAAGAAATGCCAAGTAAGCACCTTCTTTTAATTTTTCGTTACAATTTTTGCGAGGAAATATAGTCATCGTTGGAAGAAATGTTCCACTAATTCTCATCGAAGGAGTTGCTAAGAACCCTGCCATGAAATTCAAAATATTTTTTTGAAAATAATTGTTTATCGATATCATCACTTACCAAAAATATCAAAAAAAGTATTTTCTTTGCTTTCGAAGAATCCTACAGACTACGCCACTTTCCACATGGAAATGTGAACGAGAGAACTCGATTCCTTCGTTAACCTTGTGACCTACAACATCACCTACCATCCACGAGAGACTACAAACAACCGCAAGCGCATAACACACAACTACATACCTTTCCTTCCCCCCGTCCTCCTCCTACCAGCTACCCTCGTCGTCGTTATGCTTTCGTTACGCCATCACCCTACGCCTCAACCGTAGATGGGTGGCAATAGTGGTGGCGGTGGTGGTGGTTCTTTCGCGGCCAACGAAGCGTGCCTTTAATAAACAACCCGTACGACGAAGTAATTAACGAGTCGCAAATATGAAAACGGAAAACCGAGAATATATCTATAGATATATATATATATACGCGTCTATACAGGAGCAAGAGCTGAGCCAGTCAGTCGATACTGCACAATTCTGTTCTGGCCTCGCGAGCTCATTGTTCGACGGGCAAAAGGAACCTGTGAATGATGTGGGCGGCTCGGTGGGAGGTGGAATAGCCGAAGTCGGTGGATATGGAGGTGCGGTCGATGACTACGACTTGGAAGATTCCGAGGCATCTCGCAATACGAAAAACGACGAGTTATCATTTACACTGCACGATGTGCAAGGTGTCTACGTCACCGCTCCGTGTTCCGTGGACAAAATATCGAAGATCTGAATGAAAAATTACAATAAGTGAGATTTTACGAGTTGTTTTCCCTTTGTCGCGATTTTGCGAAGCGACTAAACGTTGCCCTAATTAATTCTATAATCTCATCTCACATATCAACTGCATTAAGGGTACGCTGTATCAATTATTCCGTATTTGAGATATTCCTTTGTCGTACGTCGTACGCGTCGAACAGGAATCTACTCAACTTAACTCAAAGGAATATATTTAGATGCTTTATTCGATACTCTACCGCTAATAACGCTGTATTACAAGTAATATTGATGTTCCTCGAAAAATATGTGAGTTATTCGAACTCCCCTTTGTAGGGTGATAGTAATACGGTTGGTTGGCTTGCAGAGTTTTCAATTCTGTCGTGTACCGAGTATCTCTTTCATGTAATTATTTTGGAAACCAGCACACCGATCTTCAAAAGAATATTTTCTTTAAACAAGCTGTACTTTTATTATAAAGTTATTATCTTTTTGAATGTTAGATGTGCTGCTATTATTTTACGCGGCTCTGCATTATCAATGCATATTCGTTACACATATCTGCCGTTGCACATTGCAAGCTCTTGATTAAAATTTCAATATGCCATATACTACGTATTCAGTTTGGTTGCTAGTACCAATAACCAACCAGTTGCTGCTGTGTACTCGTATTGGGACCGTTAATGAGAATTTCCAGTACTATTTGGCTTACGGTCCAATGTCCCCCACGTAGCTCGGTTGGACAAAACGCCCATATCCAATTAGTAACAAGCACAAAGGACTGTTAGAAACCTGCTGAATGGAAATGGTTTTCCCATATGTTTGTTTGAGAAGCGAAGTTGCCTAACTTGGTTATATCAATATGTTGCATACAAGAAGTAGAAAAACTCTTGCATGTATGTATATACAGGCTCATTCATTTTTGACCCCCACCATTGGGATTTCGTTAAGAAAAGATTGTAAAAGATAAAAGAACGTTGGACTAGGTATATCAACTTCAAAGGAGGCCATATTGAAAAATAAAATTAATGTTGCACTTAAAAACATTTCTTGTACAAGCACCGTCAAAGCATTGTAGTTAAAGTAAAAAATTTATAAACAAGAAACTTTCCGTTTGCTGTTCTCAACGTTTCTACTGTCACTAATATACCACCACCGACTTACTTATTAAGTCCACTTACTCGGTTGATTAGGATGATTGATTGATCCACACGACATCGTCTTACGACCGGCCGGACCCATAACAACTCAGCTAATTAATATTCGTACGGACCTCGTCGTCAACCGGATAGGATACACGCTAGAAATTCCCTCCGCTAAACGGAAATCCTCTCCGCTGCGAAAACGGCTCGGATAATGTAGATTAGGTTATCGGGTTGAAGCGTTTCGTAGGCTATCTTACCCCGGCCCGATCCTGAAACCGTGGAATCTCGTCCTACAAACGCTAAGTTTCGCTTTGCAAAAACATCCTATTTACTTAGCTTCGGATGCTGGTAAGAGAAGAGAAGCCATTAAGTGTTATGAGCGGATTACTCCGAAGCTGTGACAGTTTACCGTTTGGATTTTAAGAGCCGCCACTTTTGTTCTAGGCGCAATTTCGTTGCTGATTAGATGGTCAAAATGTCCGCATGCCGTTCGTAATAGTTTCATTTCGCTTACAATGAAGCAGGATTTACTTACGAGTGTAAACTGAAGTGCGCCAAGCCATGGCGTTATTGGTCACATCGTCGCTGTAGAGATAGTGCAAGATTTATGTTTAACCTACTGTCTAATACAATAGACTCGCCAACATGTGGATTTCTTGATTATAAGCAGATCCACTGTTTTGAATAAAATTTATTTGCATTGAATGTTAAGTATGAAACCAATGAGACAATTTTGCAGTCTGCAGGTTTCTTTCTATTTCTTAAATGCGTAACTGAATACATCATTCTATTACACTTCCCACTAACGCGCACGACCGAAATGTCCTTCAATCAAGATGTGCGTCTCTGACGGCAAGCCAACATCAATTTACCTTTTTCCCCAAACGTCTAACGTTTACGAAACGCGCTCAGACCGACATCAAGGCCTCTAAGCCCTCTTTAGAAACGTCACATCGCCCTTCTTGTTGTAGCGTCGAGTTCGCGCTGGAGATTCTCTACTACGTACACAACGGTTGACCGTGACAAATGTTGGACGGTTTGTATTCGTTAGGAGAAGCATCATACGAAACGGGAAAAAAAGCCAGCGAAGGGAGATGAAATGGTATAGGAGGATTTTGTCCGGCTTTCCTCGATGAACTTTCAACTGTGGGAATGTAGGTGGGAAAAAGAAGAAGTTGTACTGGTCGGTTCGTTCCTGGACTCGTAAGGTGTAGAATAGGTGAAGTAAAAGAGAAGTTTACGCAAGGCGGAGATTGGAAATCGGAAATTCATTGTGCGAACTCAGATGGGTACCGTCAAATAGCTACGATAAGGGAAAGAATGATTTGACGTAGGGGTCGATGTATATTTTCTCAATTTATTCATCAACCATGTAGAGAGATTTCGATTTTAAATATGTAAACTATCTACAAGTTTTCAGAAGAAGAAGCATTTATTTCGTATCGAAATATTAATAATTTTTTTCAGAATTATATTGAAAAAACATGGGAAAACGCCCTGTTTTACGGTACTCGATAAAACAAATCGAGCAATTGGCCTGCTTTAATCAGCAAGATCATAAATTAAATTTTAACAAGAAGACGAGTACAAAAGCATGATGTGTTTCGCGGGAAAACTTGATACATATGATCGATTTTACAAAGCTTGCTTAAGCATTTCCGAATCCACAACATTATTTGGTGGATATTCGAATTTCCCGGTTTTAGGAAACCTTACCGATCTGCTAACACAGCTCCCAGCAATCTATTATACATGTTTTCCGGTAATCTCCTTCGCAACACGTCGGGCTCGATTGCAGCACTCGTTCTTCCCGTACATGGAAACCGTCGAAATTTATTAATACTGCATTACCGGCAATGTACACCGCGCATTACAGCGCTAACCCCAACAAGCACGAGAATCAAATGCTTGTGTCTACTGCTCTGGTCTCCGATCGTAAATAATCAACGGAATTTCGCAAATTGATACGCGAGAACAGGTCTCAAATGCGCCCCTTTCCTCCCATCCGCTACCTTCTGCAGGTTGCACACAGGTGTACGAAGAGGAAATCGTGTAACGCCCTCTGCGCGGCACGTGCAAAGTTAATTCCGCCGATGCGGAAGCTTTTGTAAGACGAACACGTACACGCGGATGGCTACGATGAAATTAGCTTTTTCTTTCGATTGGTTGAAATCTCATCACGTCCACTCATGATGCAGTTTGTGCGAATGGTATCCGCCTGCTCTCGCCAAAATGATACGAAAACAAACTTTGACTTATCAGAGAATGGAAATTTTATTTATTTATTCAGGTCATCTATCTGGTTTCCTATTCTAACGACATAATTTAATACCACTTTTCAGAAAGCATTTGTAAATCTCTGTCCTCCGAACGAAACGAAAAACAAAAACGTTCTTGAGGGCCAGATCTGGTGAATAGGATGAGTAATCTATCAATTCAAACCTCAACTGGGGATTGTTTGCTGTGGCGACCGCAGAAGTATGACAGGGTTGTCTTGGTAGAACAAAACTTCCTTTTTTTTTTAAATGCGGACGGTTTCCCGCAGTTTCTGCCGTCAGCTTATCAAGCAATGATGATAATGATCAAGTAATGACTCCGTTATTGTTGTCTCTTTTAGCGCGGCACTGTACGGACGGTTAGCTTTTTGTATTCCCAAATCTTCAATCAATATATCACAAAGAAGTTCTCTTGAGGCGCCCAAAGCCTTTACTATCTTTCTAGTCTGAATTTAATGGTTGTTTAGCGCATTTTCCGATGTTATCGGCGGTGATTACATAATTTTTAATCTAGCGGTTACACCGTAATCCACAGATACCAATTCCTACACATTGTCACGGCAACAGAACGACTTCTGGGTCCTGTAAATGAAGTTAAAGGTCCTTACATTCATAACACCTACTATATTTGCATAAAATCTTCATATATACTTCTTTTCCTTATTCTGCCCGTCCTTCTCCATCATTTTATTTTCTCTTGTTAGGCGAACGGGAGTTGAAATTGGGGAAATAGCAAACTTTAGCGATATAATTACATTTTCGTATGCGGATTCAGTTCTTCTCCGCAAAGTCTCCTCGGAGGTTCGTTCGTTTTTTCGCTTCTTCTTTCCCAGAAGGACGCGTCGAGTTCTCCTTGCACAAAGAAAAACCAATTCCAAAAGTGTTAACTCTCCCCTCTCCTATTTTGCGAAACTCGGACCGCTGCCGGGCTCACGCTATCGCTGAATAATAAAGTCGGGTTTAGCCGGACGAGGCACTCAACTCAAACTTTTGCTTATATTTATCCCAACGCAGCCGGATGTAAACAGATCTCATTATTAAGCGGAGTAAGAGTGGTGCGGATATGGTGAGGGGGAAGGATCGTAAAAGTTTCGCGGAGTCGCGTTTCAGGTGATGGGTAATTCTGGGTAGCGAATTCGTTTTTTTCTGTTCCTGCAAGGAGCTAAGCATATGCAAATTATAAACGTGGTGTACAGTGGAACGAATGCAGATCTTGAAATTCTGAAAACTTTGGTTAGGGCTATGTATCGGTCCATATTTCTAGCGAAATCGCTAGCTCAGACAAATAGGATGTAGAAAATGGTATTAACAATTTAGGAGTTTCATTTGTAAAGCTAATTTTTTTAATCTAGAACGTATCAACTTTCTGCAAGTTCTATAAGTTTTTCTTTTGTAGTCGTGTTAAGATCAGCCTATCCCATTGACAGATCCAGAAAGGGATTTAGTATTCAATTTTGCTATTGTCTTGAGTCTTTTCTGGAAAGTAACGCGATAGCTGCTCTTTCAAGCTATCAATCATGCAAGAAATACAAGTGCCAACAATTAACAACTGGACCTTCGAAATGAATCCTCTGATTTTATCTGTGGCACATGGCCAAAAATTTTTATCACGATTTGTATGAAGTTCTGTTTTGAATAGTAAAATCCCATGTCTTGTTGTCTTTCCGCTATTTCTTTTTTTCTCAATCTCGTTTAATCTGAGATACGTATATTATCTATATCCTTAACGCTTAACCCTATCTACACATTCATCCATTCTTTACAAACACTCAGCTTTAGAAGACCTTACAAACAAGCTTTATGGGAAAGATAGTACGATCCATAATAAACATAATACCCTGCAGAAATCGCACGGAAGTTATAAAGATAGGACTTGGTACTGATTCCCAGAGCGGGGTTCGGGATATCTACTTTAGAAATATATTGCCGGTTGAAATGCATGTTTTATCTTGCAGCTAATATATTAGCATCACCTAGACATATCCTGTAATATGTTACTCGTAGAACAAAGGCGAATACTTCAGAATACGTAAGGGAGGAGTGCTTGAGCTACAACTTCTTAGTTATTTATCACAAAAGGAATATCCAGAAAGTCGGGAGTGTCGTTCCAATTCCATTAAATTTAAAGTGTGTCGGATTTTTTATTTCATTTTTAATTTTCCACCTTCAGCATTGTACAGTCGCACACGAAGGAGATATTTAATAAAAGAACATTGCAAAGCGTGCAGTAAGGGTGGGAATTATTTATGAAGAGATGGTATTTGAAGTTGAAATATTAGAAAGGTTAAGAAATGGGCAGCAATTCGGATTGTATTTAGAACGCAAAACTTCCGGGAGAATTGGCAATGCAATGTTTCATCAATGCTGGATTTTTTCTACTCATAAATCTGGAATCTTGCTTGTTACTTTAGGAGTCCTGCAAGGGTCGGTTCTTGCTCCAATCTTATTTTCTCTGCATCTAAATGACATTGTTATCTTTTTATTAGACTTGTTTATAATTATGTATTTTTTTATTCGTCAGAAATTGACAAATACTTTCGCAATGGGGGCCGGAAAATGGGACGGAATTAATTCTGTTTCCGTCGCCGATAAGATTAAACTTATTTTTGTGATAGAAGATTAGATATTGCCGAACTAGCAGACTCTGGAATATTTGATCGTGTCCATAAAACGAATAAATTCCCAACATCTGTCGCTTAAGATTCTACAAACACTTCGATATATTTAAGAGGATCACCATCAAATAAAAGAAAATTCCAATCCACCATAACGTTAATATTCTCGTAATAAAATGATCGCCAACTTTACCGGAAGTTAGTTAAGCGTTCGAAAATTGAAATAGACAGAGAAAAACGACGAACAAGCGAGATCAGTAGGTCAAACGGTAAAGTAGTCCTTCTTAAATCCATATTAGAGCCGGCCCGAATAGCTAGTCATTTCGTCTTACACGGGTTCTCCCCTTCTTCTCCGTATAACGATAGCATTTGTTTTCGGATTCGCTTCGCTTTTCGGTACGTAGACATCGCCGCGTTCGTCCTTTCAACTGTTTCTTCCCGTGCTCCGTCCTTTTCCCGCCAATCGCTGGCGTACGATGTCGCCGTTGAAGTCGTTGCCTCCGGTTTGTTGTTGGTTGTTGCTATTGTTATGGCGCTTCATATATATGTGTAAGAGTGACGTTTATGACGTCATCGTTTGACCCTAGCCTGAGTGTCTCGTCTAATGACGTCGTTGCTATGTTTTTGTCTTTGCGGAGATGCCGTAGAAAGTCGTCCTGTTCGGAATAGATAACGAATATCTAGACTATCAAGGATTTTATTTTCTCTCATTTACAAGCTGATTTATGGAGTTGCCCTAATAAAAATTAATTAATGTGTAATAACAGTATGTAATGTAATTATGTACCAAGCATGTTTTTATATAGAGTGCCCCATTAGAAGGATTACAATTGATTTTCGTGCCCTTGCTTAGTAGGTCCGCTGTAAATATAAGAAGGTGTCCAATCAGAAATTACTTGGCCTGTCTTTGGGCAGAAATATTCTTCCATCAGTCTTGAGATTTCTTGTCTTCCCGTTGCTTTAACCACCGCATGGTATTCAGACCAGGGTCACCTTAATTCAGTTTCCCACCCTGTGGAGAGGATTCATGCCATCCCACACCAGTTTCGACTTCGCCTGTGGGGAGTCTAGTGCTTTTATTACCGTTTGATTGTCTCAATAGACAGCAATAGATCGTAAATTATTTATAAAATATTCTTGCCTGTCAAATTCTTCCATACACCCCCACCATTGCTGCAATTTTGGCTTGAAATACTGTGGTGCTTTGAATTAGGCTTCGATTTAGATATTTTCGGTGTAATATACACTAGATTAATTTCAGTTTTAATAGGCGGGCCTTTCTTCCGTTATTTTCTATTTGGTATTATCGTCTTCTAGTTCTTATTGAAGTCACTGAAGCTGCTAGTTATCAGCTCCGCCTTGAGTCCCATTATCAGTTTGATCTGCACCATCTAATCATAGGATGTTGACCATTCATTAGCCTATAATTTTTCAAGCGTTTCGTATTAAAAAAAAGTAGCATTCGAATTTTCCGGGTTAATTGTGCTTTTTAATCTTATTGCTTTTTTCAATTTAACCTAGATTGTAGAGATCCATATTATTATGTCCAAACGTATTTCGAACTGAAGCTGTCGCTGTAAAAGGGAGTTAGGCGGTACCTATTATAATTCGATGTTTGCCACGGGTAATTCTTAGAACTCCGACACATAATACGTCTACGTGGTCGGGGGTTGATGCGGAGATTTCGCAGATTGACGAAGTTATCCCCACATGGAACGACGTCGCGTAGGATGTTATAATACCGCGAGACATATCGTGTATACGGTTGGTAGCATTGTGTGCTCTAGTAACTATAGCAACGTGATACAGATAATGCCACATCGAGGGCGAAACGTGTTAGCTTTGCATTGCAGTTTGTCGAGTACGATTCCTCATGTTGTTAGTTAAATACGTTGGAGCCGGAGCTGCTATTGGGTATTTATCTTCTGGGTAGATATTTCTTTCGTTGACTGAGGCTGAGGTTTAGGCTGTGCAGTTTGGCGGTGGTGCATAGACGGTGTTCACGTAATTAAATTATTTATTATTTGTATATTAAGATTCGTGCGAATTTATTATTTTTAATTTAATCCAGTAACCGTTCTGCAGTTTTTCGAAGTTCAAGCTTCAATTTTTATGAACAACCTATAATAAAATGAATTATAATGAAACTCGTCGAATACTACATGTCGATTTTTTTTAATCCGTCAGTTTTTCGACAATTGAATTAAGAAAGAATCGTTCCATATTAAAATGTGGGAGGTGGTATCTGGGGCTAAAAGATATATTTCGATATTCTCCAACATGTGAGAAACATGCAGAAAACCTTTCTGCGTCGATCCTCCTTCCCTTCTGTCTGTCGAATGAGAAAAATCTTTTGCGCCAAGTCAAGGTAACCCCGTTTTCTTTTCATCCTTTTGTCCCTTGAATAGCAACCTACTTCAAATCGTTTACCACGTCCTTGTCAACGCCAGCGACTGCGGTATTACGCTAAACAATCGGAGCTGTAATTAAGAACCAACTATATACCGAAAACCACCGCCGCCATACCCCCCGCATCCCTCATGGATGGTTGTCATGACGACGCCATATTCGCGTCGAGATGATGCATGATTACATCATCCCGCCAACGTTATGGATTCGCTTTGTTCTGGAGAGGATCCTGTAACGAACTAACCGATTCTACGCGCTGTGTATTCGTATTTGAATGTGGTCGTTGTTGCTGTTATTGTTGTAGTCGTAGGGTCGACCTCGTTTCTCTATCCCTACCTCTGGTTATACGTATGCTGGTAGATGTAGGTAGTTAATAGGACGGAACTGACATTGTGGCGCATGTAAATCAGGCAGGTGTACCAGTCATTTATCTTTCTGCGTACGATGGTTCTGTATCTGCGATGGAACTACTGTTGCTTCGATACTAATGGAAGGTGTGCTTATATCAGCGGTGTGATGACGTTAGAGAATTATTGCTTTCCATATTAATACACAAATTAGTTACACAAATGTTTCAAATGAAAAGCTGCTGTCTTTCCACAATTTGGAAAGTTTTGCAGCACAAGAATCTTTGATTTTGAAGATGGAATTTACCAACTCATTGCGAATGGTCCACGTTATAAAATGTTTGCGCAAGCACCGATCGAATAGTGAATTTTGCTTTTTCTAAAAATGGAATGAAAATAAAATGAATTAATCGACTGAATGTTTGGCAGATGGCAAATTGTTAGTAAGAAGATCTGACATCCCGAAAAACTTCTTTCAGAATTGCATTAACTAGATTAAAATTGTTAAAACCAGCGTTTGGTTTAACTGAAAATTAAAAAAAAAGCCAGCCTTGCGCGAACGATAATGCTCAATAAGCCGCAGATTGATCGGCTACGCTCTTAACTTAAACTTCCTCAATAGAAATATAAAGACGCAGAATGTATTGTCTGAGACGAGAGCTTTTCAGAAGGAAGTTGTTGAATTCGTGACGTTTGCAAGACCCAAAGCGTTTGCGCCGGTGTTAGGAAGTGCGTCCAGAGTTGCCCGCCATTTCTCCATTGTTAAAAGTTAAAGATTATTGAATTATTACTGCTTATGTGAATAGGACCAGGAATGTAAAAGTATAAGCACAGCAAAAGAAGTAATTGATAGAATAAAGAATACAAGAAGAAAAGGATGGTACGACTGTGAAAAAGCAATAGAAGCATAGAAATTAATCAAAAGACTCAAGCTGGACCTACTCAAAAACAGAAAAAGATCGCACTGAATTAAAACTAGAATTTGTACAATAACGGCAACAAGGCCTATGGCGTAGTATGATGAATAGCTGTCCCGGAATAATTGTGTGGGCCGTTCCCCCGAAAAAGTTTTTAAATGATTTTACAGGGGCCTGCAATTAGCACCACGTATCTGTTAAAATACGTTATTACTAATAAGCTCATCAACAAACTAAAACATAAAAAGAGGCAAGTAATTAAATCAGCAGATCCAATTTGCGAAAATCGAATAATATACGTAGAATCTGTTTATATTTTAAATACGTGCATGTATGGCAATGCTACGGTCTTTATAATACAATATTCGCTCGCATTAGTAATTATCGAAACGAACGGCATAGAGATAATTATTTTCAAATTTCGAGCCGATAGGATACAAAGTACAACAGCGTAGAGATTATAATACGCGAGGTTATCGGACTGCATGCTCGCATTTGTGCAGCCGACAAACGACGTCATCGTGCCGTGGTTACAATACGAATGACGTCATTTCGGCAATCACTCCATTCCCGTCGCCATGACGACGTTCGCTTACCTAGCCAGAGCCTAGGAACGGCCAGACAAGGATGGAACTGCAGGTTTCATCTCGTTTCGCCGTTCTGACGCAATCCGTCAGATCGCTGGGATCAGTAAGGGGTGAGAAAGGGGGGATGACGGGAGCTCCGATTCGATGCGCTGTAGATGTCGCTCCAGTTTCGTCTGTTTCGTAAATCGCAATGGAAAAGCTTTCTGTGTAAATAAAATCTAATGGTTGGCAGATTACTTTGGCTTCTACGGGTTATAGTTTGTAGACTGGACGTTTTTTTTTTTTTTTCATGTAACACGGCCCCGTTGTTTTGTCGTATTTTTATCCAAAAATATGTTTTTGATATGTTCGATTCATCATGGCCTGGGATAAAAATAAAACCATACAAAAATATAGTTAAATGCTGTCTGTTTAGAAAAAAACCTATATTAAGATGGCTCTTCTGACCATGACGGAGCGCCCATAATTCTCTCTTCGTGAGATGAAGAGTTTTTTCTTACCCTTTATTCGACTTCTTGGGCAATTGGGGCTCTATACCCCCAATCCTCGAGATGTACACGCTGGTTACACGCATTATAAACTACGAAGCTTTTTCCAATGTTCCCAGGTCCATTGCCAAAAAATTGCTGGACCAAGAAATTGTTGGACTATCTCCTGCTACTCAATTTCGATTACACTTGCTTCGGAAAGCAATTCACTACATCTTCGACAAACGTCGCCGAGCATGAATTTGCATGAATTACATATTCGCCGCAAGTTCGTTAACATTCCTCGTCCCCAAGAAACCGTTGCGGATCCTTACGCTGACGACATCAGCGTGAAATTTGCTTTCCAAGCTCGAAGCCGTCGCGAGTCATAGATCCCCTACACGTGTATTTGGTCTCACGAACAAGTAACTTCTACAAGGATACATATATCGAAACTAATACACACTAACACACCCCGACGAAGTTTCTATATGGAATTGTAGCGATGCTAGGCTGCAGAGAAAGGATGGCAGTTGTGTATATGTTCCGCGTGCAAGCTGTTTATTCCTGAGGCCGATCCCAAGAGCGAAGAGACGATCGATCTTCCTTCCAATTAGTGGCATTAACTTTATTGACAAACTCGCAGCGTAGCTCGAAAACCGATGTGCGAGAGACGTGTGATCTCCTACGGATGTATGTGTTGGAGGATTTGTCTGTGTGTGTGTTAATAGATGTCTTTCTCGTAAAGCGAAGTACGACGGAAAACGAACAAAATTATAATTAGCGAAATTAGATCGAGGACGACGTTTGCAGCTCTCCATTTGCAATACAATTTGCTCAACGTCTATATCAACTCCGTGTTATTCTCGTGTATGCGATGATAAACCAATCTGTTTGTCTTTAGGGAGCTAATAATAATAGTAATAATAATAATAATAAGACATTTTGATCTGATGCACAATCTACACACAAAGGCTCCTGAGGTTATGGCAAGCTCTCAAAGCTTATTCACACCAAAAAGAAAGCTTAAAACTTAAAGCTTAGAATTAGGTATGGAAACTAATTTATCTTTTACGTAATACAACCGCGTATGGTGAATAAATTTCTCGAAAAGCAACATCAATTCCCATAATTCGATCGACAATCTAAATGATCTGTCCATAAACATAAAATCGCATCCTCCGAGGTTATAACACAATGTCGAAGCTCCGCAAATCGAGTAAGCCGTCTACAAGTAGCGTGGCATTCCCGTCCTATCCATCGCGACACCACCGTCGTTACGATTTACCGTTTACGCTAGTCTCCCTCGTCTATCACGAGACCGAAGTGGTCTGTCAAGAGCGGGTAAAAATATTTCTACGCGCGGGCGAGGAATAACGGAGTGGATAGAGAGAGAAGACGGTGATGCAGACGGAGATGAAGGACGAAAGAAGAATTCCGTTTTATTTACCGAGTTGCTGCGGCGGCGGCGGTGGTAGTCTGAGGCGACCAAGAAAACACAATTTGGAGAAAATGATAAAGCGACGCTCTTCCATTTCGAAATTGCGTTCTTGGACCGGATGCTGCGCACATTTTAATGTACGTAGTAGCGTCTTTTGTACATCTCGTCGGGGGTAAATTCGATCTTAACGCCGAGCGAAAGGATTCTACAATAAATTCGTTTCTGCTTTTTCCTCTTTGCTTTTTAACGTCAAAGAAGTACGCTCTGCATCAAATATTTATACGAATAAGCCTTACCTAATAATTAAAAATTCCACAACATAGTTGACTTCGTGTAATATGCCAGCATTATTTTATAATTGAAATTTTTTCTTCCCAACAAAAACCGCAACCGATAACATCGGAAAAATTCATCAAATGGTGCTTGACTACCCTCCAATTAAGTTTAGAGAGATAGCAGAGGCTGTGCACATCTAGAAAGAACGTGTTTGTCGTATATTGAGCCCTGCGCTTTGTACACGAAACAAAAACCCAATATCTAAGTATCCATTTCGAAAACGTGATCTTACGTACTCGAGAAATGTCTAAATATCTATTATTCCCTCGCGTCCAATAACGATACACGTTCAACTCGTGTAGGACTCGGTTTGCGACTCCCTTCCACGGCGACAAAGTTACCGCAGTAACATTCTTCTTCGTTTCCGCTTCCCACACCCGACGACCAATAATTTTTTTTTATCTTTTTGCGGTTTTACTGCGAGCTATACGGGGGAAAGTTTCGTTCCTTTCGAGTTGTTTTGTCGGAAAATATTCGTCAACGTCCCTCCGACTGTAAGGTATAGAAGAAGAAGGCGAATTTTACACGGCGATTTAACACGGAGGAAGGACGTGGCTGGCGAAGTTTCGAGGCTTTATTAATCGAAAAACCGGAAGCGCGGAGATTTCCCGCAGTTCTCGTCCGCTTTGTTCCCGCCGTTTCTCCAGATTTAATTATGGCTGAACGCGTGAAATTACCTGCTTTAGTCTCGTAGCGGTGTATGGGGCCGTTGACTTACGTTTTAAGGGAATCAGCGATATCAAATCCGGTCATCTGCTGGGAGAATGGAAGAAAGGTGAAAATAATGCGGAATCGATTTTGAAAACGTGGTTTTTACAAGATACATTTATTTTCTTGCACGTATACGAAATTTGAAAAATAAAGCGAATTATAACAACATAGTTAAATAAAGTTGACCTTTTTATTCACATAATATTTTAGTATATTCTTACAATTATCGAAACAGGATGACCTGAACGTTTACAGGGTGCTGTTGCAAAATGGACGGGTGTCATTTACAACTGGCTAGAGAGAACATCAAACATGAGCAAATGAACTGGCGATTTAGTTAGTCACACAGAGGGCACCGTTATCGCTATTCACCGCTATTAACTGCGACACTATCCCTAATCCCCGGCTTGATTCTCAGCCCGCGCACCGCTAGGAAAAACCATAAAGTACACCCTCGAAACGGATTTTAATTATTACCGTAACAATTGTTCTTACGGCTAGGACTGGCGCATAACGACTTCTCCGTCGGGCAGACCGGAAAATGTTTATTCGCGAAACTAATTCCGCGAATTCGCCGCGTAATTAATAGCCCAGAGTCGCGCGTACATATGTCGCACGATATGCTAGCAACTAGCGTTTCAATTTATATCGCGTTGTCGTGTGTGCGGCCCCCGGTACAACAAGCGCAATGCATTCTAGTTTGAAACGACGCCTCGGCGTCTGAGCGCGCTATTTCTTCGGATCCGGTGGACCGTTCTTAATTGTTCCATTCGGGATATTCGCGTACATCTCCAGTGCGACACCGGAAAATCGTATCTTCGCATGAATTGATGTAATTTCGCAATCTGGTTTGCTTTTTTGCGAGGAAGTAGTCATGAGCTGAGAGTAGGATGGTAGTTACGTGAAGTTGTTGATGCTCAAAATAATTGAAAAAGTTTCTACCTTTATAGCGTTTTATATGAAACTTGGATAAACTATGGATAAACGTATTGCCAAATGCAAGATGAATATAATGTTATTCTAAACGTTAATTTAATAATAATAATTTGCAACATGTGTTAAAAAATCTTGAAAATTGATGATTCATCAGCTTTTCCGATGTTATCGGTATTGATTGCTGTTTTTTGCCGCCCTGAACGTTCATTGTCAGCCAAGCTACTTCTGACCACGTCTAAAAAATAGTTTATTTCATTGTGGCAAATTATGACGCAGAATTTCCTAAACAGCGTCCAATAAAAGCACAATATTTCAATTTTTTTATTTTTACAGAAACACTAGATTAAGTGGCAAGAGGGTGTGCGCTTGAGTGGGCAGAATTAAGCGCCGTATGTTCGTCCCGCCAGGATCAACAAATTTTCTTAGTGGATCCGGTACACTCCCGAGTCACCATTCGCAGTTGGGATACAAGTAACTGCGCTTCACCCTTTACAGCGAGGAGGTGACAGTAATAAGGCCATGGAACACTTTACACGCACAACCTACGTACTAAAAGGCTCCTGACGCTATGAGAAGCTTAAAAAGCTTATATACCCCGTTGGGCCGTCACCATGCTAAAAAAAAGTCACGCAAATGATCGTTAAACAAGTGAGTGTCCAACATGACTGTAATTTTCAAAATTATCTTTTAACACATGCGCAATTAAAACTATTCAGACTACAAAAGCATAAATTTCCTTCCCGGTTAGACGATATTAACCATTCCATAACATATTCAAACTTGTAAAACGAAAAAAAAAAAACTCCTAAAAATCTTATCAGCGTATCCGAAGATAAGATTTCTCCAACGGAAACCGAAGAACCTTACAACACGTCTCGTTTAAAGGAGATCGAATTCTGGCACTTTATAAATCCTGTCCGCGTAATTCAGTTTATAGAACTCGACGAATAAAGCAGTTTTTCCGGATGTTCGTCTTAAATCGAGCTCAAAGTTGAGTTCTGGAGTTGTCTGACGTTTAATTACGTTGTGATTTATAGCTAATTTAGTTTTGCTTGGAAACGTAGCACCAACAGCTAGTCCTGCCCTCGTTACTATATATGTGTTATCGTTGCCGTTCGAATCGTACGGAAAATCTTTCTAGCTTAGAAGCTGTGCGTACTTGTATAAACTTTAATGATGCAAGGTGAAATAAAATTAAATTACTAACGGTTTCGACTGTTAATGTTCTTTTTTTTCCTTTCTATTCCAGCAGGGATTTTCTTTTTCTGTGTAATTATTGTCTAAAGCGATTCATTGAAATAAATCAAATAAAATTATATAGATGAAATTAATAAATTTAATATTTATTAATTGTTTAATTTGCTTGGATAAATAACTTGAATCCTTTTATTCTCTTGTTATTTTGCTTGCATCTTTTTAAACAAGTGAAAACGTAAAAAATCTCATTAGATCTTCAGAAACAACACCACCATGCGTATCACGCACTCATTACAACACATAATGACGTATGTAATTAGAGCAAAAAAACCTTTAAAATATTCTTCTCCCGTCCGACAATAAAAATCACCTCCCGCTACGAAATTACCATGGATTGCTTGGTGTGGGGCGCAATTAAGGAAGGAACCCGTTTTTTTCCTTCTCCGCCGTTGCCTAAAACGCTAATTGCACCCGAAGTATCTTTCAAATGTAATTTTTATTCCAAGTACGTACATCAAAGAACATTTGAATGCGTTTTTTTTTTGTTGTTGTTAGTTCTGCCGTTTTTCCTTCTTTCCTTATTGTCTGTCGGCCGATTCGCTAAAGAGAAAAGGATTACGAATTAATTTCGTTTGTTTTTTTTTTGCTACTTGCTTCAACTCATTTCGTCTTAATTATTACTCTTGAAAAAGAGGTATTCTTTTCGACGTAAAAGCTTTTGTTATTAAGGCAGTAGAATACTACGTAGCTTCTTCATGATAATATACTACCTTCGTAAAATTTAGAAGGAAATGATCGTCATGTTAGTAGTGCTGTTAGCTTTGATGTCACATCACTTATTGTCCATGAATGTTGAATATAAAACGAATACAATTAAAGTTAGAACGACGGTTTGTTACCGATATTCTTAAATAGGAGGATATTAAAAAGAGATGGTCGCTAAAGGAGTGGGCGTTTCATCAGAAGGCGTACACTTTTGAGCTAAAAATGTCTGTTTTGGGCAAAAAAAATCTGTTTTGTATATCCTCACGAAAATATTTATTTAACTTCGGTAAAAATTTTGTTTGGGTTAATTTCTTGTGTGTCATAATTATATAACGACAAAGAAGAAACATTTAAGCCGTAGAAACGTCGTTTTTCCGAAACGTAACGACATAATGAACTAACGTTTTAATTAATCCAAACACATCGGCATTAGCCCCCCTCCCCCCACAAAAAAACAAATTAAAATCGGAATATATAATTTGAAAACAAATCATGTTCGCTGCAGTCTCTACACAAGTATTCCGTATGATTAACGCGCTAATTCCAATTTTACACGACCGTAACCGCCGATCGTAACCTTCACCCCTAAAAGTTATCCTGGCTGCCTTCAGATTATGGTAGCTCGGCGACAGCAATTCGGCACCGCCGGTGCCAAGGCTCTTGTATCCTTTATTGTATCTATTATTGCGACACTACCCGTTACCCTCCTAGCGCAGATTCCGCGCGTTAAGTGACGAGCGGCGGATGGCGATTTATGTAGCGTGTGCGCGAAAGAGGGGCGAAGTACGTTAGCCGGTTTTAGTGACCCTAAAACGCTAAGGGCTTGTATCACGTGCTACCGAAAATAATCTAGTTCGACCGGGCACCGTTAACGTTATAGGCCTGCTGTTAAAACTTTATCCCTTCACACGCTATAATATCCCGTTACTAACGTTGTAACTGTAGATATGTGAAAGGATATAGTTTTATTAAAATTCATCTTAATGTTAGAGTGAAAATAAGGTTTTTTCGTTTTTTTTTTGTTGATTAGATTAGATTATTACCCGAGGTGGGTCCGCTGTGAATGTAGGTCTGTGTTCAATCGGCCTGTCTCTGACTTGGAATGATCTTCCACCAGTCTTGAGATTTCTTATCTTTCCATTGTTTAGTGGTTGCTTTTACTACCGTATATGCCATTCCCACCGAGTGCAACCTTTCGCTTAACGACAGACTATCGGAACGTTGTCCGTTTCGGAGATCCGTTTTACCATTCTTGATTTTTTTTATACCAGTTTTACGCAGTCCAATCGCAGGTAAGATCTTGACCTTTAAATTCAAGTCTTCAATTCCGCTTCTGTCCAATCTCCAATAATGGCGCAAAATCACCAACATCTCTTTATTTACCGAATCCACGAAAAGTGTAAAATGTATCAATAAATCTCACTTTTGACAAGCTCTTGCTTCACCTTATTTAAAATATTTTGCCCGCCACGTACTGTTTGCCAGCTCCGCCCCTGTCTTACTTTTACATTTCTGTATCGTGGATTGAATATTTCTTTTACACAAAGATTTTTTTCATAAATACACACATATACTTCCTCTTCTCTAGCTACCAATTCCGATATATTCGGGTTTTGTCCAATTCGCCTCCTCTCGACGGGCACAGGGAACCCTTTTCACGTTAGCTAAGTCTGACAACCTCATTATTAGATGTTGGATTAGGGACGTAAGCCTCGTAGCTATCACGTCGTGGCGTTGCCTGGATGAAACTTCCGGCACCTTAACATACACATACGTAACTTCACGTATACAGACCGTCCCAGATAGTGTGTTCATTATTGGAATCTCGTAACTGCAAAGAAATAGAAAGTTGGTGTATGACCCTATGGCGTAAATCTTTTTAAATAAAAAAAAATTCTATTTTGTATTTAGCTACACGACAATATTTAGAGTGTCGAATTTTAGTTTTTCATTTATTATTCATATAAACCACGAAAAAAGCTAGCCATAAATGCTTATTCTTCGCTTTTCTCACAGCCAAGTAGGAACAGGGAGGAAGAAGTTGACAAGAAGGGAAAACTACGAAGCCGAGCGATTCCGACTGCTTCGTATAAATCAAATTAGCCGCTTTTCGTAGTTTATCTCGGATCGGCGAACCCCACCGGCGAAGTTACGGAAGAGGGAGCAGATCGGCGCTCTACCCGATCGACCGCAAGTCAGCCGCTAGCCAGTCTCATTTTTTTCCGATAGGCGGCCCACTACTAAATGGAATACGCATTGTACATTTAAATTAGGTTCTGTGGCGTAAATTAAGCAAGGCGAGCGGGGAGTAGGTTTCATATAGGGGTGTTTTCCGCAAAACAACAGCCGAGAGGTCACGTGGGCACGTTGGCTGTGAGGAAAAACAATTGAAACCATGCCAATGTTATAAGCATCACTTGCACCAGGCACAAAATACATGGGCTATTATGATATAATCGGGTTACTGTAAATAATTTATAGGGACACTGTATACTTTGGATTCAAAAAAAGCCGGCAAAATATTATTGCTAGAAAGCCCTTAAATTTAGTAAAGCTCCTGGTTTCCTGCCTTTTCTCGCACGTTGGCCATTATCCGCTGGTTGCGTATCTCCTCGAAACGTGTGATAATTTCCTTCTCGATTTGCTCTTGATAGGAGATTTCGTCATCCGACGAGCAACTCATGGGCTTCCTCTTGTATCCTGCAGTGTTGCGTTGTTTCAACACCGTCAACTTCGACTTTTATACTGAATTTCTCAGATTTAAAATGTCCATTGCAATAGCCAGGATCCATCTTACTTTCGCAATCAAAATTGTAGCAATGGTAGATCTCCTGAAGGCGAATTGGTCAAATCCATTAATCGTGTTAGTGAATATTGCTCGAGAAATGATCAACGATTCAGCGATATTTGTGACGAATCATCATTGCAACTGAGGCTATTGATCATTGACGTCAGGCACAACTTGTCAAAAATTTATATTTAAAATAGAAAATCTGCACAAATTCTATTTATAAAATGAGCAACATTCGCGTGATGTTCGTACCTTTCTACAGTACCACTTTCGTAAGGAAGATGTTATATATCATATTTAAAAAAGGGAAATACAAGGCGAGACAGAATTCGCCTATAGGGAGTCGTAGGAATAATATAGGAGGTATATAGAGAAAGATTGGGCCATAAAACCGTTGATACTCAACTGTGCTATACTAAATAACAGGAACTCCAAGCGAAAATATACAAATAAAATATAATTGGCTTATAAAAAAAGAGAGGGGAAACCGAGTTTCGCGGTCGCAATTATGTTTATTTTGGAATTTTACGATTCGCATAGGCCTTCCTTTCCATTTATCATCCCCCCATCACACTTTCCCTCCCAACCAGGGGAATATATCGTTCGACAATTACAAGTTATTGTCTTTTTATTTATATGCATTGCTTATTGATACCGAGCGCGATATGATCGTAAAAATTTACGACGCGTACACTCCTAAATTAAGTCTTGAAAGCTCCAAAGCTTTCAATTTTTACTACTATACGTCGCTATTCCTTTTCTTTCGAATAACGATTGGTGGTCTTTGAGTGGTTGTAAAATTTTAATGCTATTATGTATCTTTCCACTGTTGGCGTAGGAGAGAAGGACGGAAATATTCTATATAATCCGATGAGTAGAATAGTGAATAACTCGGTAACTAGTATGTATGTACATATATTGCGATGTATATGTAAGATACACCATTGTGTGAAAGTTCTTTGGCAAATTTCAATTGCTGATTCGAATAATAGAATGAAGTGCGGCAAGTGTAACAACAGCAAGGGAGCGTCGTGCGATTTTGCGGATGGCGTCCAATTCTTGAATTCTTGAAAAGAAAAGTCCAAAAGTCCAAAACTGCGCAAGAAACCCCTCCTGTTGGAGCATCATAAGCAAGTCCCATTAGAATTTGCTCGCAATCATCGTGAATGGTTAGATGAGTGGAAAACGGTTGCCTTCAGTAATAAAAAAAAAATTAATTTGGATGCATCTGATGGCTTCCAATATTATTTTCACGATTTGAGGTTGGCAGAACGATTTTTATCATGTCGTCGCAGCCGAGCTGGATCAGTATTGGTTTGGGGTACGATTTCAAGTCGAGGAACAATAGGACTAGAAATTCTGGAAGGAAGACAGACTGCTCAAAAGTACCTGGAGTTGCTCCAGAGAAAAATCGCTAATATTGACTTTGTGTTTCCCGATGAAGAATGGACATTTCAACATGATAATGCGCCAATTCACACAGCAAGAATATTCAATATATGGATGAACGACAACAATATCGATGTTCTGGAATGGCCTGCCCTTTCCCCATAAATGAATATTATAGAAAACTTATGGGGCCGGTTGACGAGACAAATTTACAGCAAAGGAAGACAGTTTAACAATGGAGAAGAATTGGTGTTAGCCATAAGAACCACTTGGGAAACAATTCCAATGAATTTGTTAAATAATTTATTTACTTCGTTGCCTCATCGCATGTTAACAGTTATTGAGAAACGAGGAGGTCTTACTCATTATAATAAATAAAAGATAGTTGCTTAATTTCTATTTCTTGTTGTTTCTTTTCTTGGTATTTCAACGAAATGGCGTCAATTGTGGGATATGAGAGTAATAAAATGTCGGGCACTGTATATCTTTATTTCTTAGTTTTCTCTACAACTTATAAAAGCAATATTTGTCGGTAATAGTAGCCCCTATCTTCAGCAATTTTTTTCCTTCCCGAAATGTCCCCGAATTTACGTCATTCCATATATACAGAATCTAATTTAAATATGTACAACATAAATACAATTTTTTTACCGACTTTCCTACGTTCATATAAGCGTAGCAAGGGACTTTGACGTCCCCGTAATTTACAACTGCTTCCCCTTTTTACGAGGACCACTCTAACGAGATAAAGTTCGCAAAGGACGGATAGGTGGTGTTGCCCCCTCTACCCTCCGTACATCGTTATGAAAACGACACGCTTCCGTTTAACATCGGCGAAACGTCACGCCTCTCGTCCCGATGCCAGTCCGAATTTCGTAAAACTTTTATTGGCGTGAAAGTTTTTTCCTGCTTTTTTAATTGAGTAATTAATCAAATTGCCGTCAACTAAAATGGAAATATTCCGTACCTAACGGTCGTGCTCGAGCCGCTCAAAGTGGAAAGCGCGTGTTTTTCTCTCTATATATTTCCCCTTCCCCATTTTTTCAAATCGGCCGTTGCTGCTTTTGCTTTTCCGTTATGCAACGGAAAGTTTTCTCATCCGCGCGGATAATCGGGATAAACATGGTGATAGGGATAGAAATTAGATATGTTTCTTTAAAAGGGAAACGATTTTTTTTATCAAAGTGTTGGGGTAATTGCAAAAGTTGAAAATGATTGATTTGAAAATGAAATACACGTATGGTTGCGCCAAAAATAGGATTCATGTTCAAATCGTATTTTGAACACAAAATGTCCTCCATTCATTACATAGAAATACTCAAAAAAAATGAATGTAAAAACAAGGCCAGATTCAAAATGAAATGAAAGGGAAGCTAAGCAAACTTATAAGAAAATGAAAGGAGAATTTATGAAAGGGCACTAGGAATATGGAAATTATAATTTTTTTATCAAGAAACCAAAAATCAAAGAGAAAAAAAAGAAAATTTACTATTTGCAGGAGAAGTAGATGATCTGCTGAACCGGAAAATGCAAATTAAATTTCAGAGAAGACATCGTCGCGAAAGCGCTGCTTCCGACGGTGGTACAACCGTTTGGGAAAAGAGTGTGGAGGCCAAAGGAACTACTTCAATTGCTATTTTATAAATAAAATACTTTTTGAGCAAACCCCGTCAAACCTATAAAAGCAAAATGTCCACAAATACACCGTAAAACGGTTTAGCAATTCCTCTGAAAATCAATTTAATTATCATTGAAATTAGCAATAAAATCTCGAATTGTTATTTCCGACATCTTTCCCCGTTGATTAACTAGCAAAATTAGTTTGTTTTCTCGAGCAGCCGGTAAACTTTTAATCGTCCTAACTTATCCGGAAGATAGTAACGATGACAAAGAAGCAAAGACAATGGCGAAGCAGCAAGGACTTAGAAAATTACGAACGACGAACCGAAGCTGGAAATTAAATAAATTGGCTATTGTTCGATGCCAAGGCTACTGTGGCGACCTCTAGACGACGTTCCAGGCGAAATAAATTCGGCACGCAATAATTACGGAACAAGCCCGTTGGTTTTTTTTCCATCTCTCTTTCCTTTTCCTCCGTTTTTACATTCTTTCTTTACTTTTCGAGACAAGGGCGACGTTTGCCCCTTAGCGAAATAAGCACCGGGCATAAAAGGAAAGTCGTAACGTCCTAAAATAACCTCCTTTTTTTATTAGAGAAGGGATATACCTCTTCGCACCTAATTGCCACGCTCTTCTTGCTGCTGTATTATTCATTTGATTCGTCGTGTTATAAATTTGGACTGGTAGAGGAGGTTATGTCACGATAAAGCACCGTTAACTAGATTCTATTTTATTTGGATCGCGAAGAAATGGCCGGGTTTAATTAGCGGTGTTAATGAGTTTAATGGAGGTGAAAGGGAATAAAACTAAGGTAGAATTATGAGGGGATATACAGGCGCGTAAAATACTCTTTTGTTCGCTGGTCTGTACAAAAGGTACACACAAAGAAATACATGTTCATATTGAAGAAATATATTATTATAATTGTATCTTCTTACTGGAAAAAAAACTATTTTTGAGCAAATACATACCAAAGATTTAACATACTTCCAAAACAAAAAAGAAACACTTGATAGAGAACAAAAAAAAAAAATGAATCTCGAGAATACATCTCGAAAAATGTTTTCCGATCCCCGCTGATGACCATTCTGTGATATACGAACAACATATAGAACTTTCTTCAACGGAAGTCAGTATTTTATTTATTGTAGCCATTTCGGTAATTTCAATATACCAAAGCTCGTACGGCATGAAAAAAATATCGCCTGACAAGACGAAGACCATTGGCCGGGTACCCTTTTTAATCTGCGTTGGAAACCGCCCATAAATAATAGTAGCAGCGCCCTTCTGAGTGGAAAAAACACGCCATATTTATTAAGTTGTAAATGTTCAAAACATCTGGCAGCTTGCCCGAAAGTTAAGGGTCGCGGCCGCCTAAAAATCGGCGTCGAAAAACTCGAGATGATTGATAACACCAGTATGTCGTATCTGAGGGAAGAGGTTAGAACCATCCAGAAGTGTTTTGAAATAAGAACCCGTAATTGATCTTGTGCGTTTTATAAACTTAAGAGGAAGTAGGTTTTGGTTATCATTTTACCAGTTGGTCAGAAAAATATTATTATGACGTATTTTGGAGCAATTGTATAATTTGATTAAATTCTGATATGGCCTTCACTTGTAGTTCTATCTGATACTCGACTAGACTCTCGCAGAAACGCGCAAAATGTTAAACACAAACAACCGCATCAGAACATGTTTTCCATTGTTCCATAACTGTTCCGTTTCATTGACCCGAAATAATCCTTTTATAAACCCCTTCGGAACGAATAGTCCATAGTGTATAGTAACAGTCCTGTAGATGACCCATCAGAGTGTGGACGAAACGTCGGCATAAAGAATACAGTAATTAAACACACACTTTATTTATACGCACGTACGCATAAGGAAATCCCAAAACGATGGCTAACTTACAAAATTGCAAAAACACGCTATCGGTCTAACAAAGACCGATTAAAATAAGTGAGTTTCCGCCACGTACGTACGAACTATGTAATTCTATTTTTATTATTCGCAGCATGCTGGGCACTTGGCCAACTGGTCGGTATCTCACGCGGCTTCATTAAAAGTTTTTAATTAAATAAAAATTGCAGCATCGATACTACGTAGTCACGAATAGCACTAGATTTAGTTGGAATACAGCACCGAACTCGAGTTAGTTACAATAAAAAAAACAAGTCTAAATGAAATTAAAAATAAATGGAAATGAGGAAATGAATGCAGATTGGAAACGTGGAATACGTAAAATATTTAAATTTGTTATTCGAACTTTCAATTTGTGTGCATATATTTTATACGCCGAACATAAAATAAAAACAATTCTAGCTGTTTAAATTAATCTGGGACACCAGGTATAAAACAACCAAACAGAAGAAAGAATGGTGGATGCAATTGTGCACTGTGCCGCATTTGCACCAGAATAAGTTTTATTTAAAGAGATTTTTCGAACTTCCACTCTTCATATTCAATTCTCACAAACGGTAAGTGTTGCAAATACAAAACGTGGCATAATGGAATATCAATTTTCATATTATTCATATGCAGCTCAAACAATCGTTAGTGTTGCATTGACTACGTGGAATAGTAGCCGAGCTTTTTTTGAATAAAAACTGATTATCGAATATTTGTGTATTTCCGGCAATTCGTACACAATACTGTAGCTTTATCACCACACTATCAGCTTTTTCCCCCTTGCACGCATTCGGGAAAAAGAGCGAATTCAAGTGACAATTAGCCTGCGCCCGAAATCGTTCCACTAGTTGAACGATATTCGATGCCGCGTTTCCAATGTTTCGAAACAATGAAATCAATGGGAAATTTTACGGAATATATGATGTTTTGTGTGTTTATAACCGCCCTCCAAAAAGTATATTTTAATAGTACCGCCAGATTTTGGAACGGTGTGTGAGGTTCGATCTATGATTTTGTCCAGAAAAACAAGAACGATCTATCTAATCAAACGCTGCAAAAACATAAGGTGAGGAAATTGGCTAATGTAAATGTTATTTCTCTGTATATTACCCAACTAGATGGAATTCTATGCCGTCCTATTTTTATTCCAACGGTTTTCCATATATAAACTTAATCTACAACATAAATCCAATCCTCCTGGACTTTTAACATTTGTTCCAAACGTCCGATAGAGATAAATACCGGCCGAAAAAAAATCGTTGTGGGATCGAACGTCACAAAGCGGTCGGATGCGCTGCTGGCGTCATTTTTCAAAAGGGGCGAAAACGAAAAACGCTAGCTAGAACCATCGAAAGTGGGGATACAGTCGTATACAAACAAGAGGTAAAAATCGGCCGAAAAAGGGAGATAAATTCCGTTTCATGCGCACGTATTATTTATCAATTGGCGTGTATTGGGACGATTGATTACGAGAATAGCTACGCCGTTATTTAAATAAACGAATATAATTAATGTGTTGGTTTCCGTCGGTGAAAAATCGCTTTTTTCCTTGGTTTCTCCGGCATAATTAAGTATAACGAATGAAATAAATTTTTATTTTGATTCCGGTAGAATTCGAATTTGCGACTTCAATTCGCGAGACAGGCACGCTAAACCAATCGATATCATTATTTAACTGGTTAATCGAACGAAGAAAGTTGCTTGGATGGTATAATAAGGTAGGCTTCCGCGGCTGGGGTCGTCTAAAACTAAACGTGTTCCAGGTTTGGACCGTGTCATGATTAATCGAAAATTTGCGTTTACGAATGTAATGGCCTCCTCATTCAATAAAAATCTCTATCCTCCGAATGAAACTGCGTGCCTAGTAAATAGAAAACCGTTGCTGTGAATTTGTTGCATAGGGTGGGTGGATTCGAGCCCCAATTCTGAAAACTTTGTTCATTGCAGCCACCCCTAAAGCTCTTCTTTTACAAAACATACGCCCTCTATCTTGTTCTTACATTCGACCACGCATGTCAACATTTTATGGGTTTGTTTTTTAATTCCTTACGTGTACACTTTACTGTGTAATACCTCGATAGCAAGAGACACGAAACAATTTGCCTGGGGAAATTTTATCCTATTATCTCGTCTCTCAGAATAAATACCGTAGGTACAAATATCTGACGCCATTGTAGCAATATAACTCTACTTTGTAGGACGTTAATTGTTCGTAATGTTTGATTTAGGACTTACAGACGGGCAAAGGAAAGCGATTTTCATTATACGAGCGGCGAAGAACAATACCTTTTCGCGAATCCATTATGTACACAGCGGGGTCGCGATGTAAAAGGGGGAAACGATTCCATTTCTGTTTGTTTTTCGAATTTACCAAGTTTCTACCCGTTTCATTGCGCGCCTTTGGGTTAATACGAACCTCCGCGCAAAGATTGAAAAGTTAAATCTGCTATTATAAAAAGGTCGTTTGCGAATGCGGCGATTAGCTGGATGAATAAATCATCTCCGTTAATGATATTGGTCAACAAGAGTTTTTTAGTCACCTTCCTCGGAAGAAACGCTAAATGGAATATCATTAATGCATCTTATAAATATCAATAGCTCCACAATACCCCCCTGAGGTGTACCGACATCTACAAAAGATTTTTGGAGCACAGCTTCGCCTACTTTAACTTTAACATTTCCATCTTTTAGGAAAAATATAAGCCACGAATTAATAGATTCACTAGTCATATTTGGCAATTTATTTGATAAAATTTCCCTATTAGCGGAATCGAATGCCTTTTTAATAACAAAGAAAATATATAATTTCAATATATTAAGATAACATCAGATGTTCACATTAACTGTTACAAAGTTTATCAATAAATAATCGATCGCATAACTATTATTTATCTCCGTACTTTTTCAATAGATAAAATCCCCAAATAATCCAATTCGGGGACTTCACATTTTGAATTATCTCCCTAATAATCTGTATGAGATAGAATCTAATCTAAATCCACGCTTTTTCTTTTGATTAAATAATGAAAGCAGCGTATATAAACATTGCTAGCATATCCGATGCTCATTCGCAAAGTCGGTAGTGAAGTTGATCAATCCAAAATGGGTGGAGTAATTCTTCTAGTTGCTTTCGTTTTATTTTCTGGAGCAGTTGGTATGTAATTACGAAAATTTTAATAACTGCATAGTACATATTAGTCACCTATTTTGCTTTATAGGTTTCGTCTTGAAGCCCAGAAGCATTCAAGACGAAAATGGACGCATAGTTGGAGGATTCGATGCGGCAGAAGGTCAATTTCCATATCAAATTTCCATCAGACATGCTACAAATGGAAACCATAATTGCGGCGGCTCAATACTAAACTCCAGATGGATCCTGACGGCAGCGCATTGCGTCGATAAGTTAGTTTTAACCCACCTTAAGCATTCTGCATGAAATTTATAATAAATCTTTCTAGCGCTCAACCATCTTCTTGGTTTATAGTCGCCGGTACAATCAATCGCCTTTCTGGCGGGGAAATACGACAATTATCGCGGATAATCCTTCACGAAGGTTACGCACTATCCCCGACCATCACGAATGACATCGCCCTTCTAGAATTACAACAAGAATTAGAATTTTCATCGACTATCCAACCAATCGAACTTGAATCAGAACACAGTGACCAAGCTAGAGCTGGCGTCGTTTCCGGTTGGGGTCTTCTTTTCAGCGGAGGTTCATTGCCGGAACGTCTACAATATTTACCAGTCAACGTCTTGACAACGCAAGCATGTCAAAGTGCATGGAGTTCGTCACTTGTAGATGAGAGCATGGTTTGCACTCTAGGCCAACAGGCTGGACAGGGGGTGTGCTCCGCCGACTCTGGAGGACCTTTGGTAGCCGATGGCAAGCAAATTGGTGTCGTTTCATGGGCTGGCTGGCCATGCGCTGGTGGTAGACCTGATGTATATGGTAGGGTATCTTCGTTCATAAGCTGGATCGAAGCTGCTATGGGAAGTTGAATTGTTATCTTCGAAACGAAGTTATAAATATGTATATTTTTAAATAAAAATTAACTTTTGGTTTTACCAAACAACACTCAGAAATTGATAAATTTCTTTAGAAAAATATCGTGTACGGGTGTATCGGTGAACAAACAAGTCGGTCCGGCTCGGCCCGACATAATTCTCAATATGCACACTTCTAGTTGAGAAGCTCGAGACCTTGTTCTTCTTGTAAACGGCCACCAAAGATTCTTATATGACAACAAAGCGTGTACCAAAAGAAATAATTCTTTCGTATGGAAAAATGTAATAAAATAAAATAAGATTCATAGAGATAACTCTCTAGCTGCAAAAAAAATATGGAAATTGAAGTTTTCATTTTCGACAAAAAGCTATCAGACTTGTACGATCGAATTCATTCTTCCCTTTGCTCCAAACGAAATTTCATCTAAGCGAACGAAAGAGACAAAGACATCACGACATCCATTCGCGTCAATGTTCAGGCAAGGAAACAGCTTAGCTCCCGCCATATGCGCATAGATCAAAACCAGAATAGCAAAATGGAATAGGAAACAGCTACTCACTATACGAGTAGCAGATATGTAGATGAGACAAAATCGGATATACAGAAAACGTTTTCATGCATTCACTCGCGAAAATAGAAAATGTTGTATACGTAAATAAACGTACGAAACTATAAAAGAAAAGAAAGAAAGAAATGGAAATGCATAGAAAAAGAAAGGAAGAAAATGGAAAAGAGACAGCACCGCCAACAGCGCGTATGCATATCGACTTCTACATATATCGAAGGTAGTAAGTTCACATGTTTGAGGATTGATTTTAATATTTACAATTTTGATGTATTTCCCATTTCTGAACGGGAGGAAATGGCCGACTGTGCGAAATTGAAAACGTTATCGGGTACGGGTAAAATATTTTTGAATTTTCACTACCGTCTGAACGTGCGAGAACATAAATTTTACAACAGTTTCCTATGTACGAGGCAACGTCGAGAAATAATCATGAAAACGCATATTTTGGGACTTTAATAAATCTAAGAGCGAATACAGAAACACATTTGTTTTGGTATTCCACGAAATCTATCGAATATAAGTAAATCTAGTTGCATGCTATTTACACAGGCTGTCCCCCATTTATAGAACAAGTTTTCGAATAAATTTATTTAATTTTAAAGATGTAAATGTTGCTTCTAATGACCGAATGGATCAATGGTTGAAAACAAGGATCAACAGCTCTCCAGGATTAATTAATTAAATTTATGCGGTCCGGAGTTTGCTGCTGCTTTAGTGTTGTTCCTTTTAATGTACTTTATACTTTTGTAATCGCACGAAACGGCAAATGATCGAGCAGAATAGTGCTCTAATAGAGTCCTGGTGAAAAATCAATCAGTTGTAGCATGTCTCTCAGCTTGATCGAGACCACAAAATAGCACTTCTGGTTTACCGCTTAACTCTGAGGTGCCCATTTCATCACGACGACGTACTTAACACCGAAAAAGGTAATAAACATGGCCTTCAATATTCCGGTTATAGCGGTCGTCCAATGCATGGATTGACGCTTTGTTTCAGAGTTGTATTGAAAAATATTAGTTTGAGGATCTGTTGCGAATCACTGTTTGTACTATTCTCTTTTTATTTAATTTAATGAATGATTTCGTCAATTTTTATCATTTTGCCATTGGTCATCTTCATCAACCTCCCTCCGGCCTTTCAAATATCGTTTGTGCCATTCAAAAACTCGAGTGGCTGACATGCAATTATCGCTGAATACCTCTTTCAACAATTGAAAACATTTCATTGGAGGTTTTTTAACTTCGCGAGGAATTTGAAATTAATACGCTACTCGATCACGGCACTGCGACATAAGAACGCCCTACTCAAGCGAGAATTAAAATACAACTACGCAGAGAGACAAAATAAAGCATCAATTGCACCGGAAGCATTAAGAGCATTAAAACATATTGAAAATAAATAACGTACAAAGTTTTCCAAATCTAGCGAAGCAAATTAAGCACTAGAAAGCTACATTTAATACATTATAAAATAACAAATTGCCGATGTATAATCATCCTCGGAAACTATCCAGTAGAATCAAACGCAACAACTAACTGCTAGTCATCCTGCGGGGTCGATTCGGACACGAACAATCTACCCTACGTCCGCCGAACTAAAAGCTAAAACGGTGCTTAATTTAAAATATATATCCGCAATTCATTCACCCTACATTTCGAATGTCTAGAGCAGACAGTTTCAAAATTACTCAACCCGGCTACCTCTTCTCGAAGTTGTGTTATGCGGGTGATGATAAATTCGCTTGTCTGAATTAGATAGATTCGCATCACGTGAATGCTCCAGCTGCACAACGCGAAATCGGCAATGACGTAGCAGGCAAGCTATTACGGAACCTATTTTGACCATTCCGCTGTCCGACGTAATCGAGTTTTGCGAGAGGAATCTTATTAATAGTTAATGCGACGGTGTTTGAAATTAATGTATTGTGTTTCGTTTGGGGATGGTATGGTAGACGCGGTGAAACATTTCGAGGAAGATAGTATCGAATCAGACGTTTATGAATAACACCGAGGAAGAATTTGAGCTTTGTTTTTCTTGTGAACTGTACAATACAAATTTATAGAAAAAAAAGTTAAGCCATTCTGACGTAATTGAAGTTCGCAATTATCAAGAAGCATTAAAATCAAGGCTTGAACCTTGAACGAATAAAACCAACTAAAGACGCTACGTTTGTTAGTTAAAGACTATCAATGAGGGCATTTTCCTGCTAAAATATAAAAATATTATCTTCTCCTTTGAAAAAACTTTGTACGTAAAGCATCGAGAAGATTTTCCAGTTGCTTTGAAATCTCCTTAATTATTTCCTTAACTATCAATTATTTCCGATGTCCAGCTTTTCGCGATTGGAGAGAGATAGTTTCGGTACGAATCACTACAATCGCAATCTCTAATTGGGCTCGTTGATCGGTACTTCTCCTTCTTCTTCTTGTTCTTTGTCATTCGATCGTTCGAAGCAACGCGAATTCTATCGCTCCTCCTTCAGAACGAATAAAAGAAGAAATAGACAAAATATTCTAATCTCTTCAGGCTTCTGATATTATACATTTATTTGGGACCCCGGAACCTCCGTGTATCATTCAAGTGTAAGGTTCAAAGAAGAATTCAAGGGAATAGATGTAATTGGCTATTACAGGCTACACATTCAAACAAATTCTTCCCAAGTTAAATAATTTTTTCATGTTGCACTAATTCCTCAATACCACATATATGTATGTACTTTCCCATACGATAGATAAGAGACTAACCGAGGGATTCTGGAAACGACAAAAACGTAACACTTTCTTTCTTATTGGAAATAGATTCGGTTACCGAAGGCTTTGCCATAAAGCCGGGGTAGGATTTCTTGCTTCGCAAACTTTAAGTTGGGATCGCGAAAAGCTACCCCTTTTACTACATCGCCTCGATTCCCCTTCCATCGGTTCTCTTCTCTTTCACGTAGTAAAGTACGCGACTTACAAGGCTGCCCATAAATTTGCAGATTCTTTCTGCATGAGATCGAGCTTCCTTGGGGAGAAGGTACGCCGCGATCTTAAAATATATGACCGTGCGCGCTCTCGGCCACTTCATTTAAAATTCCTCTTGATTAAATTTATGAAAAAGTGTGAAATTTGAAGGAGAGGATGTGTAAAATTTATGGCGGTAGAGAAAAGTTAATGAGAAATTTTCTAAGCGAGATGCAACTCATTCTACGGCTTGGCTGAACTTTATTAAAACATCGGAAAGTTTGACGTTAAAAAAAAAATAAAGAAGGAAGTTGGTGCAGAGTCTTGATGCGAAATCGCTGTATAACAAGCTTAGAAGGGTTTCCATAGTCTGCTGTTTTATGTAGTACATCGTCGATCATTTCCGATTTACCCTTGCACTATTAGAATCGGGGGTATCGTTGTATGTTTTGTCTATTAATTATTAATAATGGCTGATCGATACTTACACGTAGTCTACGACATCCTTCGGTTAGAAAGGTGGTCGTTAATAGGCGCGAGGGAGATAGGAGAAGGCAGGAGCTCTATCTCCGTGATTCCCGGGCCAGATCTAGGTAAGCGATCGATCGCTATCGAGTATATTAATGATCATTGAATTTTTCACTTCCCAGCGACGAAGAACTGCTTTTGGTCAATACGAAGGCGGTATTGCACTTGACATCCCTTTGCGTAATCAACTCTATGTGTTCCTTACCAAACTCCTGGGGTTTGGCTTTTCATCTAGATTTCCCTAACAAATAACTTCTCAAAAAAAAAGAAAACAATACCATCCAATTACTTTCAAATATTTCTCAACGTACCTCCCCGCTATTCGTCCAAAATACCTTACACGCCGTTTGTTTCGAGTAAAATTCCGATCTAGAACGACACCGTCCCTCCGCTAAACAGATGATACGTAATGATATGAGGGGACACGGTTTTCGTTTTAGTTTCTAAACTAGATTACGTGTGGTCATGTGCGGCATTCTCTTTCCGAGGACGAAGCCGCCACCCTTTGTTTCCACCCTCCGTTGTACGCCACGTTCAACGTGGTCGTTGTGCGCGGAACTACCGTGAATACCAATACGTTGTTTTCTATCGATTATATCGTATATTTGACCTCAGACAATCTTCTGTGATGTTGAGAGGTTTTGTGTATAAATAGACGACAGCCGCAGACGAGTTTTCGTATAAATATGGAAATATATCGGGGAAAAGTTGTATATATATATCTAGGTTTATAAGTTAGGTGCATGTATTGTGGAGTGATAGTCAAGATGGAAGAAAGGAAACAAATATTTAGCTTAGGTGATTAGAATGTATTGAAACAAGGACAAAATCTTAAGTCTGACTAGCGTGTTACAACAGCCACATCTTAACTCTGGGAGTCATTTTCTATCTAACCCGCATAATATTTTTTTTTAATTAAATCTTCTATGAATGTGGTTAGTGATGCAAGGAATCTTCAAAATGACTAATACCAAGATTAATTGTGCTCAGGACAAAGCATCTTTGCTCTCATGTTGCTTGCTTGAAAAATAAAACAACATTGTTAAAGCCGGAGTATTGTAAAACAAAAATTGCCGAATTCTCTTTTACAATTTCCTATCCCTTCAATAATTTCAAATTTTCATCATAACCAATAAAACATAGCGTTGCATGTCTTATTTTGGGCGATCCTAGGCTTACCCAGTAGCAATGCAACTCGCTCATTTCCGTATATTTTCTCGGGTATTTTTAAAGGATCACAATAGTATTTTTGCCGATGTTACGAAAGCGCCTTCTTTTCAACTTTGCTGCAGTCGGCATTTTAAATTTTTCCCGGAAAAAGGAAGTTCAGAAACGAATACAACGAAACGTATCTAAAGGAGCTTAGCTTATATGGTTCCCGCTGTCATGGTAGCAACTTTTCTTATTTCCAAGCGTCTTATTCTTGCTCTTGTTCCCTTCTCCTTTTTAGACGCGCCGTTGTGTGCGTGTGTGCGCGAAAGTTTCGCTGCAGGTCGTATCGTTGCCGCGATAAGACGAGATGAGAACGAATTGGTCGGACAAATATGTGTAGCAATTGTCGGGATAACGGTGTCGCTTTTCTACTTGAATTTATTGCCCGGCGGAACCGAGTCTGACACTAAAAACCTCCATCTGCGCGAGTTTCTCTCGTCGTTTTTACACGTGTCCACTTATTTAGCGAAATCAACGGAGTAGCGTGATCATAAATAAAGATCAAGAATTGCATGTGATGTGTGAGACAAAAGGTTGTTTGTTATGAGATGTTCAAAATGTTTGCGAAGGGCGTGATCTATATAGTCCTTAAAACGGAAAACATCAAAGAAATGTTCAATTAAGGAATATTTAGTTGATCGTTTTTAGACGTTAGAAAACTGAAAAAGATGTTGTATGGGAGATTATATTATACAAGTTATCTTCAGGCAGAGGCAGGCCTAACCCAAGCAAGCAGCATCCAACAGAATTTTCAATTATGTTCCACTGAACTCAAAACGTAATCACGTAGTGTCGGTTCCCGAGAAACGCCGCTAGCTTGATTATTATTTACGAGGATATTGTATTTTTACGCCCCCACAAACCCCTTCCACCCACAACACCCCTCTATTCCCGTATACCAAACGCAAGGATAAAACTAGACGTAGCAGATTTAGCAGTAACGCCGGTCGCCTCGGTTGTATGTATAAACGCCTTCTAGTCGTCGTCGTATTAGGTAAAACGTAAGGCGATATTAAATTTTATGACGTTAGGGAGAGGTGATGCTGGTGGTACGAGGGAGTGACGTGAAATGGCATTCGCGACGCTGTCGGTTGTAATAGGAAAAAGTGCCTCGTTTTTATGCATGACACCAGATTTGCCAGACTGTTTTCCCAACTCGTGCATAATTTTATATCGCCTCTAACGTGGAGAGGCTTCTCGGAAAAAAAGGGCAAATTTTACAAGGTACTAGGGATTCCATCATTTGCTCTTACGAGATTTTTCGAAAGGTTTACGTCCTTGTGTAGAAACCAGACGCAGGTTAAACCGTAGAAACCTTACATTGACAATAAAAAAAAACTACCTAATAAGCTACATTCCCATTGATCAAAGAGAAACCTCATTATTCAAGTACGAAAATCTCAAATCAAAACAATAGAAATAGTGCCGTTTTATGCTGCATATTTGACAGATCTCATGATGATCCATCGTTAGCAGAATTTTCCTAAACGGAGAACAAGCGCAAGACCCATTAGAGAAAATAATATATAATTTGCATTGTCGCTTCAGATGACAGACACGCTTATTCCTTTGTCTTTTTCTTGCAAAATAAGTGCGTATACTGTTGTCTCTCGCACCTTATCGTCGTCATTACGTGGACGTAGAGTAATTCTAACCCCCAAAGAAAAAAAAGCGCCCCGTCTCGTCAAATGACACACGACCAACAATGCCGCGGAAAGAACGCAGTAATTCTTATTTATCATTGCCTCAAAATAAGCACCTGCAGATACCTGAGAGGGATAAACAAAGAAGCGTCGCTGGGGAAAGAAAATCTACGGCAACTCATCACTTATCACATTGTTGGTTGCTTTGCATGCTCCCATACGAGACGAGAGCCTTATTTATAGCTGTGCTTTCGTTGATTTTGGTAAATAAGCCTTCATTTATAACTAGAGCGCGAAAAAAGAAAACATGAAAAAGGTTAGAACGTCCTAGATGGAAATGAAATAAAGCTTTCAAAATGTTTGAGATGTTTTAGTTGAAGCATATAGAGGATTTTCCAACCTTCTAGAATTGTAAAATAGACATAATAGATATTGCGGAATATGATAAGAAATCATATAAAGAACAAGTTAAAATGGTAAAAATAATTGACTCTCGCTGTATATCTAGAATTGGGTCTGGGAATTTTATCTTATTTATAAACAATTTGTTACGCTTTATTTTTAAAACAACAGAAATATAAAAAAAAAGCTTAAGCTTAATTTTCTTTGTACCATCTTACACGAGGTAATCTCGATAATAACATCCCACAATTTAAAGCAGATTGCTTAACCGCTAACCGTTAAAGGGTGCATCTTGCAAATTATCTCATTTTAAATACGTCCGAAACGTGTTCCAGAAGTACTCGACTCCACTGTCCGAAGAAGAAACCACCGCACAATAAATCACTGGGAAATTTATACCACTTACCGTCGAGACGGTAATAGCTGCTCCCCATTTAGCGGGCGCGAAATTACACGAACGTTGAAACTTTTACTGAGAAGCGTTGCTGCTGCGAGCTGTAAGAATCTTTATACTTACTTACGGTTCGAATAGACCCCGGAGGCTGAAACCCTGTATTGTTGTACATCGTCTCTACCTACCGAATACAACAACTTATTCTGGGAAGTTAAATTTATTGCGTTACGATTGCCGGAAACAATAAAATAGTGGGAGAAAGGAATATGTACTTCCAATGAATTATTACAGTAATATGCAAGATAAGAAATTAAGTTGGAAGTTTTGCGCGATAATCCTGTTTAGAATTTGCACATCTTGTAGTGGGTAGATTTTAATTTAATAATTCAAAATTCAGCAAACAAAGCTTTGTTTGTTTAGTTAATGACTGAAGCGGAGCCAGCTTATATTCGATAGCCCTTAGGAGGATAACATATATAAAAGAGATCGTCGTTGCCAATATTAAAACATTAGAAAAAGCCACCTTCGCAATCGATATCACAAATAATACGTCCCCTCTACCGGCACAATTCTTGCAATCTGCCATTGCCTTGAATTGTTAGACAATGAAGCGCACCGTTTAACCTAAATCCGGTTCGAAATTGAATTATATTAAACCGGCAACAGATTGGTTCGTAGCCGAACTATATCGAATCGATTACCTACACACGAACCTTACATATACTATCATCAGCAGAAAATAGAAATCGATGATGGACGAATCTCCTGAAGGGACGCAATCAATTTGTTTCTCCCTTGCGTCCTGTTATTTCCTTTACCATCTCGGGTCGTACGTTACAGATTTGTCGGGTTATAATCTAACTTGGTTTATACTAACGTCCCCTCTAGATATCCGATAGAAATAAAGAGACAGTGAATTTGGCAAAGTTAACGTATAAAGTACATTTTTACTACTTTCATAATGTCTCTTTCAATTAGTGTTGGTTTCCTTTCTATAGATGTTTATTTTCGATTCAGCTATCCACGAATGGAAGTTGGTTGTTCACTTGTACTTTCACTGCAAACTTAATGGTCGTAAATCTGAAATCTAGAATTAAGTGTAACTCTAGGATTGTAAAATTGGCGTCAAAAGTTACCTACAAACCTAAGCCAGATTCTAGGAAAATATTCAAAATTGATAATTTGGATTCAGCAATTTTAACATCATCAACCTATAGAATTGAATTTAACCCACAGATCTTGCCATTCCTATTATTTATCCTATTCTACTGCTATTCATTGAGTACCTAGCTAATCCCAAATCCAATATAACTATTTTTAATACCTGGACAGCACATATACGGCACATACACACACGACTATTTTTAGCGCACCCATATTGCAATTTACGTCGAAAATATTATTACACCTTTATGGTCGAAAGTAATTTTAGTGTTGCTAGCTCGAGTTACCCGGAAACGACCGCAAGGCGAAGAAAACAGGAGTAATACGAACAGGAATTGGTTTTCATCACGGCGGTCGGTTATTTCTTCGCGTCGGCTGAAATATTACCCAATCACGGTTAGATCTCTTCGCTGACGTAACGATCAATCAACGATATTACGCTTTAAAAAGCAGAAGTGAAATTACGTGCTCCCGTAACGGATGCTTCGTGCGGAGATGATTCTAACTGATATATCTTCTTGTATTGGATTAGATTATGATGGCAAGTTGGCATAAACAAAAAAAAACAGGAAGGATATTCAGTATAAGGAGGGAATTAGGCACGAAGCTATGGTATGTAATGCAATGATAGATTGTAATTGGCGTTCACTGTAACGTTCTCCTAGTTTGACGCAAATGTCTCTAGTCGTCAGTTTACTCGCGAAGAAGGTCCAATTGTTCCTGTTTGAGTCTATAAAATATTTTCTTATTTCGTACGTACATAAATTTGAACATAGGTACATAGAACACCAAGGAGCATAGCGATCTTCAAGAATTAGCACAGGGCTGTTGCAGTCGGGATTCGGTTTATTTTAAGACTTCATCAAGGTTATGTGAGTCACCAATAGACGGTCAAGCTTGCGAATTTGAAGATTCAACGAAATAGGAGCTTCGATTGATGGATTTTTATTTTTAACTTTAGCCGTCATCCTAACACGAACAATCACGTTTTGGTACTCATTTCTGCACAGGTTCGAAGCTGAACTTCCGAAACCGAAAATGATTCCAAACATTTGAGAATTTATGTAAACTCTGAAATCAGACCTAGTTCGTCTCTTTGCCGAGCTGAAACGATCGTAAATATTTGAGAACTATTGTTATTAATTTTGTGTGAAGAATCGTTCAGGGAGAGCACGCAGCGTTACAACAGTTACACATCGATCAAAATCGTTTTATTGAGGCAGAAAATCCCTTAACGGCGATCGAAGCGACGGAGGGTCCGTTACTGTAGCTACTCCAGAAAACATCAAATTAATCGAGAAGTCTTTTTGAGTAATCAACGGCAGTATACATGAATATGAAGAAAATATCAATAGCGACACCATCGAACATCATTTTCTCCGTCCATACGCCCCAAGTTTCAATTTAAGGCAAGAATTAATTAAGCTTTCGAAGTAATTGAGGAGGCTCGAGGATATTTCTGTCGCCAAAACAACATTAGATAAATAAGCACGATCGCAAAGTGAATCACAGAGGAAATTTGATTTTCATTAAAAGTTAAAATTTCTGATAGATTAAGTTAAAATTGCAGATAGATCCGTAAGCGGAATAATTCAACTTCGAAAATCAATTAAAAGTATGGATTTGTGTATTTATGGAGGAGGCAATTGGGTATGTAGATGTAGATAATTTTTAAGTGACTTTACAACCGTAAAGCAAGTTAGATGTTGGTTTTGTCTGCTGCAGATGTCACTTATACAAATTACCAGCAGATACTCTCACCAGAAACAGATACCGAAGAAAAATTGTAAATGTTAGAATTATTTACAAACCAAACCTTTTCAATTCTGCATAAGTGTTGGAAGGCAAGCCGTACGTTTAGACAAATAGCACGTTATTCCCCTGCGACATCAATACAATCATTTCCAGCGTTTTACGTCCATCCGCGTGTGTATTTCTTTGTCTAACAATTTTCGTTTTATGCCCGAATGCAAAATCGTTAGATTCAGATATCTCTAGTTTTACGATTGACTTATAGCATCTCGTAAAGCAGTCGCGATCCTAGTCGTCTCGGCCTTTGCAAAACGTCTGAATCGAGTGAGATTTCCTCCATGTAGTTGTATCGTGTACAGGGTGGATTAATGAAATGACCCCTTTGCAAGTTGTACATACATAAATTGGAGATTATCAGTATTTGTGTTCTACACAAATTATATCGAATACATCAAAGATTTCATAATTGAATTAAAAGATTCACAATTAATTGTGCACAACCATTGCTTTCTATCAGGTTCACACTGTAGATACGATAGGTATATACATGCACCTATATGTATAGCTAGATATGTCTGAGTTAAGTTGTAAAACTTGATGGCGCACAGTTTGCTACAAGCGTTGCTACGGCCATTTTAGAATGACGTAAAATTCGTGGAACTTTACAGGATATAGTCGACGTTTTACAGCTATGATATAAACAGTTACAGCTAAGTTAATTAAGTTTCAAATTATACAATAATTTATTAGTAACGTAAAGAATTGGTGAAGTTTAAGCTCGAATAAGAAGTAAATGAGTTTCCTAAGCGAGAATTTGGACGGTAAGATATAGGAATAGCAAGGTATGTTATCTATTGTAATGTTACAAAATAACGTCAACGAGGTTAGCTGTCACCAGCGCTATATTCACTTCTCATCATGGCATTTTACATTGTCCATACCTATCCGGTATGAGGGTTCATCTGTTGGTAGAAAGCGCGATTCCTGTAGAAAGATTCCTGTTCTTAGACGAATATTAAAGGGGCGTAAAAATAATAAAATTAATATTAAAATTAATGTAGGTCTTTCTCGTTAATTAATCTCAGAAATTTCTACAGCAAATTCCAGTGCATGCGTTAGTTGTATAAATGTTATCTCTGTCAATTAAAAGTTGGTCCGTTTCATTAAAATTCTCAGCGTAATTTAACGTTGTAGTGTTGCATATGGTCAAGAGTGTCATCAAAGAACACAGAATCTCAGCATCAGTTGCGTCCCTGCATCATGCTACAGCAAAAATCGTTCGTTTCAGCATCTAGTTCAATAATAGTATATTTTAAATAGTTAAAAATTATCATAGTTGCCAATGGAATAAAACAATTGCCAACGTAATCCAACAATGGTTAAAAACAACGCTAATTTTATTTGTGACTTTATGTCTAGCTGTCGTCCAGGCACATTGTACTTAGCACTTCCTCCAAGTTTAATAGTGTTGATTAAATATTTCAATTTTAAAAATTCACAAACGTGTTCAATAGTATAATCTTGAAGAAGCGGTTGTTCGAAGAAGGACATAAACCTTGTGGGAAGTTGCAAGATTTAATTTCTACGTCTTAAAATTCTCATTTAACAATTTTTCATTTGCCAAAAGAGAGTCTAGGGACATTCTCGGATTCACGACCTTCAATTTCTGCAAATTTAAGACCTTCGTAAAATTAGTGTTTTCAAATCAAATCGGAAAGATACCAGGAGCCTTTTTGCAATAAATAATATAGGAAGGGGATTTTTTAGTGACACAAAGTCAACCCTCAGATTCAACAATCCAACAACTTTCTAACACGTTAGCACTTGAAGTTTGGGTGATTCGCCCTAAATCTAAGAGTACCTCTTATCTTTTTCGAAAACAATTGTGTTCATATTCTACCAAAAAGGCAAAATTAATTTTTGTCATACAATTCTTAGTTCGTAGTGTCGAGATGTTTTGTTGTTTGGTTTGCAAGCCCTACACATGTACGTTTTGTAGACCATCCCCGCTTGTCGCACAATAAGTCGGGTAATTTGCCGAGGTATCTCGACGGGAAAACTTTTCCGTTAACGCTTGTTACCGAGGTAGCTAGCGACATTCAAGCTCGAGCCCGAAATGTTTACAGATCGTTATATTCGGTGTACCTACTTGCAACATACCGCGCTGAATATAAAATAAATTATTCAAAGGCGAACTTTTCCGCGAAATTCACCGCTGCTAGAGCCATTACTTATTATCAAAATAGCGTGTTTTACTTACCTTACTCTCTTGAAATATAATTAACCAACTTAAATGTAAGTATAGCCGGGACCGGTTACATTGAAGTGTGCGCCGCAGCTTTCGCGTAGTTGGAAAAGTTCTATTAACCAGAGAATTTATTGAGCGTTGAATGAACATTTCGAGCGAATAATTGGCTGCACGGTTTGACCTAATAAATAGTTATTTCAAATTCGACGTACTTCTTAAAAGCAAAGCGAACTTATTTATGTCAAGAGTAACTTGAAAATGTCAAAATGCTAGCGGTAAAACAATGAAATCCTTATAATGCAAACTATCCGGTATTAAATAGTAGCTGAACGTACCTGCACGTGGCTGAACAACGGTAATCATGGGGTCTCAGATGCTCGGCCACTTTGCCGTCATCGTGATAGAAGTACACACCCAGCTTTCGCTTTATCCAGTTTTCCGACTTTGCGCAATAAAATAAAAGGGGCCCTTCGCTAAAATTGAGTTATAAATTATCTGAACGTTTCACGACCTAATTGCATTACGAAAAACTGCACGACTTTACCGTAATCCCCTTCCTACTCTTCGCCCTATCCGTACACCAAGCCTACGGGGCCAACGCTGCTTTTACTACCGCAGCTCCGCTCACACTCCTGCTGGGACTTCATGCGCGGTCGAATTTGAATTTTAACTCTTGACTGCGGCATAATTCCAGCAGAAAGTAGAATAAAAAAGTAAAAAGGTATATCGGGGAAGAATTTGCAATCAATAGGAAGGACTTGCTTTAAGAGTAATTTACATAATACGAAATAATACCATTTCCAATTTGAGAGTGAAGTCTCTAGATCCACGCATAAAACTCTCAGGTTAGATTCAATCCATCTCAGGCATACTGTCTTTAAATCATGGTTACGTCGTTCTAAGTATATTCTAATATTGTTCAATTGTTCTGATGTCTGCACTTTTTATACGAAATCCCCCGTTTAGCTCAAATTTGGATTGTATCCTTCAGCTTAAGCTCGTGAGTATCGTTGAGTGCTGGCTGCACTTGAAAATCACTCTATTTTTTTAACCTTAACAAAGTCCCAAAAGGCATTATTATGAAAAGAATACATTTTTTTATAATCATTAATTCCTTTGTGTTGGCAGCTAATGGACATGTCCTCTGACAAAAAAAAAAACAAAAAAAAAACAGAGTATTTAATTTTTTTTGTCTAGGGAGGCTTATGTTCCATCCTCCACCATTCCCTTGGAATTAGGCCAACACTGTAACAATAGTCCCGGGCACTGTCCCTACTCGCATATATTCTAGACGACGGCGTAGGCCTTGACGTTTGCCAGATGCAGATGAGGCATGCGTTGTCGATATCCTGGAAAAGCGATTACACCGCTAGGCGCATACGTTATCCGGGAACGACAGGAACAGGGCGGCACGACGTCATCGTCCGGAATATCGGAGATCGTTTGAAAATGTAATCTCCGTCGACGTTTCTCCTCTCCTTCCACGCCCTCTCGCAGCTTCCGAAAAGAATTGCCCTAACATCCTCGCATTCGTTTATTTAAAATAAACATCTAATTATTCGACTCAACACCGACAAATTTCGGAGTTAGGAATATTTTTATTGCAAATTAGGAACTACTAAAAGGTTTTGCTGGATGATTTTCATTGCCTCTTATCTAAGAGAACACCATGAAGCATAAAGCATTGTTGGGAAAGGTGTATAGATTTACAAGAAGACTATGTTGAGCCTCGTATAGTAGCTCCACAACATTAAGAATGTACAAGATCCTAGTCATGCATAAAATAATAATCGATCAAATTATTCCGCGGCCGTTATCACAACGAAGAGTCGCACAAAAACCAAAAAGAATTCGGGCACTAATAGAACTTGCGAACAACAACTATTAATACGTCGGCTAAGAGAAAGTTATTTATTGAAATTTATCGCGGCGATAGTCTCGAGGATGTATCAGCGCGCTAGCTCTAACACCTGAGCCCTCCTCCTGAGCGCACGACAAAGCCGAGTTATTTATTTGATTAAAGCCCGAAGTTTGCTACCCCCGGACAGGCGCTGGATTTATCGTAGGCGGCGTCGGCGGCGGCGGACTTCTCAAAGCGTTCAAGGCTTAATTGGTCTCGGAATGTGCGTGAGAGAGACTGCTACATTATTTTCGTATCCATCTCTTTCCCCTCCATATAGATGTTGTTGTCGTTCTTGTTATCGCTGTTTTCTGGTTGTTAGGGAAAGTTACCGGTCTGCCAGGTTATCTCGAAATAGATCGCGGTGCGATATCGGTTTTATGTCCCTCTTTTCGTAGGAACTTTTGAAGTTTTTAGATTTTTGGAGACGATGAAAGTTATTATTATTGGCGCGTCTAGTCACTATGATCCAAATAGATCTATTGTAGCTCCTTTAATGTATGTTAGAGTAGCTGAAGGCTTTTAGTGAACATTAATAGCGTAGGATGTTTTTTCTTCGGTTCAGTAGCTGTTTACAATGGTCTATTTAAGTCACATTTGCATGAAATGTCCGTTTTTGCCAGTTTATTTAAGCGATATTTGCATAGCGTGCTAATAGAGCCAATATTCTGAGATTCCTTTTGGTATACGTTGAAAGAAAAAGTAATGCTTAATGCAGAAATAACGGACTCTTATCTGTCCGCCATTACTATGAATACAGTCGTTTATTCTTCGGCGGGTCCGTTTGAATTTCTACTGTTGAGGTTTCATAGATCGCTGTTTTAATCCTTTCGGTAATATCTTGCCAAAGGCTGCTTGCCAACTGATTAGCCAACAGTGAGTAGCCTATCAGCAGGGAATTATCATCTCCAATTTGCGATTTGTTGGGCGAAATATATCCTCTGGTTGTGATTCAGTCACATATTTGTACGTCAAAACTTCTTTTCTTTTAAATATACCATTGGAAGTTGTAGTCAAAATTTGCCAGAAGCACAGCGTGTTCAGTTCATTTTTTATTTATAGACCCATATCTGCTGCTTCGCATACACAGAGCGAGGAATGTATGTCAAGCCGAACTGTGTATCTGAGGGGCGGCGTAAAGGGGAGGATTGACATGTAGGATGTTGGAAAAGCGCGTTAAAAGTGGCTACAGGACGTGCACGCGACATACAAAAAGGATTTATGCCTCTCGAGATTTCGCTCGCGCCTTATATAAAGGAGATATCTCGAATTTCAGGGGTTGAATCGGCTCTGAAGTGTCGTCCTCATCCCTCCGGCACAGAGGCAGCATTATACATAGTTATACATGCCCGTGTACGCGGCGGCGGCGGAGAGAGAGACGACGACGCCATTGATTTACTGGTTTTTAAGTAAGCGGGTAAATGTTTTGTCACCTTTATCGAGAGGCAGTATATTCGTGGTGCGGTTTTAAGTATGCTCGGCAGCGAAAAACTCCTGATGAAAAGGAACGAGGCGAAATGAGGTCAGGAGGAGGACGCATCGCGTAGTGTAGTAGTTCTTTTCGTTGTTGCCGCCGTTTTTCTGTATGGAGCGCGGCCTTGTTTCACTCTTGGCCTTTTCTCGCTTTTTTTTTCTTTTCGTTGGTTGGCTTTTGATTTGAATTGAAGGAGGAATCGGTGATGTTAGCTTACGATAATTATAGAGATTACCAAGACACAGTTTCGTAGTTTTATAAATCAGCGTATTTCTTCTTCGACTTCTCTATGTTTAGTTTTAAGATGCGGTGGAGCCTTTACTGCGGATTTTGGGAAAACCTCTAAGGTATCTCAGCTTTAACCCGCTTTTGTATGTGGATATACAATCGTATAGGTTAATTTAATCGCTACTGAAACCTGACTAACTCCAACATTTCAAATTTCCTTCCTCGCACAAATTCTTTCTAATTCGCTCAACTGTACGTTCACATTATCCACGTAAAATAATTAATACCGTCGAACACAATCAGAGAATTAATTGCTTGACATGGATGGCGCTGACCAACCAGTCTGTCCTCATATAAAGCGCACATTCATCCATAGAGCAACCCTGGTACATTAAGCGGAGCACCGCTCGCATGTTTGTAATGGTAGAAACGTCATTCGCATTTTCGTTACGTGCAATTCCTATATACGTATTCGACGACCGCTACCGGAGATATAGGACGTACAACGTACATGCACGGGGAATTATAGAGAGGAGAGACGGATTGGAACCATTAATTTACGTGAATATTTAACGAGATTAAATCGAACACCGTATTTACTTACGCAAGCAATAACGGCGGACCGCACGGTCGCGCTAGTCAATGCAAAATGGGCGCGTTACCTTTACAGTTTATTGGTAAACGTAGCGGTGATTAAATAGGCTGCACCAAATCCTGAGTCACATGTTATTGACCTAAGAAATAAGGATAACATTCGATCATTTCCGAGATTGACAATCTCAAATTTTAAGGGTTATACTGCTTTATGCTGTAACTCCATCAGAGCAAAGTGGAATATAGCAACACGGTACTTTCTCGCAAGAAAGGCGAGTACAACTGGATATTACGCGTAATGGACAATATAGATAAAATAAAATAATCGTCATCAATAATTCCGCAGGACATCTTAAGCGCCTCTTTGTCACTGTTACTTCACTATAATTACGATAAATCCAGGTCGTCCTCATCTACATTAAACAACGCCTCGATATTACCTCTACCATCACCAATACAATGCCTTGAAATCGCCAAAGCTTCCATAGGAAAACCCATCCAATGTATCCCGGTGTATGGCTCAGAGTTTTACTAATTCCTACAGAATCTCACATTCTCTGCGTGTATACCCCTATACCTACCTATGCAATTTCCAGCGGGGTTGTCGCTTGATCGTATAATGATTAATTGGCGTTGGCTTTGTATTTATGGAGGGTTGCCTTGGAAAAGAATTACCGCCCACGATCCTACGGACCAACGGGCAAAATCCGAAACAGCGACGAAATGGAAAAAAGCGGAAGAAGAAACAAAAACGAATAAAGTAATAAAAGCTCGGGAAAAATAAGAGGAACGAAACAAAAGATAGTCGTGTATACACGCGATGCGAGTTGCAAACAAATTGTTTAAGTATTAATAACATTTCCTTTATTCTTTAGCTTCCTTTTTCTCCTTTCTTGCCTCTTTCATGTTACGTAGGGAATTTATCCGGTTAGAAGTGGTATTAATTTTTTATTTCCTTTATGGAAGAAATAAAGAAATAAGAAGAAGGGGATAAAAAAGATATATATGAATACTCTTGCTTTATATTAATGTATTTTTAGAACGGAGTCGAAAGTTCTCCATCTTCTTTGATAGTAATTGAGAAAAAACAAACTAGATGTCGAGATGTATTAGGTTTTTGTTTCGTTAAGTTGAGGAACGTGGCAGCAATTTATCATCAAGGACTTGAAAAACAATTTGGAATATTTTACCTTTTTTATCTGTAAAATGCTGAGAACGGGAATTTGTTTGACAAGAAGAAAACAAATGGAAAATATACCTACAAACGAACCTAACACAAGATAGAAAGACGTGGAGAGAAATCTGGAAAAGAGGCCCCATAGCAGAGCAACTCAAACCCCCATGCCCTGTACCGGTAGATAAGCCTAAGGAATTAGTAAGTAGGTAAAACCAAAACGAAAAAAAAGACCTTCCTTTATTGAAAAAGGTGCACATATTGGTAAAATATTCGTGCTTCCATCCTGTTCTTCGCTGTAGTTCCTTGCAATTCCTTCAAAACTCTAAGAAACGATTACCACCGAAACGGCAAAAGTTCTGACGAACATTGAAGTCAACTGTAAATACACGCAGATATCCGATAAACTTGGACGAAAAGTTATTTAAGCGAATGAATTAAAGATCTCGAACAGCGTCGAGCTGAATATATCCAGCCAGGCACGCTCTGCCCTCAATTAAAAGTTTATCCGATCGAGTTGGCGTCCTCACCGACAACCGATCGACTGTTAGGACTGTCAAATGTCCCGTTCGAAAGGTGCTGGGTGGGCCCTTCGATATCCTTTGTAACGACACGAAGGCACGTCCTCACGATATTAACGCAAACTAATGTGATTCGGTAATTAACCGAAGTTTCGGTGCATAGTACCACGCGCTAGAGGTCCATAAATTTTCATAAACGTTTTTAAAAATTTCTTGCGATTGTGAAGATATAATTGAACCAAAAATAGTATGTTTTACATTTTTAACACGTTGAAAAATTCTTACGTGTAACTGTGAAATTATGGCACATCTCAAATTATAATAATTTATGTAAGTTTGTTGTGTTCCTGAGAACGTTTTTGCTCTATTCAGTTGTTTATTGTGTTTTTTTTTATTCCATTAACAATTTTGTTTTAATTTAATCATTGTTCTTCTTTGCAATGAAAGTTTCCAAACAAAACAATTTCGTCGATACACAAGCAACAGAGCGCCATTTTCTCTTCACCCCGATAATTAAACCTCATAGCACAAATTATTTTTCCTCTGCATAATTTCACAATTCCACTACCTTCTGCAAGCTGAACTCCGCTACATTAACGCCCGTAAATTATGTACAACCTCTAGAATGGACCGTAATTCACCACGGCTAACGTTATATACATAGTACCATTTCGAAATTCAACAACATATTTTTTCATTTGTTCTGCTACACGCACATATACACAGAACAGGTCTGGATGCACACACAAGTGCCGCGAAAAAGTGTATTACAAGCGCTTTTTTAAAACAATGGCCATTGTTACAATTGTCGACTGTTTTAGTGCAGGCGAGAGGACGTATTTCACGAAGCGCTAGCGAAGCTGCAATATTTGTTGCGTGCCGCCCCTCTTCATCCTCCTGCTTGCCTCGCAGGCCGAAACATAAATTTGAAGAAGTTTCGAAGCAGCAGTAGTAGGTAGTTTGGCGGAAACAAAGTTCTTGATTGCGAAGCTCCCTCTAGGAGTCGTCTTCCGAGTGATTAATTGTTTTTTCTTGGAGAGGAAGTGAAATTAGCAACGGAATTGCGTTGTCTAAACTTTAAAAATAACGATCGCCGAGGATATTTCCTATTGTTGTAGCAGTGTAAGGTATTACAACGCTTTAGCAGCAAGAAAAATAGAGATCAGCAATTTGGTCATGTTAAATGGAACAGGAAGAATACAAACTTAGCAGCGTGTCGAGAGTTTCGTTCAACATTCGAGTTTGAGGCAACACAGCTTCTTCTCCAGTTATTGTGTAATGGACTTTTCACCGCAATACCAAGGTTTCGGTACATGTTTTTGAGTAAAATCGCGCTGGGAGAATCGATTTCGGCCAACCTGATTTACCTATCTCGTTTATTTTTCGATTTACACCCCAAAAAAGGCCAAAGATAGACGATTGACGATTTGAAAAATGTTTTAAAATATTTATTTTATGGGAACTTGTACCTACCTAATTTAATCTGCAGGCATATCAAGCTCGTCATTTATATTGGTAGCTTTAAATACTGAATTCCCATCGTTTACTTCTTAGTTTGCATGTTCTATCCTATTCGAACGAGACTCGTTTCTATGAAACTAGTTCGCCTTGGTTAATTGATCAGTTAAGTGAACAATTGGAAATTCTAGAGAATGCACATACAAAACACACAGACGTATACAGAGAGGGACAATAGTATTAATAATGCAGCGGTCGACTACTCGGTTAGTCGATATCTCTGAGTGTTGCTGAATCAACGCCTATTCTTCCGTGCCACGCACTTTGTGCCTTTAGCTTGTCAAGTAATAATGCGTAACTGAGATCCATTGACCTAAACTGAGCATCTGGCAATGTTGATTATAACAACTTGTACGGTTAGAAAAAGAACACACTTTACAGAAACATTCATTCAACATTCCAAAATTTATTTCCCAAATCAACCACAACAAAAACGATCCACTACGGTATCCCGAATAACCCAAACAGGTTCCCAGATCTATCCAATAACGACCATTAATGGCATGCCCTTATAACAGCGGCACAAAAACGTAACTCACATTACGCGTCACAAGGCGGGGAAGATTTTCCTTTTAAGCGGTAATTCCTTATTTATAACGTTGTTCCAGTCGATAAACCTTGTCGCAGTGACAACATCCAACGCGTATTTATCTTCTGGAAAGATTATTTCGTAAATACATGGCACGAGGCAACACGTCTTCGTTTCGAACGGTTTAGGATTACGCTAAAATGGACTAATCAATAAAGTTATTTCTTAAATGTTAACAAATAAGTTAAATTAGTACCTTTGATCATCAATGCTGTACTCAATCGATGGCGTTGCTACCGCTACACATATGCAGACTAGCGATGGTGGTTGTTTATGGAATGTAATTCCTACAGGACTAAATTATCTAACGCGGTATAGAGTTTCGGCCGCATTAGCGTTTGTGAATAAATAATTTTACGTCAACATGGTATAAAGGGCTTTAAATTATTACATTTTCTATGCGACATCCACGAGACGTGCAGCATTATGCTTGTAAAATTTATAAGCACATAACAGCTATGGCATAAATAATTTTGCTCTACATGATTTCCGCTATTGAATGCTTAAATTTAATAACAATTTGGAATTTTCACTAATTCAGTAATTAATGGAAATTTATAAATATTTTAATGTTCTTATCAATATAATCAATATTAAAGAATTTAATATACTGTTATTTCTTTTATTTTTGCAATAATTCTGCTTCATTATTAGCTTTGGTTTAAGCCATTTTTTTATCCCTTCGTTACATTTTTAATTTTGGCAGTATCGTCGTGAGCAGTACGTACAAGTTGGGACGTGTAACATATTTAGTCGACTGGTTGACACTTGATTAAAATTTTTAGGAACTTGCGAAATTTTTAAGTATATTTGGTTACTGTTAATGCAATCAGGATTTTCCTGGACTTTACTGCCAAGTGTTAGCGCCATCTATTGTATAATTCTATCACAATATACCCGGAATTATGGGTAGCTGGAGATATATTTACCTAATAAAACCCCGGATTCAAAGAGAGGTAAGCCAGGGTATATATAAACCGCTACAGCATCGGAAACGGTCTCAGAAAAGCTTTACTCTGATAATTGTTGCCCGAACACAAATGGTTGAAGGTCATTCCTTTAGGCATTAACAACGATTTTAAATAAGACATTTTAAGCATTGCAACTAACCCCCGGCGTGAGGAAACATTAATGTTTGGACGAGGTATCAAAGAGCCACCGGCGGCGCTAAGCGGTAAGCGTCATCGCATAAAGACCGCTGCAGCGCGGTCTCATTAACATCAAATCAGTAACGGGTGTTCAATAAGTTTTGCAGCATTAACTACTAAATTAAATTCATTGGACGGATGGATACATTTAAACTGTAAGAGCAATATTAACATTATCGAAGAGTTAAATATAATTATGTCGAACATTACAATAATATTATTCGTATTCCAATTACAAGATGATTTTCTTAAAAACATTCCCCAGGTTCGCATCGAGTGCTTCTCTCATCGATTCATCCCCAGGTAAGATCTAGAATATGCTTCGGATTCCGCTCGAAGAAAAGCATAGTTTCGAGTGCTCGCTGTAGTGCGAACTACGCGCGTTACAATCCAATTAGTTCGCCGGTAAGTTCGATTTTATACCGGTGTTGACTAAGCTTTCGTCGATGATTACGAAACTTCCGTACGTACGAGTATTTCGACTTTTATTGTCTTAACGCGTAATCTACATAACTAGCGTTAGTTTTCCGAGTTTAATTGATTTCCCGTATGCCCCATCGGTATCGTTACGACCCGGTGAAGACGACTTTCGCCGAGTTTCAGAGTTTTAGAAGGCAGCAGTCGATCGATAAGGCGATGGCAAGGGATGGGACGATTTTGCGAAAACTCTTCTTCAAGAGCCATTACGTCGAATGGTTTGCGCGAAGCGACTTGTTTAGAACGAGAACATCGATTGTGTAAATGTCATATTTTTTTTTAATAAATCACTTACGAGCAAATACCAGATTTGGTGTAAGAACAACACATGTTTTGTTTAACGACTGAATCCCCCGATTTTGGGATACAGCGCCTCTCAACGAGGAATCGGGACACCCTACACCACCATATTTTTTTATTATTAAGTATTAGCTTGCTATTAATATTCCACTAAATTTTTTGTAATTAAAGAAAAGTTTAGCTGAAAATTTTATTTCCCGCCGTTCGTAAATATCGCGAAAATTACTAACCTTTAGCGTGAACGCAGAGAAAAAGCTTCCAAACGCACAATATTCAGAGATAGATTTGCGCAACAGAAGATTATGTCCAAGTATACCAGGTGTTCAATTCTTGCTGTAAACGAAGCAAGTTTTGTTTTTTAAATAAAACATCCTGTATATTATTACGTTCCTGGATATTTGTTTATTTAATATTTTATTCCGGAAAATTTATTGGAATTTTAGATGTAAGTTGGCAACATTGATCTTTCCGTCCGATTTGTTATGTTTTATACGGCACTTACCTTACGCATTACAGAATAGAATCACTTGCAGAAAATTTAACCAAAGATACGTCCACTTACCTGGAAAGAAAAGCGAAGACATGTTATTAAAAATACGTAACACAAAACATTAACCGTACACATGAAAATATTAATATTCTGGTGTGAACGTGACACGAATCGGCCAGCTTAAAACTCGCTTCTCCGGCAAGCTCATAAAAAATTATACAGCGCCATATACAACGGTATCAACGACCTGTTATTGGTGGCGACTCCTTAATGACGTTATTAACTACATTGTCACGTCGATAAAATGCGACAACTTCATGGAAAAAAGCGCGCTAAACATTACCGACTATGTATAGCGACTCACAATGATGCAATGGCTGAGACCTAGCGAAAAGTAATTATTTCCAAAAAAATAAACAAGGTACTTCTTTTACTCGCCTTTATAAGTGTTATAAAAGCAATTCCTTGAAAGTAACGTGAATTTTAAATACTTTACAAGGGTGGACCGAAAAGCTTCGAAGCTCAAAATGAAGATGTTTTCGTTTTCGTTTTCGCTGTGAGCTTTTGTACATTCAAGCGCCTACAAAGAAATTAATTTCAATTTTGACCACCTTTTTCTATCCCAACTTTTAGGCGAAATATGATAAAAAGAGGAAAACAATCATGCTTCTACCAGTCGTGTAGTACCGCTTTTAACAGATTTTGAAATTTCGAAATTTTCACCTTTTTATTTGTTTTTCGAAAACTTTTTGAAGCTGGGGTATTAGCGTTTGACGCTCGTTGTAGTTTCATCGCCATAAAAACGTCATGGTATTTTTTTTTAATCTCGTTGACATGTTTGGTTTGAAGCTAAATCGAGGTAAATAACGGAGTGAGTACTTTGTAAGTGTATATAGGTATGTATATAAAAGCATATAATACGTATGTACGTATTTTTTTAGAGCGTCAGAAGCTACTTCCGTGCATACGCGGGGGCAATTCTCCAAACTATGTACACAGGCGGATAATTTAATCCTTTCAACTTTATCCACGTTAGGATTTTAGCATCCGGTGCAAAACTTTGAGCGTTTCCCGCATTATGTTCGTGCATATTTAAAAAAGCCATGCCCCCACCGCCATTAACCGAAGCCGTACGAATTTTAAATTCTAATCATTTCGCTGGGAAATCCGTATACCTCTTTACCTAACCGGGATTAGTTGAGATTCAACAATAGGGCGGTTAGTTTAATAATCATGGGAACTGGGAGGAAATAATTCGGCCGGTGTATGAGATGATTGTCTGAGAAGTTTCCAGCGTAACACAAAGACAATTCAGCTTTACTTCTCGACATAGTCTCCTTGTAAATCTGTAAACTTTTCCCAGGTTCCCATCTCTTTAATTGTGATGGCCCCTTCTTTCTTCCGAACGACATTTTTAACCTGTTGAATAGCCTTCGCCTCTTTCTGAGCAAAAATCACCCTTTGCAATTCATAGTTTCGACTGTGCTGGTTTCAGACGTGTATTGGTGTATCCAAGTTCCATCTGCAGTTATAAATCGACACCAAGACTCCGACTTAAACTGCTTCGGCATGTCTTGGTTCTAAATTCAAAAATTTCAAGCTTTACATGTTAAAATAACATCACTGGAGCCAACAATTAGTAAAATAGTTTCAATCCAAGAGCAGCACATATATTCACTTCCTTCTCTCATTTAATCGCCTTAGTTTATTTAAATCTAACCGAACGTTTTTCTATTTCGTTAATTTCAGAGAAAATCAGTTTAAATTCGCCGGCAATGTACAGATCTGGCGATTATAGATGCCGCTTTCCAGCTCACAGGAATCAATTTGCAAGCGAAAGCAATTTAACCCCGACTGCGTAACACTGCCACCTCCCCGCCGGTAATGAAAACAAAACGGAGCTTAAAATACGTACAACGTGTAACACATACATGTACGGGTACGTTCTAGATCGATTCGTGAACCACCGGGCTGAATTATGCATCCACATTGACCGGGCATTGCGGCTTCGTAACGCCTACATTAAATAAACATGCGTCGGTTACAGGACGCGATCGGCTAGTCAACGCAGTGTAACGAAGACAGGAACTAAAGTGCCCTAAGCCAGGATTGTAATTGAATTTTTTCAGAATATGCCAACTAAAATAAGCACCCAAGTAAATCTGTGAATATTTCATCCAGGATAAAAAAGGAAACGTTACACCATCGTCTTGAAACATCACTCTTGACGCTTGAAAATGTCACAGTTAAAAGCTGATGGAACGCTTTCGCATCGCTCTAGACGCATAGGGCCCCGCGGCTGTAGTCGAGTCGTCTGCGCTATAAAATGACCCATCTTGCCCCGTAAAAGGCCCGATTTAATATTTAAAAGCTTACCACCGAGGCGAACAAGTGAAATTTTTGAGAATAACCTACTGAATATTTACGCTCTCCTTTATTCGAGCTTAATCTTAAAAACGAGCGATGTCTGTAGCCGGAGATTATGTCTGCGGATGGGTACAAACGATAAAGTTGAAAGGTAAGATTTTTTATTCGGTTTTACCGAGAAATGACAGGAAGTAAGGTTGTATTAGAATTTTAGATTAAAAAATGCATTAGGTTAATTGAGGTTTTATTGAATTTTGGGGGTACCTTAGCCTACGTATATTTTTTTATTTTTTTTTAATATTTACAAAATAATTTGAAGCATTCGGGTTGATTCATTTTCGACTACCAACATAAGTTTGGTTAAATTGTGTGTTTGTTATGAACCCGAAGAGAAAATAAGGCTCATGATGAACGACGTTAGGTTTGTTTAAAAAAAAAATTATGTGTCTGCAAGGGATGATCCCGATCCCGGAGATTGAAAAACTGTGGGAACATGTAGATCACTACGCTAAAAATCTCATTTCAATTGTAACTTTTTTGGATGGCTTTCCACTGTCCTGCGGATGAACTGTGCATAGCTCGAAACCTATTTTTGTTGTGAAATTTGACCTCTTTTCCATTTAACTCGCTACGAGTTGCTCATACAGAGACAACGTTCTCATCTTTTTTTATTTAATTTTAAGATGTCTTCTTCGTCAATAAAAGCATAATATCAAAAACTTTTGTCAATGCTGAAATTCAAAAAAAAAATTCTTTCTGGCGGTGTCGAAATCTAATATGGCATCGATAAGAAATAAACCTCCTACTCCTTCCTCCTATTTCCAATAATAGCGTCGAAAACAAATCATCCTGTATACGATCGCTTTTTAACATATTTGGATTGTAAATCGAGATTTATGTAACTATTTGTCATGAATACATGCATCGCTTTAATTTGTTTGTATAACTGCCACAGAATAAAGAATTTTCAGAATATCCGTAGAGTGGTCAGCAAAATCCATTTTCCAAATCGCCATTGTATAGTTTGAATTGAATGGATTGGCGATTTATTTACTTTAAAACGGTGCCATGGGACCCAATTTCCTGTAATAGACCACGTAACGGTACTTAAGATACGGTACTTTAAGTACTTCAGCGTGGATTACAACATAATTTATTTTGAAATGCTTTCAGGCCCGATTGATCTCATAAAACCGATATATTAAAAGACAAGTACACTTAGGATTAGAAAAAGAAACACTTATGTGCAGACTGTGTCCACTCGGAAGGTTTCACGATATGACGAATTTGTTCTAGTTCTTCAACGGCCAATTAACAAAGAAATGAAAAGATAATAATCTCGATTTCATCTCATCTATATCACGCGAGCCGTATTTAATTACTCAGTTTAAATTAAATGCAGATGAAGCAGATTTCCAGATAATCTTCCCTAAAACAAGAACCGATGCATATTTGGTCTAAAATCAAATGCAAAAAACAAAAATAAGAAAACCAAGGACTACTGCGAGATAACCGACGCATCATGTAAGAACGAAAACGAATCGGTAATTCGGTGACGTGTAATCTAGCCCGATCCTACATCCCGATATCCCAACATAGGCGAAAATCCGATTTTAAAAGTTAATGTTGTGCTTTCAAATTGGACGGTTTTCCGGACTTGTTCGGACGTTATTTATCTATCGGATTCGAGATCGTACATTTTACCCTGCCATATCATATCGGAAACCAATAAATTTCGCTAGAATTTGCGCTCGCATGCACGCCGGTCCTTTTTTTTACGTCGAAATGGCGTAGGTGCCTTTAGGTATGCATCATACACACGTAGGATGTAGCTAGAATCTAGAATTTACGTAGTTATACATGCATAATGTGGTAGTATCTGCAGCGAACGCGTTGCTCTATTTTTTTTCTATTTTTTTTTTTTTGTGATTTAATTCAAGCGGTCAAAAACACAGTAACAGAGATCTATTTGTCTGCGCTTCGTTGCAATGATTAGCACAGATTTGGGAAAACAATCGGACGTGTTCTTTTTTATGGAGCGAAGACGCTTTAAATAAAGTAGCGGTTATATAGTTCGATGAAGCTAGAAATTAAATTAAACAGGTTCAAATTCCTTGAAACTTCACAGTTAATTCCGTGAAGCTAGTAACTTTTTATATTGAAATATTTAATATCCACCATTCCGATAGTCTAAAGACATCGTGGCTTATCATTTCATAAATGATATCTACTATCAGCCCGCGTTCTCTTGGAGACGAGCGCTCACTTTCATTAAATGGAAGACGGGTTAAATCAAAATGGGACAAATTTTGGAGCGAATTAGGTTTAAGCGAGAGACAACGGACGTTTACAAGCGGAAGCGGGTTTGCAATAAGGGCCCCTAGTTTACTCATATTTTTAATTCAGTTGGAGTCTACGATGATTACTTTAAGGCTCTCGTGGTGAGTTTCCGACGGGTACCCTTCGATCACTTTACATTAACTTCTCGCTTTTGAGGGAAAAAAATCAAAAAGTTGCCTCACAATGCAGTACGCGTACTTTTTAATAATTTGTCAATAATTCCTGCTTTTTTTCGAAGATATTAGCTTATTACAAAGTGGAATCTACGATTAGTGAACATCAGAAGAATTCGAGTTCGATCTTATTGATCTACAGCTATTAACAGCAAGAATACCCGCCGATAACCAAATAGAATGAGAGAAAAGGTAACAAGATCGCTCCGAAGCTTAACGCAATGCCAGCTTTGGAAATAATACACTAATTAAATTTAATGATGATATCTCGCAACTAAATAAGCCACGTATGTACATATGCTCGCGATTCATTTGAATCGAACGAACTAAACTTTACCGAATCTCGTATTTCCACAAACACAAACTCGCCTCTACGAAGATGGCCAGGATGAGATCAGCACTTGTGACACGTCCCGCCTGTTGACAATAACGTCGACGGTAACCGCAGCTACTGCACACGTCACAGCGTTATCCGACATTTGCTGCGATTGCACTCTGCACAAGCCGCAGCTCAGGTAAACCCGTTTACTCATTTGTCGCCCCCTTAACATCGAGGCGCAAATCCTGTGGGATGAGGAGCGAGAAAGATTCGAATTCTATATGTACGGGATGCGACAAGGGTAGAATAATGCCTTTGCATACGAGATGTGTACATTTGTGCACGCAAACCTACGTCGAAATGAACTTCATTACGAAACGCAACATTTTATTAACTAATATTGGCATTCCTGATTGGCGGCAACCACCTTTTTAATGAATGTTATGCGATGATTTACGAGATACTAGAAAATAATGAGTTGGTAGTTCTGTAAGTGGGAGTGTTACGGTTTGGAGCTTCCCCTCTCCCATAACTCATGACTGAATTAATGGAATTAACGCTGAAGCTGTCGGAACATTCGAAAATGCGCTTAATACTAACTACAAGAAAAGTTATAAGAAACCTCGTACTTATAAAATCCTCGAAAATTCAGAAATTCATACTTCTACAGTGTGAGCCAATCGAATCCATAAAAGCAATAAATCACAAGACATCAAACCATTTTTATATATTGAAATATTTTTAAGGAAACGACGAACGGTGCGACCCACTTACCACCTACACAATCTGCTATATACCAAATCCAGCGCAAGAGATAAAGATGGATGGAACGAAAGATAACTCGGACTCCGTACTTCCTTATACAGCTATACCGCGCACACACGTTAATCTGACCTGATTTCTGCCGATCGTCCGATAGATTTATGGCGCTCTTAATCAAGAACGTAGGTACCTTTTCGGGAGTCCCGAACAGCCAGTTTTGCCGAATTTATGCCCGCTCGGTCGGTACGTACATCCGCGTAATTTTGATTTAATGAAACCGACGAGGAGAACTCAGCGTGAGGGTTTCCAAAACTTTCTCAAAACCGCTCTTCGATTCGATGGTAGTTTCGGTTAGCGCGCCAAGGTTAGAAATAAGTCACAAGAGGGATGCCGCAATATATAAAACCGATGAAGGACAAGAGAAGAGAAGGAAGAAGCTCGTTCGGGCGGAAAGCAATAAAAAAAAATGATTTATACCTGCAACCTGCAAGAGAAGGTGAATTTATTATTCTTGGTCATCGAAGCAATTCTAAATTGGTAGATTCTATGCTAATATAGCTTCCTCGTGGTATTGATGGAATCACTCACGCAAGAGCAATGTGAGGAGAGAAAAAAAGACACACAAGCGTACAGTTTCTACCTATCCAGCGTTATCAGTGTAGCTCCGAGCGTGTTTTTTTTTTTCCACCTCACTGTTAAAAAAAAAATATTTCGCCATTTGGTAGTATGAAGTCGGACGTTACAAAAATATTCCATACACACATATTAAATAAAGAATTTATTTTGGTTGACTGGTGTTCAGAAGTGAAACCGGTTGATTCGAACACAAACAAAAGCAAATTGAACTTTTGGCGATTGAAAGAAACTTATTTTCGGTGATACGTCTCACCTTGTCGTTTGTAATAAATAATAAACAAAATATAAAAATTTTGTCTTGGCCCTGAAATAGCTTGGACTTAAATGACATCGAAAATGAACGAATTGAAAAGAAACTATCCTGAGGATTAACGCATCCTCGAAACAGCTGTCCCGGATTAATTAATTAGGCTTGTTTGGTACGGAGTCTGCCGATACTTTTCTCTTGTTTGCCATTCCACCCCACAGTCCTTCATCATTATGATATTTATTTATCTCCATAAGTACTAGTTATCAACGTGGTTTCATAACGTACGTGATATTTTACGATAAATCTATACCCATTTGTAATTCCCCATTATGCACGGGGATAATCTGCAATCCGGCCGACGGAACATTTTACAATTCCAACGCCGGCTCCCCACACCACGCTCCCGCGAACCCGAATCCCGCACACAATTTATAATTTGCGTTGTTACGTTTGGTTCCCAACTAATCGTCAAAAAAGCCACCAATCGTTGAACGCTAGCTTAATTGGAAATTAATATCATTAATGTGGAAAACATCGTACGGCCTGTAACTGCGCGATGGCGCTGCGAACACGTTCCGTAATTCAATTCGTCCACTCGCTAGTGCCGAACGTTTTGAAATAATAGAATTAATTATAGGAACGGTATAACTGTGTCGGGCCACATGTAGTGTATATGTTACGGATCGTGTTAAGCGATGAGAATAATAAAATCAAGGTGGCCCTGTTTCCTTTTTTTTTTTAATAGAACCTAGACAAAGAAAATTTGTACCTGCATTGCGGTTATTGAGGAGTATTGCTGCATGTTCACGGTTGTAATTACTGAATTAAATTGCCTTCCGCGTTGGATATGTGTGAATTTCATAATTAATCCATAAGTAACAATAAGTCTTTCGGAGCGCGAGAGAAAACGTACTTCTTTTACAGGAAAGCAACATAATATGGCATCTTCGTTACTTAAAAACCACCAACGGGAACTAAAATCAACATATTGCAACAGAAATTACTGACCCTGTAACGCTAAGAATCGTCCAAACGTCCCAAAAAAAGCAACAAATATAATCGGCTTACTAAATACATTACAGCAAACAAGATTCAATTCACTCTGTTATTGCATAATAGCGGATTTTAAACAGAAAATAATGTCGAAGTAGGTTTTCTATCTTCTTCCTTTCCCGGAGCATAAATCTGCAGATTTTGTCGATATTTCCGGCAATTTCTGTCTAGGTACTTCCCCCTCCAGTGATCCCACCCTGCTATTTCATATCCGTCAGCGGCTATGAAATACGGTAGCAGATGCCTTGCTCTTTTTATCGGAACGGTAATTTCCTGTATATGTAAGTTAGTCGCGGAAAAGAGGAAAACATCTACGTCCAACGTGTGTTATGGTGTAGTTGTCGATATCTACGGGCTTGTAAATCAAGGTGAGATAGGCGGTCTTCCGATTCTATTAAAGTGGTAAAGTTGTAAAGCGCTTTGACGAATTTTATCTTATTCTATGCGTCGCTAATCGATTGCGGTAGGGGAGCGGATTCAAAGAACATATAGCCTGTTGCCGCTATAGAAGAATCGATAAGCAAATGATGATAGATGAAATTATTAATGAAAGAGATTGAAAAAAACACGTATTGTGGACATAGTAAAGTATAATAGAACCAGAGAACATAACCATTCAGATTAAGCGATTATACAATATGCAAATGAGTTCCTAGATAGGAGCGGTAAGTAAACTTTGTCCGCTATTCATTCCGCTATGTGTGTAATAGGCGAAAAACCAGCAGGATAGAACCGGGAGAAGAGTGTAAATTAGAAAGTGAATCGTCAATTGTCAGCGGCCGCAAAACAATTACGCAAATCCTAAAGTTCATAATGTCGGCGCATCGGAGCAATAGTGAAATTCCCGCTCCGCCCGCACCACCACCCGTTTTCCCCGCGAAGAGGACATGAATATTTAATATTCGTGGTTGAGCGAGTTGAAGAGATTACTGCGACGACCGCCCGATAGATGGGGTTAAAAGAGAAGTATCGGGATGATGGAGCTTACGCTTCCATTAGGCGCGGGCCCGCCGTTAATGTAAAATAGTTTTGTGAAAACATACAGAGAGGGCACTTTAAAATATATATCGCCGCGTTGCTTGCGGTAGTAAAGGAAGGTGGGGCGATTCAAGCGTTGAAGTGGATGAAAGACGTAGAAACGAGCCGTGATTGATTGTCCATGTTCCCACGCATTGTTCCTCGTTGTTGGTACAAATTCTACATTGTAGATTTTAGAGTAGAAGATGAATCGATGAGAGAATTGTATAAATATTTGTAAACAGGAGAGTGTAAAGCGCTGGCTTCCCTGGGTTGTTGATCAAGGAGCATTTTTGATGAACAACGTCCAGGTTGTCCAAATGTCGTCACCGTATGAGATATGAAAAATTCACGATACGATAATGAATGATCGCAGATTGAGAGTGCGTGAAATTGATGAGGTTGTCGGCATCTGCAATGATCGGGTGCATAACATTTTAACAACTGATTTGAATGTAAAGAAGCTTTTCGCAAAATGGGTGCCGCGATTGCTCACAATTGATCACAAACGGGCACGTTTGTTAATTTCAAAAGAATGTTCCACGATGGTAAAGCGCAATTCGAATGGTTTTTCGCGTCGATTCGTAACTGTTCACGAAATATGCATAGCAAACCAGAGACCAAAGAACAGTCCAAATAGTGAGTTTTTCGTAGTCAGCCGGCGCCAAAGATGGCCAAAGCCACTTTATCGGCCGACACAAAACACCGTAGCCATGACCTCATGGCTGAGCGACATAGTCCACATTGATTACTTTGAAAAGGGGGAAACTTGTCGGATCGTTTCAACAATGCTGTGAAAGAAAAACGTTATTTTTTACATGGAATAAAAACGTTAGACTAAGTGCATCTCAGATTTTTTTTATCATTCAAATGCCCCATATTGATTTAAAATACTCAAAGATTTCTAGAAAGAAAAAGAAACATGATGTAAAATAAGCGTCAGTTATTGCAGACTAGTTTCCAGAAAATACTTTTTATCTACTTGCATCCACCCATATTTATGTATAATTTGAGTTTCCTTCTCCAATAATAGCTAAACATTAAAGTTACAAAACCGTGGAATATTTCACGAATTTCTGCGGGTAACGTCGTTCCGAAACTCGCCAGTCTAAATGGTTCGGTTCGCCCACAAAACCTTCCAAAATATTCGGAGAGAATTTTTACCATATTTTTCGATGTAAAACAATAATCCGGATACCGGACTACGGAGTTTGCGGAAACGCCCGAAAGCGTAGAAAATGATGCGCTGCAGATTTATATATAAATTGAATGTATTTTTTATTTTATCCGTTAACAGGAAAAAAAATAATGACTTAGTTGCGAAGTTAAGAATGTATCTTACGTATTTTTATTTCCTTTCCGGTAAAACCCGGAAGTCGGTACATAAAAATAGCTCCGATATATTCCTCTCGGTTTCTATTTATGATAACTAAGGGTGTAAAAATTCCTTTCTTCTCCTTCCTTGAAGGACGGGGGTGGAAAAGCGAAGAAACCTTTGGTTCTTTTACGCTTTCACCTACTTTCTTTTCCGCTTTCCTCCGCCGCATATAACCTGCGAACATAAATAAGATAAAACGTACCGAATTCGGTAGGCCCAAAGAGGACGTAGCGGGGACAAGGGTGTCCCGCTTTTGAGTGAGCGATAGCGAATACGGACATAAACGTTGAATATATTTCAGGGCGTCGAGTTTTTTCGTATGTGAAAATTTATTTTTTCCAGTTACGAATACGTGCGTCGTTTATATGTTTGTTTTAGAGCGGATGGCGCCCCCTTTTACCCTCGTACGTACAGTCGGGTTTGTTATTTTTCGAATTGCGTTAGAATAAACCGCCCGGGGGTAGTACAAAAACACGCAAATACTAGGTGGGTAAACGAAATTACTGTTGCCTTTATACACTTTACGTTTTTGAACGAAATTATTTACGGTGCCACCGCAATTAAACATTCATGCGATGAGAAAAGCAATAAAACAACCTCCTTCCAATCACTACTTCCTTAAATGGCGCAAAGATATGAGAAGGCAAATACGGCACGTTATGTGCACATTGGACAAGTGAAGTTGTGATAAGCTGGCTCTATACTTCTATTGCATTTCGCTGAGTTGGCAGAAGTGAGTGTTTGCGGCATATACCAAGTAATAATCATCATGTTGAATATATAAAATGGAGGCAACGACTTCTGACAAAAACGAAGAATAAATTAATAAATAAATGTACGTTTACTCTATTGTACATATACATCTACTTCTACAAATATAAATTTAATATATGCTCGTCCTGATCTTCCTGGACCAAAATTTTATTTTTCCATTCTTCCTTCAACGTACACATGCACGTAGACTACAGTAAACGTATGTAAGTTAAGTTGCCGGCACTGCATATGTCCATAAATTCAACAAACTGATTTCTCCGGGTGTATTGCACCTTCCGCGATGCAATATGTTTCCTCCTCGTAAGCACGGCGACTACGCTACCTACATACGAGCCGTATAAGCTAGTAGGTAACGTAAAATAATACACGGGAGCATATTCGGATTACGAAATACCTCTTACGAGCTCGGCGAGACTACTTTAACGTCGTATTTCGCAACGGTAATAGTCTACGACTCCCTGTGGACGCAAAACTTTCCCCCGGCCCCAGTATATAACCGAAGTATTAAGTTTTAAAATTCAATACGATCCCCGACCGAAGGCTAAAATCGTCCCTATCCTACCAGTCGGGACCTGTCCGGGTTCCGCAGGGCTCGTATATAGGACTGACATACGTATAAGTGGAAGATCGTTTCCAATCGTTCAAGATACTTACGTAAATGGTATGATCCCGATACGAGGTACATACATAAGCTGCGCTCCCAGAACAAGTTTCCCTCTAGTTTCCGGTGCGGTAAATGCAATTTGTCCACCGGGAAACGTGATCGATATCTTTGTTATTATTTCTATCCAAGGGCGGTTTAAAGAAATAACTCCCATACGACGCATTTATATTTTTAAAATGACGGAGCGAAAACATGCTGCTGTGAAAATTGAGAAACATGATTGCCATTATCGTTTCTTGTAATTCATGTGAAAAAAAAAATTATTTATATATTTGTGTATTGTCAGTTTTCTTAATAAAATTTGGCAAAAGATAAATGTGTATAGAAAACGGAAATAAAATAAATAAAATCTAGCCTAGCTTCCGCATCCAAACCCAAACCTCATTCGCCAAGCTAACTTGGCTTAGCTGTACGGCGCATGCATAACTTCACCTGATAATTATGATATTGTAACAACATTCTGTTTTCGTAGACGTTCTATCTCATTAAGAGTTATCGTTAAGGCGGAAGATCTACAATCTTACGCTGCGCTCCTTCGGCAAATCCAAACAAAGAGAATATACACAGGTTTGCTTATGTAAACGGAAGATCGTGTACTCCATGAACGCCCGCCTTTACTTAACTATATACGGCAACTTTTCATTAATTATAAAAGTTGTCGAGGAATGAAGATGTTTGATTTAGACGCACTCCAAGGAGAGGAATAGGGAGAAGCGTGTCAGGTTCCAGGGAATGGGAAGCTAAACAAAGTAGTAGGAGAAAGATGAATTGAGTAAAATCTGAAACGTCGAATTTTTACGCAATAACAGGATGATGAATAACAAAAATAGAATATTTAGAACAAAAGGACCATAAAATGCATAGAGGAAAATTACAAATTACAAAAATGTTTATAAAGACATGAAAAGTTTTAAATCAGAGTACCGGAAAAGCGCAGGTTTCTTTTAAAATAATATTCTTATAAGATCGAAAGAATACTTCAAAGAATTATTAGAAGAAGGAAACATAAAGCAATTGTTAATCAAACTAGAAGGAAGGCAAGAAACGGTAAATACTATGGGCCAAGGAAAATAAGAGGTGGTGGAAGGAAATTATAAACGCTCTAAAAGAGTAAAATCCCTCGAAATGATGTCATGGAGGAAAAAAAAAAATGTAAAGTAGAGGGGAGAAGTTCTAATCGACAAACTTCGTGCAAGAAATATGGAAATCAGAAGCTACGCCACATCTAAAAAAAAAAAGAAATATCTCCGAAAGAAGGCTAGAATTATACACCGAAACTCTTATTGGGTCAGATCAATAACAGACCAGATCTTCATGTTGAAGCAGATACTGCCAAACTACTACGATATCCCTGTAAGAATGATGTTTATAGATTTCATCGAAGCGCTCCAAGAACTCAAAATGCCGGAGAAAATCACAAGGTTGGCAGAAATTACATTAAGAAGGATTGGAAAAAGTAGGCTTACTATTAAATTAGTAAATTCAGAAGTGTTGCAGATAGTTTTTAATGTATTCAATTGGAAGAATACAACGTCCACAAACTTGGATAATATAATGAAATGGCTAAACCAACTCGGAGGGTAAAGCACGTAGAGCAGGTTTCTTTTGAAGCGCTTGGTTGTGTAAGGTTTTAATCAGTAACATTTTTGTACTTTCCTTTTGTTGAATAAAAATAACCTCACAGATACCTCCTCGTATAACCATAGAATATTTCCATGTCAATTTAAAGAAAACCTTGACACTTTATGACTAAATCCTGGTTTCCCTTAAAAACTTCCCGATAAAAAATGTAGAAAATCACTGAAGTTACTAGCTCTTCCGGGCGATCCCAATGCAATAGGTCGAATTTACATAAACGGCAGGCTTCCGACAGCGCGTCTAATACGTGTTTACGGCGAAACCGCATGTTCCCATGCCCGCGGGGCCATCTCTCCGCCAGATTTACGACGCCGATACGTAAGCGACGTATATACGCCCGTTGTTTCGGAGGGAAATCTACCCCACGGTTTTCCCATAAGAATTACGCATCTCGCACGCGCTAGGTTCTTTAGAGAAGTTGTCGCTCCCCAACGCTGGATGATATGCAAATGTTATCTCGTAATTACCGCGTGTTGCGTAGGTGAACACAATGAACTATAGATTATGAAGGATACCTTCTTCCTCTCGCCACCTCCGCTTACGAGAGTTTGCCGAGTTTTCGAGGTTAGGGAGAAACTTCGCTAAACGACTCCTTTAATCTGTTATATGTGTAGAGTACGTTCGAAATTATCTTTCAAAATTGTGGGGTAGAATCGTGATGTTAACGATAATTGCAACAATTTTTGATTTTTAAAAAAATTTAATAAAATGTTATATAATCGATAGTGACTCCGTGTGAGTTAATCATCATGGAGCTGCTTCAAAGCTTCTAGCCTGATGCTGTGCTTTTGTGCACGAAACCGGTCGCAATTATTTAATTCATTTATTAAACTTTCCATATTAGTTGTTCCTGCATGTATTCAATTAAAAAACATGGGGTCCATTTTACAAAAGCATGGAAAACTTCTTCATTTGCTCCAATGAACGTCAATATTCTTATATAATTCAGTGCCTACTTCAATAACCTGTTTTGCAACCTTATATCTGACATGAAGGGCTAGGATTCATCTTCCTTTCATATGCCCCTTCATATCATTGCATTGTTTTGCGATTTTATCAATTTTCATATCGAAGGTCTGGGTCCAGAGACACTTGATCCGGAAATAAGCTATGATAATAGCGAATGTAGAGAATCTTAGTCGTGCTCATCTACGTAGAAACCAGTTGCTGGTGGTCGTTGGACCCAAAGCGGGCGAAACCGTCATTTTGTCTCGAATATAATCCCTATTTTGTCATTACCATGCATGTCCTTAGTATGTGTTGGCGTATAACTATGTACGCGTATATCTGTGTGAGTGTGAAGAGGACGATTCAGTAGGGATACAATTTTAATCAAATCCTTGATGGACGTAATTAAGGATGTTAATAAACGTACTCAGTTAAGCTGCCAAGGTTCGGGGTTATTCCATGTTTATTTACAGTTTTAGAACCAAACATGGATTGAATAGTAGAACTTAAAAAAATGCCTTATGCAAGAAAACAACAAATGGGCGCATTTGCAATAAAACCACCATTTTTATTCCCATATCCATTATTGCCATTAAAAATTACGTACAGCACATACAATTTATCCTGATGTTCAATTAAATCCTCGCCAATTTAAATCGTTCATTACGTGATCAATTTCCGGAAGCGATAAAAATAAATTTCGCAGAAATACACGCTGAAATTCCCAGCTCGTGCAAACACCCACACGTGCATCGAATTCGCACCAATCTGCTTGGAAAATTATGAATTTCCAACGTCCTTTTTTCCAGTAGTTTATGACGGTGCAATGGTTACCTCCCCCCCGAACAACTACATTCATTAAATGATATCAGCGATTTGAACGGAGCCGTGGCGTTGATATTCACTTCGTTCGGCATTTATTGCGGTGACAATGAAATTCAAATTTATCCCCGATTTCGTGGTTTTTCGTAACGGGTATGTAGATGTCGTTGTTGGTGCGAGGAAGTGAGATCGCTATAAGTGGAATACGTGAAGCTCGCATTTATTGAGTTTGTATGTATTTAGAAAAAGCTGGAAAAAAAATGTTCCTGGAATCATTATTGGTAAATATAAAGAAAATTGAGTGGCAAATAAATTTGCGTCGGTGTGTAAGTTTACCCAAACATACTTTACGATGCTTGGCTATTAGCATTGAATAATATCCTTGTGGTGTAGCATCCCTTAATACCCGCTTTCTTTGAATTTACACAAATTATACGATTATATTTGAAGTATGATAACATCGCAAAGAGTATAAGTTCCTTGCTTCTACAAGCTCCGAAAAATTAAGAAACCCCGTTTCCCCCTACACCCTCACCTGGTTCCGAAACACCATCAGACTTCCATTAATATTTCTTAGGATCTGCGGTAGACGAGAAGAGGCTTTTATATTTATTCAAATAAGTAAATATTAAAGCGAAAAGATGATGAAGAACGAAAAGCGGACGGCAAAGAGGAGAAGACGCCTATTAAATTTTTTTTCTTCCTGATTAATATTACCGGGCTCCTATCTTCGACCGAACTGCGTGTCGAGTGTATATTTAAAGAAAACAAAAGCTCTACTCCGTTCAATTCTATCCATCTTGCTTTTTGTGTAACGCTTACACCGTTGTTCTTTCCTACTTTCTTTTGGGAATCTTTTTGGTCCGATTGTGTCGGTACCAATTTCGGATATAATTAACGCGAAAACATTGAGAATTATTTTTAAATTTAACCCCCCTTTGACACCTTTGTAAATCCCATGTATTAACTTACTTTTACATATCAATCTCAATTTTCGTACGCCTTTCATGCTCAGCTCGTCCTATAACTTATCGCAAGAACATTAATATAGCAGCTAATTTGATTAGAGTGGTTTATAAAAACAGGGGCAAAAGCCTCTTCTCCCGAAATTAATGACCACCTTGCTCCGTAACCCCGCATAAACGTCAGCCACGATGTTGCGTCTATTTATAATTTGCTGCATCAACAACAACAACAGCAACGCCAGAGCAAGGACCAGACGGGTGAAACTAATAAGTCAAAGCGAACGCGCCCACCAGATGTAGCGAAAAACGATTGCAATCGTTTTTATGTAAGAAGGACCATTTTTTACGCGTCCGTCTTTAGAGGGAACAAATAAATTTCGACGAGATGAGAAAGGGAGCCGATGCGATGGAGAAAAAAAGAGAACGGGGGACGGAGGAGAAGCCCACGTCATTGCACGACGATATATAACACTTTTGGACGTTACCCAAATCTATTGTGCGATGGGTCAAACAAACAGAGACCCTCCTGTACGGTGACGATAAGGATCGATAATGTAGAAATCGTCTTTCGAACGTACACAAAAGAAGGATGGATTTCTTCTTTGGATCGCTTTGATTTCGATTGAATTCAATTTGTTTAGGGAGTATTATTTGGATTAACTGGAGGGATATTCGAAGAGGGATGTATTAGCGCGGTTTCTTATAGTTACGAACCACAATTGTTAAATATTAAAATATTAATGTTATTCTTTAAGATAGCTGTGTAAACACGACGTAACGGAACACGTTGGATTTGGCAATATCGTAGGGTGTTTTTTTCGCGAGTAAACCGATTCCTCAGTCTCTATCTTAGAGTCATGTAACTGGGTGAGGTTAGCTGCGGCCCAAATAATCATGAATACCGCGCGCTACGTTGTGTTTTGATCCTATCATTTCCCTTTTTTCTTGTTTAAATACTTTCATATACGCTACCATTTTGTGCTTGTTTTGTGCCACAAAAGAAAAATTTTGTGCTTCAGTATTAAGCAAGTTATAAGCTTTAAATCTTTTACATTTGCAGATTTTTAACTCTATTTTTACTTCTTGCCAAAACGCATCAGTTGGGACGGCCGCCTTCCCTTTAAAATAAATGCGATCCTTGAATGCTTCCAGAAGAGAATCTAATAACGCAACATTAAATTTAGACGGGCGTGTTATTTATTCCAACAGAATTTTATTTTATTAATTTGTGACGAAACATCCTTTTTTTGATAATAAGCTGTTGTAGTCGAAAATTACACACCACAAAAATAACATATCCACAAGCATTGCGCGACATAAAATTATAACGTATAATAAGTTTCAAAATGTAATGGTGGCGAGCCTGACGACATGCCATGCCCAAAATTCAAAACGTTACAATTTGGAGCACAAAATTTTCTTTTTGCGGAATAAAACGGCACAAAACAAGCACAAGATGGTAACGTCGAAATATCAAAATGTCGAGGTGGCAGAGCACCCAGGGAAATCTTGTATGTCATCGCTTTTAAAAAGATAAGAATATGGTTTCGAAGATTATAAGGGAACAATGAGTTAGACGCCGTCGAAGAGCTAATCAATTCAATCAGGGTACAAATAAGACGTGCTCACTTAATTCTTGCAAAACCAATAACGAACGAGATTTACAGATCATGAACAACGAACCTTTTAAAATAATTAAGGTAGCTATTGCAAGCAAAATGTTATTACTATTTGGCCAGGGTAAACTAATCTGGCGAAATCTAGAATTAAATGTGTATCTGTATGTATGATATGTTGGCATTGGTGAATTTACCAACGAACATCAAACGTTAATTAAATGAAATATCGATTCCGTGCCGCTCCTGTATTTGATTCATATTAATAATATTTAATTTATGACCGGGACGGTACGGGTTCGGATATTTTCAATAACGTTGATGGATTTTCGTTTTGATAGAATTTTGTAAAAAGTACCTGCACCTCTTTATGTGTAAATCCTGCCGCATTTTTTTTTTTTTAAATCTAGTTATGGAATTCTATATATACAGAGGGTTTTACGAGGAACTGCATCGATTGCTATATAAAAGAGTAGAATTTGAAAATTCTGAAAACTTACTAAAGCCTACATGTACTATTAAACTGAAACAATTTCGATTATTTAAGACTTCCGGCTATATCAGAAATAGCTGTTAACATTGTCAAAAAAAAAAGACAAAAAAATTTATAATATAATAAATACAAACATATATAACTTTCAAATACATAATAGATATTATTAATAGAGACTATATTATTATAATCAAGAACTTCTGGAGATCGTCGTTTGTTTGCTGATCACTTGAAAGGACTCCTTCTAAATAAACACAACAATACTATTACCGAAATTAGGCAACATCCGAGCAAATAATTCATATTTGAACAGCATCGGCGCTCCGTATAGCAACTAGAACATTAACGCGCCGCGTGGCTTCGAACAATTAAGTTATCGTTTGCCATAATTCGCGTTTTGCTTGGAAAACGCGATAGCAACCAGGCAAAACATGGTACGCGCATAAATAACGTCTGATATTACGATCCCAGCTGAAATAGCAACCCCTAAAACAAAGCTGTCTGCTGTATATTTACGCAAGGCTAACTATCTGTAGCAGAGGCTTAATTGGATGTCTCTGTGCTACCAATTATAGCAGAGCTATGACAAGAAAGCAGATAATAAAAATGGAAAATCAATGTACTTCATGTCATGGAATTTTCTGGAAATTTAACATTGCCAGTACATCGATCGGCAAACCGAATTGTTGCGTGTATATATAGTACCTTGATATACACTGGCCGCAATTAAAATTGCACCACAAAAAAATTAATTAATACCAAAAATGCTTATAATACTTGCAAACATGTAAATGAAGGACAATTCAACAAAGAAAAGTAGATATTAAAGAAGAGCCGGTAGCTACGGAACCCCATACGCACTATTCGCCCATAAACTGTCCGTAAGGTAACTACGACTAAATCTACGCGCAATTTCCCGGAAAACTAACACCGCCTTCGAGTAGCTCGATAATCCGGTCATTTGGAAGGCGGCTAATTGCTTGAAATGTACTGAACGCATTTTACTAATTTTTTTGTGCAACTATCGGATTGTGACAGGTGTTCCTATAAAAAACATGTGCGGAATATTCGGCTCCTATAAATGTTGCAGAACAAACTAGACCAATGCGATATGATAAATAATCGGAAATACATTTATAACATTTTAACGAAATATTCCAACAATTTAGGGATGGTGCAATTTTTAATTGGAGCCAGTGCGTATACTTCCACTAATAACGAGACTAATACCGTGGTTATTATCTCCGTGATTATAAACACAACAGCTATATGCCTGTTATTTCGTTCTAATCGATAATACATTATGTATTTTGTGTTATATTCAACTAGAGGATTGTGCTAAACCGTAAGTAAAATATTGCATTCCCGAATATATGTAAATAATATAAATCTCGATGATATAATTTGCGAAGTAAGTTAGTTTGTTCCAAAGTTAGCACAATTAGCAATTTCGAATGACATCAGCACACAACGGTGTCCAAAGTTCTTGCAAATATTCTGATTAATCATGCACAGTCCAAAAGGTCTGGAGGTCATCAGCAAATACCGAAGCTGAGGTTTATAAAAATGATGAAAATGGTCGAGCTCTGATTGGATCCTTGAAGCAAACCAGATATTGCTAAGTGGTTATTGGAATCCTAGATATTCAAAAAGCTTGACAAAATGGCAGTAAGCCTATAATCCTACACATCGACTGCACCTTCTTTGAAAACTTGTTTTTAAAAATAGCCTAAACGTATCCTCCAGAGGTTCCGATAAAATGCAGACACAGTCCCCCAAGGGCTTTGGTATCGTCCTTTTGGCGAATAAGTTGTTCTTAAAAATCTGTTTCAGCATCTGCAATAAGCTTTGTATATGTTACACCTCATTTTGAATATGCACTCCTCATTATTTGTGACGTAGAAAGAAGCTGTTCTACATTTAAGAATACGGAAAATCGATTTAATCTATATTCAATGCTCAGGAGATATCCCGTAATTGATAGGTTCCTGAAGTGTTCATACTGCGTTCATCCAACATATATTTTTTAAATTCCCTTGCGAACTAATCAACTGTTTCCAGTGAACGTTACGCGCTCACCTAATCAAGTAAATACGCCCGCTGGCTCAACGAGATTCAATTTACTCCCATATTACATATTGCGGCGCATAGTCGCTAATGCATTACGGCTGACTATGCTCTTCAGCGCTACTACCTCGCTGGGCTCTTGCATACACATTGGTAATCCATGCAACGCCTGCTGCGTTCCGAGCTGAGGGAAGTTTACAATGCTGCTATCGATTTCGTGGTAGAACGTTTCTAACTAAGATAATCGTTGAAGGCAGGTCCCGAATGTTGTTGGAATGAAAGGAATATAGATATGGAAAACGTTTTATTTCTCAGCATACTGAGAAAAATTTTCCGCTCAAGATAGGTGGCGATTTAGAGCACATGTTAATTGTTAAAAGTGATAATCCGCCTTAGGTTAAATGTAAGTCTCTCCATCCGTCCAAATAACAGTTGGCATCCTGTTCTGCAAAATGTACTGGCCTCGCGTTCCCCCCATTCGGCCAGCGGTTGAAAATGAGAATCGACGCATCTTCGAAACAGCTGTCCCGGATTAATTAATTAAACTTATGTGGTGCGGAGTGTGCCTATACTTTTGTGTTGTGTGCTAGACTATGTCTATATTTATTGTTGGTATTTTATCTTTTGTGCTTTGTAAACATGTTTTTACAATGTGTTTATGTTATTTACACCATTTGATTATTAAATGTTTATATTTTAGACTTACGTACATCTGCAATTCTGTTTTTCCTATTTATTTACTTATTGTTTCCTATTGATTGTATATTTTGCGCCTTGTGGCATTAATTGATCTACCATTGCTATGCGTTCAGGGGGAGCTTCCTCTCCAATAATTTCAATATAGGCAAACAACCCTCCAAAAAAAGAAAATTAACGATTCAATAAATTCTTCACATTTATCAATCTCATCGTTAAATTACTCAAAGGGAAAGAAAACAGAAATAACCAACCAAACGCTTCTCAAGCGATTTCACGATCTAGGTCGGCCTCCAGCAAATCTTCCTCCCGTTATTTACGCAAAAACTTCAAAAGTAATCATCGAAAGTGTTCAGATTCGCGCGCGAATCTGAACCATCGTCGCGGAAAACCGGGCAAAATTCGATATCCTCGCCGAACAGCCTATAACCTAAAGGCAAGGCAGGTTACGTCGCGTAAGCTTTTCTATCGTTAAAGAGAGTTTACCAATTTACTAACGCCTCCATCCCAATTATCAACGTTCTTCTTTCGCAAGATCCCAACCGCCATCTCCAAGCTAGGTACCTCCGCTACACGGAGACACGCCTTGAATCCCAGCCATATTATCGCAACTTTGTCATCGTCGCTTCTCCAAAAGCTAGACTCCTTGGGGGGAGGTGAGAGAAGGATCGAGCAAGGTCGATGCCTACACCAAAGTTCCATCTTCCCGGCTACCCTTTTAACCGATGAACCTTACAGAAGCAATGGATTGTGTCTAATCCGGTTACATGATGAGTTAACACTTGACTTTTACCGAGGAAAGAAGAGGGGAGTTTTGCGCGTTCGCCAGATATTAACTTCGCGTAACGCACGTTGTTTTGCGAATGGCGAAAGTTTGCGGTTCGATTTAAAGTAATTTTTTCTTCCCTGAAAACCAGTTGGCTACGACAGAATTTCGAATGAAGTTTTGGGAATGTAATTATGAAGTCTCCCGTGCAAACGGTGTATTTGGATCGCTTCGTTTGCATTTGGAATCAATGATATTTGTGATTGTGTGTGGATTGTTGGATTGTTGGAAACATATAAAATAAGTTTTTTGTAATTTTTTTTTTCTATCTAATGCTTTATACTTAATTATCATGACGATGAGGATTGGGAAGAATGAGACTAAGTCAACATGAACACCCTAGAGGAACATAAGGTCTTGCTTCTATGTTGGTTAAGCGGTGTCTATCTAGAGAAAAAAAGGAATTGTTCCTCTAAACGGTGTTCTCTCTGTTTATTGGTTTAAGACAAAACCATAATTAATTGGTAAAAATCAAAAAAAAATATTTGGGTTTAGCTCTGGCCGCGAAAAGTATGAAGACCATTACCACAATCCATTTCCTAAAAAAAAACTATGAAAATGTCTAATTATTGTAACATGGATTAACCTCATTTGGTGCAATAAACTAAGGAGCATGGAAAATGATTAGTTCGTAGCATTTCGATGTGTATCGAAACTTCTTCGCGACAACGTACGATTTCGATTCCGGACGAAACGTAGGGTTTAATCCGGGCAAAACGGGCGGAATCATATTGACGTTCTTTCTCTCCTCGGAGGAAGTTTAGAATTAGATTTACGCGAGGTAGTTGCTACGGCGCGCAGTATGTAATCGCTTTAGTTTTTGCTCTATGTAGCTCTCGCAGAACGTATCACCCACACCTCGCCCGTTTTCAACTCCCAATGCTGCCGTTTCTCGTCTTGCCGCTCTCGGCGACCCTTCCCAACCGCCGCCGCACCACCTGGAAAGCGTTTCACTCTCTGCCTACCATTTACGAACGTCAGTTCAAGTAAATTAAACGTCACCCTATAAGTTTTATCGTCGTCTCTTCGAACGCGAGTTCAGCTCGCGCATGTACACGTACGTGAGCCGCTAGGTGGTGCTTCGCCTTCCTTTAGGCGCAAAACAGATACGTACGTATGCGTAAATAACGATTGCTTGCGTATTTAGACGCCATCAGACACGTTACGGGATTTTGGGAAATGGTAGGAAGGATGGGAAGAGCGAGAAGGGTGATTGTGTGTGGAACGTAGAGGGATGAGTTGTTAAGATGAGGAAGCGAGATCTAGGGTGTTATACAGGTAACAAAGGAAAATAGACGATCTCATATAGGGTGGGTTTTGACGGAATTTCGTTGCTAATAAGTGAAGTAACAGCAGAAAAGAAGGACGTGATGAAATTGGCTTATTGATGAATTTTTTTTGTTAAGACAAAGTTGTAAACCACATTTTGAACATTTTACTTAAGTTAATCTGCTATATTTCCGTCGTTTGGAACTTCTTCTACACCTTCCATGTTTCCTTTTGTATTTTCTGTATCTTCTCCAACATTACCAATACTACCTTCAAATTTTCTAAATGTGTAAATTTTCTAGGTTAACATTGGTAAGACTTCATTGCCGATCGCATCGCATCCTCGCATGTATCCTATGTGATACACTGAACATTGTAGGGCTCATTTTGGAAGCTCCTAAATACAGCCAAAAAAGAACAAAGACAGCTGATTCATCGTATTTATAAATATTGCAATATAATGTTTTCTCTAATTTTTACTTGATCGAACATTCTTGTTCCTCTTAGTAGCTAGTAGCATGAATTTTGTGGGCAGTAAAACTTTAAAATCGTATCACCCTGCGATATCCTGTTATAAAATACCATTTTACGACGCATAAAATTGGCAATCCTGCAAACTATTGAAGTTATTAGGCATTACCTACATGAGAATTCTTAGATAAATTTCACTTACATTAATGTTTATGAACGGCATTGAAGACACGTACAAAGAGGATATAAAGGTAGGATTTTATGAACCTCTTACTTATTTATTAACCCATAAACTTTATTTGGGTTGTTCTGCTTGTGGCGTTCGATCAGGCATTGAGTATAATATTTGAGAGCAAAAAGTAGATATCCCGATCCTGTTTTCTGAAAGCTAAAATGGAAGATTAAATCAGGAATGATTTTTTTTTTATCTTTTAACCATTTAGAACTTAATCCTTTAAGTAACTTGAAATAGTAACAAATCCGATGACTTGAAAGAACGTGGAAACTCTTACATAACATACGAGGGTAATTTGATAAATTTCTTAATTCACAACATGAAAATCTCTGCCCTCCCAGCAAAGCTTTGAGTTTAGGAAGCAGAAAAATTCATCGGCGCCCAGATCTGGCGAATGGGGTACGTGGGCTAACAATTAGAACCCTAATTCGTGCATTTTTGCCTCGGAACTACTGAAGTGGGAGACAGTGTAATGTCTTGGCAGAACAAAACTTGTTTCCTCTTCAAATATGGCCGTTTCTTGCGAATTTCCACAAGAATTTGTCTTGGTTACACGAATGTACCAGTGTGTCCAAGTTTCATCTAGAGTTATTGAGCAACACTATAATTCCGACAATTTTCTTATTGCAACCATAAAACCCAAAATAATTAAAGATCTTCATTACTCCAATTCTAATATACACATTATCTCTAAAATATTTAAACATTCGCTATTTTCAAACCAGAAATGAAAACTTCGTTTAATGTTTGTCGACTAGCACAACTAAATTAAAACTCGTCCCTCTACATACAACAATCCATAACGACGAGGTCCGAAGAAAAGTGGAACGACTCGAGTGACATCCCTAAGTGGTCCGTATTGTTATTCAGGACGGCGAGACCGGAGAAATCCCCTCTCGCGAGCAAAGAGGACGCTGAAAAAGGAAAACGAAGAAGAGAGGCGCATTGCGAGGGCCGGACGAGACAGGAGAAAACGCGAGAGAATTTCTGCTCTCTGAAGAGGTGCGTGATAAACGACCTGATGGTTTGGATATACGTTTAGCATAGAATCGAACGGATAGATCACGGAAGAAGAGGAGGTGGAACGGAAGGTGGATATTGGGCGCCCTTAACGCATCATACATCCGGAGAAATTAAATTTACTTATTCAAGATGGGTGGTGGATAAATGCTGCGGCTTTCTCGGGTTCAATGCATGGGAAAGATCTGATGGTGTAACGAAGATTTCAAACGTCGAATTATCCCAGATTTATTATCTCTTTAGTACGTCAAATTTAAAGAACAGCGGTCAAGGGTGTTGGATCATAGGCGTTTATTGTTTTTCCGGGTAAATTATGGATAGACTGAAAGTTTTGTTGAATCGTCGCATCTTCAGCAGTGAAGTCATAAGATTTACAATTGGTAATATTAGTGCATCGTGACCTGCGAGACACTCAAATGTCGATGTTGATCAACGTGTCCAATCTTCGTATCACACAGACTTAAACATGTCCAATAGGTGCCAAAAAATATATAATAAAAAAACAATTTTTAAATCAAAGGAATGCAGAACAAAAGGTGTGCGACTATTTCCTGAAATTAAGGAATTTCAATACCTCATACCGCACTACTATTCTGTACGGTCCCAGCCTTTATAATGACTGTACAAAATTGCCACAAACTAATTTCTCCGTTGTGTGGATCCAATTTATCAAGCTATACAATAATTTTCGCGTTGCGGAAAGTTCGGTAATCCAAAATTAATTGGACACGTACAATATCCACATATATGTATATATACATGCAGCTCGCTACGTTGGTATTACGGAGATTTTGGCCGAAACAAGTTTATACCTATATACCTAGACCAGCCGATTTAATTCGGCTTTCAAGATACGTAATGTGTAGGGTATTGAATGCATCCGCCAACTTCGGGCTAACTAATTAAAGGTTAACAATTTGCCCCTAGTTTCCTACTAGGTATTTAGTCATCACCCGAACTAACAATTAATGAGATTGCTTACCTACATCTCCTTTACCAGCGCACGAGGCGGTTATCTACGTTAAAATTCATACAATTTGTTCCACAATAAATGAAAATGCATCGGCAAGACTGTCGGGTTGGCACACCTGCGCTACTTATTTTATTGATCACGTTTGCATAATATTTTCAATTGGTTCCATCTTATCCTTTACATCATTAATAAATTGAATTGGATCGAATTTTGCTTTGCAAGAAAAAGTATAGAAAAAGTCATTCATTGTTGCAAACAATTTACCTTGAACGGTATTTATTATTTAATCAGATTCAAATGACTAACTCACATCGATTAACGAACAAGTTTTTCACCAAGTTGCGACGCTATAATCCCTGACAGAAGTTGATTATGCACGTAATTTCCCATGTCCGTTTTGATTTCCTGCTCTCAAGCCCAATCGCCGGCATATTGTGGCGATAAGCAACACGCAACGCGAGCAACAGGCAACCAACAAGAGCAGCTAGCACCAGTCAGAACTCGTGTACGTAATTAGACGTTTCGAATTCTGAGCATTTCTCGCGGAAACTATCGGAAACGTTTCTGCAATTTGTCAATTTGCCTTGCCTCTAGATTAACCAACGTTAAAGATTCACTTCTTTGATGATTGTATTGTTGCTCAAAATGGTTCTTACTTCTTCTGCTATCTACTAACAATCGTTTAATTTTATCCTTACTTTAAACCTGATCTCCTTTTTTTTTTCTTTCCTACTAACAATTGAACTAATTCTGACGAGCTTCTTTAGTAGCTGTATTAAGTCATTCACTAGAATTTATATTTAAGGAAATTATTGATGAAATCTATTAATTACCGTTTAGCAAAAAATATATTAAGCGCATCTCGCTAGATAATTATCGTCTGTGATATGAACGTAATCCTTTGCTTTTCATAGCAGAAACTGTCTAAGCAAGTTAAGCGTTTTTTAATGCAAAGAATGTCAGGTGAACACCATAGCATATCTCCATATAGCTCCCGTCAAAACTCCCCAACCTATGGTGTTCACCGGACATTCTTTCTTTCAGTATTACTCTTCATATAATTAATAATATCCATATCACAACGATCTATCGCCATCGTTTTTTCCCCCATCGCGAATCCTCTCGACCGTAAGCTGCATTAGCGAGATAATTTGCTTCAAAATTCCGCGCTAACAAATAAATTGCGTCCGATCCAACGTTAGCATGGCGGGCCGCTTGTTTTGATTAAAGTCTATTACGTTTTCTCTCAAAAACGATTCGCTCATGGGTCTAACTAGAGAATTCCTACTCCTGGCGGTCTCGCTTCGACCGAACGTTGCAAAAAAAGTTAAGGCGGAGGTACTCCCAGTTCTAAGTAAAATTTGCTGAACGACTAGGTAGTAAGGCAATGACACGCCCCGGTTTAAGTAGTAGGAGGTTGTTAATGTACGGATGGAGGTGGTATACGCGTGTGCTTGGGTATGTATAAACAAAATGGGAGGATCTTATTAGATTTTCTCTAAAATTCGGGGCTTTGCTGATTACATATATACGTACGTTCGCTCTCTCGTCATACTTTCGGTTTTTCACTTTTGACGTCAGAAAATGTACAGCTCATGTAATTTTTTATTTCGATGGGATGATCAGTCAAAAGGGGGTAATTTTAATTTTATTCTCAAGGAAAAAAAAATTTGCTGGGTGAAACAATATTTATTTATTTATAATATTTTTAACTGATCCACGCTAAGCAATCGTTTTTGCACTTTAGAATATTTTTAACTGTTTTAAAGCGAGAAAACGTTGACTCTACCGTTACAGCAGCACCTACAAGAAAACTAAGTACCCAAACACATTTAGGAAAGATTACAAACCCTGCTCGGTACAACCAATGTGTCTGCTCATCTTTAATTTGATTTTTATTATTATTACATTATTTAATATACAATAATAATAAAGTTAAATAATGTTCATTTGGAACGCATGTGCTCTGGGCCGCTTTCGATGACTTTACTTATTTTCTTTCGAGGTTTTAGGCGTACTATGTGTTTGTATGATGTAAATGAAGATTAACCGATTTAATTAGCAATGTTAAAACACATTTGCGAATTCAGTTTTACAAAAAACAACTTTCTGGTGTTCGGTTGCCATCCTAACCAATTTATTATAAGAAGAAGTATATGGTTAGAGTCAGCAATTGTTAATGCAGATTATTTTAAACGAAAGGGAACTTAATTTGACTCACTTACGAAATGTTTTTACGAGAGAGTAAGTCGTAACTATTAAGCACGGCTTTAGACGAAGATGAGCGCGAATTATTGGAGAATAATCTCGTCAGCTATGCCATAAGGCGCTGCTCTCGCTTCCGCTTTTGTTATATTAATAGGCCGATAGCGTTGGGTTCTTTTTACAAACGGAGCAGAGAGAAGTAATAAAGAGGAAGAACATTACCTCACGGGCAATCAAAAAGTTATGCTTTTTAACGTCATCCTTGCAGGGCGAAAGAGAGGAGGACTCCCCCGGCAATTATAACGGTCCATTTCCCCTCGCTCGTCCATCTCCTTCCACCTCCAACCTGCTTCTCTTCCTTGGCATCCTCTCCCGTCTTTCTATAAATCGTTCGGGTGAAATTCCATTCTTTCGACCCGCAAAAATTCATCTCCCGACTATGAACGGCGACGAAATTCTCCTTCTAGATGTAAATTTATTCGGAAATTTTATGATAATAATGTTCAACGGACTTTATCATCCATTACCGGAACGGAGTTGCGAAAGTTTTTGGAATCTTAAGCACGCTGATGGTCATCTTCTTTAAGCTATATGGGGTAGCTTTTTCGAGTTCGTGGAAGAGAATAATTCTATGAATGTGTCTCTCAGGTTTCTGCGTTGGTGAGTCAGTCAGTCGGGGCTTCTCTCTTTATAATACGTAATGGAGAACATTCTAATATTTTTGAAGAAGCCACCATGTATGGAACCAACATGTCTTTAATCATAAACCTTGAGGTTCGTCTCTTTTTATATTTTTCTTGAGACTAGACTGAAGATAAAAATGTCAAGAAAAACACGTTGATATGATTTAATAATCTTTTTCAATGTTTGTACTTATTATTATTAAAAAACTCGGCAATCTGGACGTTTGCCTTCCATGCACTTGTTTATCTGCACGATACCTTTAATACAAGTCTATCATGGGCGGACACGATGACATAATTTCGTTTTTTGTATAATTTCAAAGTTACGACCTACGTCGATCAAATCATCCACCTAAATTGCCACCAGCTCCCCTATTTTGTAAACTTTCTTTAACTAGTCGCGTTTGCCGCAGTAATTTAACATTGATACTTTTTTTTTTAATCTGTCCGAGAAGTTCTTCGAAAAACAAATTGCTTCATGCTTATATCGAGAAAACCACATAATGCGTTTATTCTTATCACTATTGATTTATCCTATCTTCGAGATAAAATTATTTATCGCAAAAGATTACTTATCAATTGAATATATATACAATACTGAAGTTTTTATATATAACAGACTCGTTAGCTTAGTGGTAAGAGCGTTGCACTGAATCAATTCGCAAAGGTCGGCGGGTTCGATCCCCCCACGGGTCCTATAATTTTTTTCTCGTCGAATTCAATTTTAACGGACTCAAATTCTACATTTTAATTGTATATTTACTACGTAAGGAAATTTATATTTGGTGCGTAGCAATTAAATTCCCTACCTTGTTTATTTATTAAAAGCGGGTTTATTTCCCTTGAAAGGCACACATAGGGCGTTACGTATAATTTAAAAACAAACTGCGGAAACGGCTAAAGTAGCGGTACTCTCAGATACACAGCTACGCACGTGCAATACGCAAAAAATGTAACATGAAAGCCTCGCGGAATCCCCATAACACCCCTCGAACAAAAATCCCATGAATAAATCAGACAAGCAAGTATGCGAAACACCACCGAGCGAGTTACTCTCCTTTCCGACCGAGTGTAGCGCTTCAATAAAAAGCCGCCTTACACTGCGTCACTGGTGAAAATGTTATACCGATTGGGTGTTTCCACGTTAGTCAAAATGGTCACGGCTTGTTTCTTCTTTATGAACTTGTGGATTTTGATTTTACATTTGAAGGTTTAAATTCGACGTACGTCATCTAGAAAACTTTAAGTTTGATGGCGCAGCGTTTCACCCTCGAAGGACGCATAAAAATTGTCCAAACTTATTACGACAATACATCTAATTACAAAATTTGAACGGACTAGTTCTGTTCTTGACATCAAGAGACCATTACGACCTTCTTTTTATCTCAAATTTATCTAAAATTCTTACTCACAAGCTTAAATTGTACACGCCATCCGGCATCTGCCGACGGCTGAAGCCACAGAAATCAGACGTGAAACCTGCCAAACTTTACGAACAGCCAAAACCACCAGTTAGGAATATCGAGCTCACAAAGATCAGTACTCAGTAATCACCTAGACCCAAATCACTACACGAAACACGACCAACAAGTGGGTTCATCAGAGACTATATGGGCTACCCAGATTCCAAAATACACAAGCTGGAAATTATAACTATATATCGAACGGGCGTCCAGCTACGTAAAGAACTCTGAGCATTTCGTCGAGATTCTTAAACAACACAAAGTCACAAGAAACAATACGTCAGCTGGCTTTGCCGAATCGCTACCTACTAATGGAAAAAAAATAGAAGTTATCAGACAACAGCTCGACAGAAGACGTCGATTTCAGCAACAACAAACTTAGATGCTGGTATAAATATGTGAACGACACTTTCGCTATGCGATCCCACTAAATAAATTTCTTCAATTCATCAGCAACCATCACAATACTATGGAGACTAAAGAAGACGGCGCTCTATCTCTTCTGGAACAAAAGAGACTTCTTGTCAACGCACGTCTAAGGAAAGATCAACGAAAGAACATAGACTAAAGGTGGCCTACAGAAAAATAATCAAAAGGACATACAGAAAAGAGAATTTTCTCCTAGAAATCTCTCTAATATTGGCTAACATTAACGTACACAATCTGTATACCTACATTTCTACGTATATCTAAAGCTCTATGTGTTACACGAGGAATTCATTGTGGAAGACGGCCTGAACATTCGCACAACGAACCTATCCATCTTCATAACAGGGAACTGATCACGAAATGACGGATTTCAGAGTTATTCCGGTGAGGATGAAGTACACGGGCACTCCCGCATGTTTGGAAGGAATAAAGGGATCAGAACCAGCGAGAAAGTTGCTTTCGACTTGTTGTTGGGACCGCGGGATTGTTTTTCCCTATACACGCATTACTGTACGTTATCCTAAGTTTCTGGAAAGGTTGTTTATATGTAACTCTGTTGAATAATGGATTGCATTATCCAACACACAGGAAAATATTCCAGGTGCATCGGCTGTGATATCAAACTATCGGCACGTGTTCGTCCAGGTCGTTCAGCAGAAAACATTACCGCTGCTCGCCAAAATATGGCGGAAAATCTGCGAACAACCATTCGCCATCGTGCTCATGAATCGAACATTTCAAGCCTCAAGAACTCAAGCCTACATTCCATTCAGAGCAGAGAAAGTGCGTCAATTCGGTCATTGAAGAACAAGTGAATGGAAAGTTTTACAACAAAATCCTCTTCACCCATAACGCCCACATTTTCATCTTGATAGCAAGCAAAATCGCCGTATTTGGACAAAAACCAACATGTGTTACGTGAGAAAAGAAATACATCGCAAACATGTCACTGTTTGGAGTGGATTTTGAGCTAGGGACATCACTGATTCGTTTTTCTTCGAAAACGCTGCTGGGAATGGTATCGAAGCTTAATAACCCATTTTTTTACCTCAAATGGTTCTCAAAGACATGTAGTTCCAACAAGCCAATGGCACCTGTCACACATCACGTGAAACAATGCCATTATTACACAAAACGTTCCCCTGTCGTACAATTTTACGTTTAACCGCCTACATTGCTCGATTTGACACCTTTGGACTTCTTTCTCTGAAGCATTTTGAAGACGGAAGTTTATGTCAACAATCCCTCCACCACTCAAGCTTTAAAGGAGGAGATTAGCGTTGTATCGCTTAAATCCAGTTGCAGCTCAAAGCGGAAAAGGGCACTTATCAAATTTGTTGTTCCTTATATAATCCTCAAATGTCTATTCTACAAAAAAAAATCAAAATTTGGGTATTTTCTCCAAAAAACTGCATTCCATTCATTATTTTCATTATTTTTCAATATACGCATTTATATTATATACACATCGTTCACGATCCCCATTAACATTTTCCTCATCTTTCCGCTATTTTTGCTGCTCCACTTCCTAACGAACCTTGATTCTTCCTTCCTCCATTCCACTCGCCAATTACTGAGGCCGCGCCCGATGAAAGATAAGACAAGGAATCTTCGATGTTTCGCAATTTATTCTGTATGCAAACGGAGAACTTAATGGAAAAGAACTGCAAGTAGGAGCGGAACTAATTTAATCATTTCCCATCGATATTGAAGAGGGAAAAAAGTTTGGAAAAAAGAATAATTGGAATTCAAGAAGCAGAATGAATATTAAAGTTGCTAGTTAGAATGGTTGCAAGCAAATACGAGGGGGTTAATAAAAAGTTGCGGAAATGCGAAACGCCTTTACTTGTAATAGTGATAACTTTTTAACCTTTAAGATGTTCATGCGTTCGTATATTGGACAAAATCACGAGATTTTCAACGATCCAGCCGATAAGAAGATGTATTTTTTTTTGTATATTTTTTGTATTTTTTGTATATTTCAAGTATATTTTTAATTTAACACGGAGTGGAACAATGTAAAGAAGTTGTTCAAAAATTTTTTTAATTTATGCTAATCGAACATACCATCTCCATATTACTAACAACTACAGCTGTACGCATGTCCTGAAGCACTATTTTGTGCATTTTTTTATTTAAAGCCAATTGAAAACTATGCATTTATTAATGTAAATTTCTTCGCAGAAAACTGTTCAGATTACTGCATGGTTACAAACGGACCTAACACATTCAGATGAGATTTCACACGTCGTGAATATTCTATAAAGGTGCTATACGTGCCTTCAATACCTTAGTAACGCCCCACCCTTAACCTTTCATATTAAAATTCCTCACTGAATTCGAAGCACGTAATAAAAAATTTATCGGAGGGAGTATTCAACATTATCCCCATATGCGATACTATCCCAAAGAGATGCGTTGTAATATACACCTACCTCAATATTAACGCCTAAGAAAAAAGGCAGAGGTTCAAGATATATTTTCGCTGAAGGCGCGAGTTATTTAAAAAATCGTAAAATTAAGCCCGGGAGGTGGCTTGTTCCGGAAGAGGGCGATTTGTTTTTCGTTCGTCGGATCGACCGAGTTTTTCCGAATAATACGAGGAAAATTATCGCATGGTGACGTCAATTCAATCAACGAACGTCAACGGGGCTGCCTTTAAATAATCGTGGCTGATTGGAGCGTGGAGTGCGGAGATAATTTGTTTTTCAGGAGAGAAGAAAGGTCGAAGCCGAAGCTCGTATTCGGTAGCCGAAGATGAACGAGGGGGATACGCTAAACGAGTACGTACAATGTGAAGGGGTAGATCGAACGGTTGAAGGTCTGCTTACTTACATGTTATCCCTCATTCTAACGGACGAAAGGAAACCACGTTTTATAGAAATATGCTTCCAATATCCGAATTGGCTGTCGGGTTATTAAATCATCCCGTATATGCCTTGAATATTATTTTGTATATTTGAAAAGTGTACGAGGATGGTCATAACAAATTCTTGTGTTAAGAAGGATAACGTATTTAATAAATTTATTCCTCCTTGTGGCTCCAACTTCTTTAAGCCATCCAAATAACAAGATTTGCCAAACACTCTGGAAAATAGACCCTTCCCTTATTTCGGCAATGACGTCTTTATTTGGCGTGAACCGCTCTCCACTAAGTCATTTTTTTCAAGTTTAGAAAAAGAAAGAAGTGACATGAGGGCCAAATTATGGTGAATACGATAGATGGCTAGAATGCTACATCGCCATCAAAAAGCAAAGATAGGACTAAAAATAGAATACCTAACATCTGTCTATCATTGTCAGTTTTTCTCAATTTCCAAATTATAAACATAGTAACCACCATTCCAGATACGTAGTGTGGAGTTCAATGCAATCAATGCATTAAATGTTCAGCTGCTCATCATTAACCAACCAGGTAGCGCTAAAAACGTCAATATATTAAATAGCGCCGATCTTCAAGTGACAAACTGACAAAGCAACATAACTCACCCATCGACGTTAATGTACTCGACTTAGCGTGAAAAAAAAAAAAAACAGCAAGAGCTAGTGAATAAATCAATGCGTCCGAGTTCGAAGAGAGATCTCAGCGCCGTTGCGGTAAATAAATCTCGACCGAACGCATATAATACAATACATCGATCCACGTATTTATCGCCTAATTCCGAGCTGATCGTCGCGCGTCGTATATCAATCAAATTAAAGCGTTCCGCGTTAGCGTTCTAAGCCGATTCGGGCCGGTCGGTTCCGGCTATGTCAACGTATAAATTTTAATCAGCGGATTCGGCGAGCGAGCGCCGGAATAAGACGAGAATGGACAAAAACGAAAAAAAGGACGCGCGCAAAAGGCGGGGAAGATTCATCCGCTATCGTTAACGCTGACACTTGATTACTCTTTTGTTCATTGTCCCAAGTTGTCCCGCTTCGTTGCAGTCCGTTCCATAAAATGCAAACGAAATGAATGCAGTTGGAAGATTTTAAATATTAGGTAAAAAAGAATAAAGGAATTGAAGGTAAAATTGAAAAGGCCCGCAAAGAAGATACGGTGATATTATGGCTTTAATACTCAAATAGGGAAGGGAAATTACGTAGCATCAATAGCAGGGAAAAATCGTGCAATCCAGCAACAGGAGGAAACATAGTATGTGGTGAAATATGGTCTTATAACGGTTGTGTGCAGATGTTTTGCTCTAGATTAGAAGTAATTTAGTGGATTCGGAAAAAGGAATCACCTTTTCCTTGAAGGTATTTAAATATAACATTAGTTGAAGGACTAAATAAATTTCGAGAAGAAAAGAAAAATCTAACGAGGACGAAAAACATTACAATATACAACAATAAATTAAAAAATCAAATTAATCACACAAGATCATCCAAAACATGTTATACACCATATATAACGCATTTAATAGGAAAACAACAAAAAGAGAAGCGAGATACGAAGAACGAAAGAACCGAGGGTTGTATCGCATTATATCCGCGTCAATTTTGACACATTGCCCTTCTTCGCGCGCGCGAGCCCCTTTAATCAACGTTCCAATCCGTGACTTATTTCCGTCCATTGCGTTCGGCGCGCGAAAACAAAAGAAGTGCGCCGTCGTCCCCATCCTCGTCTCCGTCGTTAAAGCGAGATGAAAAAAGCAAGCTATACCGATACCGAACGAGAGACAGAGACGGCTTAACGTGATGCTGGTCTCATCGATCCGACACACGAGATATTATTTTCGCTGACCGAAGCATTTTTTTCCTCCCAACAGACGAGAACGGAAGAACCAGATCGGAATGAAAACATCATAAATACCGATGATGAACTCGCGGACGCTTCTTCCTCTAGTTTCGCATGTTCTAGCTTTCCCTGGGTTTTCGGCGAGTGGTAGTAGTAGTGGTGGCCTTTTTCCTCCATCCGGTAGCGGCTACCATCAATAAATAATGTTTTTGGCACCCGTATGGTGCGTACAATGGAAATTCGTATTGGGGAAATTTTTATGGAAAACAATGGATAGCGTGATGAAGGAAAAAGGGTATTAAGTCTTATCGGTTGGGATGCTATCGTCTCTAAGAAATGTGCGTGGTATAAATCTGGATAAATGTCGCTTTCTCATTATATTGAAAAACAGCTGTAAAAGATTCGGTTGTGTGCAGATGTTTTGCCCTAGAATAGAAGTAATTTAGTGGAATCAAAGAAAGCAACCATAAAGCGAAGATAAAAGAGATTGGTACACCTTTTTCTTGAAGTTATTTTCATATGACATTGGTTAGATGGTGAAATAATTTTGCAAAAGAAATCATTAGATGACGACAAATATATTTTAGGGCTTTTCGTGTATAAGCCGATGTGAATGTAGTTCACCACCCTGTTTTATTATTATGTTGTTTTTCTTTGGCATCATATTATGTTAATCTAAGGTTTCAGTTTCTATCAAAATTTGGAGACCTTGATGGTGAATATTATTTTGGTATAACATTTTTGCTTTCTTGGTTTTCCTTAAAATATTAATAGTGAAATGGTTATAATCTCTAATTGTAAGTCCTTTGGCAAATTTTAGTTTTTTTTATAATTCATTAAAAAGAATAACTTGATAATTTGTACCCCATTATTCCCCCGCATCGACGCAATTTCAAACAAGTTACTTTAAAACGTACAGCGTATCGAAACCTTTCACCGATGTTATGCAACCGTAAGTCTCGCCAATTCCCACCAATTTACACCAGCCACCAGTATCTTATCTCGTCGTATATGCCCCGATATCAAACGGCGAACGTAACTCGAGAGGAACAAGGAAACCCAGCGACAGCTATTTTCAACGTCTTGCGAAACGAACGCCGTCTAGCCTTGTAGGATGCTGATGCGGAGGCCGATGCTCGCCTTGAAATCTCGAACCGGGGGGAAGCTTTTACGACGCTCTAATGAAGAGAACGTACGGCGTGGACGGATGTTGTCCTCGAAAAGAAGAAGAAGGACGAGGTCTCCGAGAGGGAGTCTGAGGTTCGGCGAGTATCGCCCGAGAGAGTCAACGTTGCTCTTCTCATCCTCTGTGCATATTGATCGTCTCTCTGCTTGCTAGCCGGGTGCATACGTATGTGTTTAGGAGAGGGGACGTGAATATACGCCGTGGTTCAAAAGTATTAGCTTGATTTAAGGATGAAACGTTTGAATGCGTTGAAGAAGGAAGCTGACGTGTATTGGTTTAGTTAGTTTTATACTGGTTTCAGATGAAGGTTGTTTTGTTTAATGAATACATTATGTTCAGGATGTCAAGTTGACATCCTGAGTACCTGATCAGCTGTTTGAGAGCATTTTGTATATACCTGAACTCTAAATTACTCAATTAACAATGACGACCCCGCTCGAGCATTGGACCGCGGAAGAACAACGTGCAGCGATTAGATTTTTAATTACGGAGGGTGACTGAAATCCTCAGAAGAATGTTGGAAGTGTACAGAAGAAATTGTATGAACCGTTTGCAGATCTACAAATGGATAAAATAGTTTGAAAGTGGCCGTATAAGTCTCTGACATGCAACGAACTGGACGACTAGTCGAAGTTGCAACATCCTGTGCGAGATGGGTTCCGAAACAACTTACAAACACCCACAAAGAAGCCAAGCTTTAAATTAGTCAACAATTAAAAGAACGATGTTTAATTCAAAAAGAACCACTGTTCAGAAGAATTATCAGATGTGATGATGTGGTTCCTCCATTTAGCAGTAGATTCGTCTAAAATGAAATCACGTCGATCAGGAGGAGAATACGTTGGTGAATGTTGAGTAAAAAAAAAATGAAATTGATCCATAATCATTTAATCGAATCCCATTTGCTCAGGAAAGAACAAAAACATTACGCTTCGCAATCCGTAAAACGCACAAAAGACAATATACGATGCAGATAACGATTCTACCGATTTCATATTAATGAAGAGTGGTGTATTAAAATCTAGCCATGTGACTCGTATACGCGCTTTCGCGTCCTTCATCTATCCGGAACAGCAGTCGGTCTGTCGAGCCTAACCCCGTCCCAATAATAACTCGTCGTCGAACTCTCTTCTCGGCATCCTGAACCAATTTACAGACTCGACATGAGAGGCGTTAGAGATGTACGCGAAAATAGGGTAACCGGATGGCGTGTATATGAAATACTTTTTCGCACAATGCACGCCCTTTCCTTCTATTGAAACGCTACGTGTATATCTATATGTTCAAAATGTAGATATTTTCTGTTTGCCGATAGATTCTCTCCCATTTCTAAAGCTGTTTTCTGAGGAAATTCACCTGAAAAGATCATTTGATGGATTTCTGTGCAAACATGATCTTTTTTTTTAATCTAACAATGTTTTCATAATAGGCTTCATAGTACATTGTTTGTTCAATTAAATCAATAAGATTTATTGCTTTTAATTTGGTGTGCTTATTTCGAAGGAAGCTTAGAAAAATAAGCTTCCTCAAATCCTAACCCGGGGATTAAAACATAACGTAATTCTCCCTATTTCTCCATTTATTCCTACCCGCTTAGCATAATTCGGAAAGCGACTTAAATAACCTTTCCGGCAGAGGATTCCCGGATGAATCAAACGCCTACGCGTGATCTGTGGCCTCGATTTGTCACCTAAGTTCGTGGCCCCCAGCGAATAAGCGTCGACATTCCGCGAATTCTATTCGTAATAAGAGACGATCGTAATGGATGGTCTCCGTTACCACGAACTATGCGATTTCGACTGTGCACGATGGAGATTTTGGGAATTCGAAATATTGACTGCGTCAATTGATCCAGTATTTACTGAATGAATTATAAACGTAAATTAACTGTGCTAGAGCGCCAAAGGGGTATATTCAAGGAATTTTGCATGAACGAGGTTGGTAAAGACGAGCCAGACAGAACATTAAAATCATACATTTCCATCTTTTTTTGTTGAAACCAATAAATAATGGTATCTAACACCACTGCTCATTCCTTCGAAAAACAGCGCCCTCTATCGCTGAAAATATTACTCGCGTAATGTGTTCTTGTAAGAAGATCCCGGCGAAAATATATTTGAACTGACGCCAGGGGTTAAAAATCCTCCTTACAAGATCTTATCCTTGGGATCCCCAAGTCCCAAGAAAAAAATATACGAGCCTATGGAAATTCTATATGGTTCGTATTAGCATATTACGCCGGCGTATAATCTTTTTTTTACGATATAAAGGTAAAAGAGGGTGTTATTATTAATCGATTAAGCGCGATGTAGCTATTGAAAATATGGGAAATGACTTAGGTAACGGTTTAAGGTGTTAAAGTGTCCTCTATACATAGCTACCCATAAAATAACACTCTTAAAATAAATTTTGCGTATGACGTCGCTTTTTAATGGAATAAATTCGATATATGGGATGATTAATTGTAGAGCCGTGTCCGCTATTTTTTTCTTCAAAAAATAAGAAATTTATGGGTGTAATAGATTGCTCCTATGTTGACGATGTTAGAATACACGTAATTGGTCCGTAACATTAAATTGCACATATGTTGGGCGTGGTAACTTCAAAGCAATATTTGGACATGTTTCGCTGCAATAGGAGTGAGTTTCTGCGGTGTTATGGGACATGGATCTATTATTATACGCCAGTCAGGCTTTTCCCGGCGGCGAACGTGCCCCAAAGACGGTGAAGATGATTCCATCAACTGGAAAAGTTACGGCGATGATTTTTGGGGATTCACAAGGCTTAATTTTAATTGATTATTTAATGAAGGGAAGGATAGCATTATACTGATTTATTGGACCAATTCGACGCTGAACTCACCTAGCGAAAGACAAAATTTTCCACCAATTCCGATAACAAAACTAGTCCACAATACGAATTGCCCCGTCCACCACCCTCTTTCTATTTCCAAACTTGAAAAAAATTACCTGTGTATCAAATGAAGAGGTCATTGCCGGAGCAGAGGCCCATATGGCAAAATTCAAATACTATCGTTTCGTTGGCTTAAAAAAAGTTGGAATATCGCTGGACTAACTGTATAGAGCTATAAATGTAAAGCATTTTGCGTTGTCTTCCTTAACACAGCTATTTATCATACCATCCGCGTACACCGCTACGAGCTATTTGACTCTGGCATCAATTATTTTTCGATGGATAAAATATTTTTCGTAATTAAAGGTAGAAGCGTTTGTATTAATTGTTTATCTTTCATCTGATGTATGAGACACACGTTCGATGTGTTTTTGAGCCGTGTACCTACAATACATCCGAAAATATTGAACTCTACAACATCGGAGCCAAATTTATTCATCGTCCCTGGTTCGGGGGAGTTCTCTCGCATCCATGCACGCACGCACACACGGACACCGGCGTAATTGAATTGTTTATTTTCAAAAAGGGCCGGGCACGGGTTCGGTAGACCTGCTTTTCCATTGTAACGCTACATGTGCGCGTATATCCATAATTCAACGTCGATAAAATCTACCTATGCCTATCCGGGCTGTATGGGATATCTTATTCGGTCGATTTGACTGCCGCGCGTTTCGTTACCGGTAAAAGAGCGAAATAGTTTTGATTTACGGGCTAATATATAACCGATTTTCCGATAGAAGGCGAGATAATCGATATCGGAACGTAGATTGAATGTCGCGTAATATGAAACGGATATGCAATTAATGTTGTATAATGGGATATGGCGAGTATTGAAAAGGGAAGCAAGTATACCAATTAATTACTTTTATGTTAACTAGCATGTTAATCAGTGCTGAAAAATGATTTTTACCATCAATAACTTTGGACATTCTACGTTGTATTTTTCAAAAACTTTCAAAAGAGCCATAATTCTTTCTCATCGCGGCAATACGAATTCCATAATTCAACACATCTCAGTCGTTAAAATCCCACGATACACCATAAGCGCCGAATACGGTCCGCAAGAAATCCTTTTAAAGCAACATTTATATTCCGCCATCGATCAATCAACTTAACTCTGTCGAACCGTCACGATCCCGCCGAAGAAGAGGAGGATCGCAGCCTGCGACATACATATGTTCCTGCCACGCCGCTATCCGTTCCAAAGCTGTAGATATACGCGCGAAAGGGATGGCGGTGCAAATGCGCTCCCGCCTAAAACGTATGAATGTGAAATCGGGAAGCAATTTTTCATAAGATCCAAACTTTCTTGTTTGGGAGCTTCTCGGATAAAGTCGGACTACCAGATATACATTCAAGGGATGTCATCCAATGAAATTTGTCGTCACGTAGAGCCAGGGTGTCAAATAACGGGTGTTGTCGGTCTTAACCCTGACCTACTGAGTTCATTAGTGTTTAAAGTGTTTAAGTTTAATTCCCTCCGAGGGTAACTTCTAAAGCTTTTACAAACGAACACAAGATGGCGTTATTGATAATACATTTTTGTTGGAAAAAATTATATAAACAAAAAAAAAAATCGTAGAGTTCGACTAGCTTTTGCATAAGAGGATGAATCCAGATTTTGCCTCAAGGCAATATTGTGGAAAGAATCGGCTACTGGGGGGGCTTCCGTTATGGTTTGGACTGGCATAAGCAGCGAAGTCCGTATTGAATTGGTGATGGTTGATGGCGGTTCTATGACGACTGTAAAGTACGTGAATCCTATTTGAGAAGAGCGCGTGATCTTTAGAAATCTTCTGAAGAAGCTAACACCAGGATTAGCGAAATGTCAAGTCAAACATCAAGTACGCAACAACACCCGAAAGACATTTCTATAGTTTACTCGAAAATCTGAAATGAGATAATCAAAACAAAAAAAGAAAACAAGTGAAAGCCTCTATAAATATTAATGGATATCGATTAATATTCGTTGGAGATTAAATTTTAATTTATATTCCAATATTTGCGGATATCATACACATATATTTGCCAACAATATCTAATCAATGAACAACAATTTAGTGGCAGAATTGAATATTATACGAATGCCAATTTGGTGGTGTAAAAACGTACCAGTACCAGACGTGATAGAAACAGAGCTTCCCGTATTGTTTGAACAAATAATTATCATCATAAAACATACATAATGATTTTCAACGAATAAAGATAACATTTATATATTCGTACGTACAAATACGACATATTCAATGTGGCATCGAATGTTAATAAAATTTATTAAATCAACATGTTGCATTGTTGGAGATACCTATCGCTAAATTGTAGCATTTTATCATGCAGATAAACAAGCAACATTAAAAAAATTACGTCCATTTGCAATACGTAAATTATTATAAACTAAGCACGCCAAAATGAATTCATTTGTCGATTAATTCTACTGCGTTCCAGGAAAATAATTTTCCCAAAGCGAAAGCTACGTGAAAACGATGTTAGTACCTGCGTATGTAAACGCATAACCAATTCACAGTTCCAGAACACTGTTATTATTGGCTGGTTTCGATGAATACTTCAGTGAACAAACAACAGGTAAACACTAACAGATATTGATGGCAAAATAGATAAATGTCTATCGATGCGATTGATAGCTTTGTTTTGCGTTAAAAAAATTCGGGTAATATTAAATTGGATCCCCTTCGCAATTATTAATTAATACAATAATAATAATTATTATTATTAATACAATGAAATAAAAATTAAATATTAAGGGTCAAAAAATAAATTAATTTCTTTATACTCCTAATAATTGAGTAAAAATTCATTCAAGTCGTAGCAATTATTATTTTTTTAACCTTGTTCCCCTTCTGTAATTTTTATATGTATAATACGTAACCAATAGTTGATTATTCGTAATTTTTTAGTGAAATTGGTGTCTGAAACGACACCCCAAGAATATATTATTTTTTTAACCCCCTAAAAATTGAACAAAAAAATATTAAAAAAAATATGTAGCGTAGAAATAATACATAGATAATTTTTAATTTTTTTTTATTATTACAATATCTCTGATAACTTTAAAAAAGAAAACGATTTTTATTTTAATATTTCGACCCGTTACTGATGCGAAAGGAAGAATCGCGATTCAAAATTTGCTATTTTCCTCGAGAAAATCGTGATTTTTTGGATCTAGATTCTTCCTTTCGGTCAAAAATTGGAGGATACGTTCCGGTAGTCGTAGGGAGATGAAATTTGGACCCTTTATGTAAAATGACACACCGAATCAATAAATTGCGTTTGACGTACTTCCTCTAATAAAAGGAGCCAGAGAGAAACTGTCGACGAGCCTTTTCCGGTACCCGTATAATCGCCTTTCGAAAAGACCCTATCTTAGCTGAATCATATAAACGTTAAAATTAAAATAAACATCACAACCTTACGCTAGACAGCAGTTTCAAGGAGGACAACAATGAATGAACCAACGATAAGCATTAACGGTGAAGCGTCGGGTTTTCTCCGAAACTATATATCTCTACGTACATAGATATATACATATAGATCGTTCATGGACCGACCTCGACCATAATTCCTGATCTCCCATTTACATGAAACCGAGAACAAATTTTTATTTAGTACTCCCGGGAGCTCTATAACGCCGTTCAACGGGGTTTTTGGGAAAGCGCTGTGAGAGAAGGTCGTATTTCTAAACAGTTTACAACTACACCGTAAATCAATCGTTGGGTATATTTCACTGTTAGCGCGATGTTCGTTTTTCTACATTCTTTACTTTTTTTTGGGTTAAGGCTGAATAAATTTCATCCTAGAATTTAAGTTTTCCTGGCTGAGTTTCGTCGGAAGCAAATAGAATCCTCTCGAGTTAGCCTGCAAGCATTACTAGCCTTTAATTTTGTCTTTGTTTATGAATAAATTTTGTTCATAGGCTTCTACTTCTTGTTTTAAATCAAACTATACATGTTTTATTCGTTTTTTGGATTATGCAACCGATTTTCAAGCCTCTTACGTTATTTGGAGTTCTTTAGATAATTCATATTATCCCGTCGGCCTCATAATCTTTCCCAGTTTATAAATTTTCGCTTTTAAGACTGAGAAATTGATCTTTAAATTCGCCTTCATTAGTATTAAAGAATTCCACGTAATGTCGCTGTGAGGAATGCGAATAGTTCTTCTCGTTAATTCATGTTGAGTCTGTGTGAGTTAATTTAACCAGCGTTTCTTCTTACTTTTGTCTTCTTTTTTTTTTTCTACCCTTGATTAAATTAACTCACACAGAGTAAAATTATATAATTAAAATCCGACTTTTCTTTGATTTTTGCACACGTTTTCCACTCACTTTCAACAGCTCTCAAAACCACAGCCCTCGATGAATCTCTCCAGAACATTTACAGATCTCAACTAAGGATAGTGTTCACAGCCGATACGGGTGCTTCTCATATTGCTTGATAAGTCAGAATATTTACTTTAAACTAGAAACCTTTGAATACAAAAACGCTTTAATTATCTCGTTTCACATATAGTTACGCTAATAATGCTTAGCGCGGTTATTCGTACGATTAGCAAGAGGAACGACATCCCCCGATAACGACAACAATAATTAATTAAAAGCTTCGGCGGACGAACGGAGGGAAATGAAAATGGCCGAAATTGAAGCGTAATTGGCGAAGAGGATTAGCGACGAGGATCGGGACGTATACACGGCGAAAAACCCGGGCAATTATGCGTTTTCCGCCGTAAAAACGAAACAAAACCTAATTAATACTAATTCCGCTAATGAGGACAAGGGTTTATCGGGTTTTCGGGGGACTGCAGCGCAACGTTCGGACGTGAAGGTGCACATTCGCCAAATGGACGCGTTTAAAAATTAAAAATGACTCTAGGTGTATGCGAGCCAAGTTCCGCACGTTATAGCCAGAGAGCGGTAGATACACTCGTATGTGGAACATAACGGTTAATGTTCACCGGTAATGAATATTCGCGAATCGTAATTGAATACGTTTGGACTACACATAAATCCTTTTTTCTATAATTCTTTTTGGCGTTGGGACGCTGGAAATTTCAGTAACAACACGCGGTGTCTGTAGTTCATCTTTTTTTATTTTTTAATGTTTTTTGTTGTTTTTCCGTCACATGACACACTGATGTACCATTGAATGCTTTTTAATGCCTGCGTCATATGGCACAATTTTATTATTGCCGGTCAAATAACTAATAAATAACTAACTCAATACAGGGACGTTTCGTTCAAAAGCCTTTATAACTTATTATTGGCCATTTTCTTTGAATTTGCTCGAATTTTGTTTTTGCATTACCTCGTTAACAACAGAGATTAATACTACTCGATCATATCGAGTATATATTTTTTTAAAGCGTAGTAACGGCCCAACGGGATATATAAGCTGCTGCCCCACCGCAATCCTATTGCGATACCATTATATTCAGGATTATAGCATTAATTTGCTAATAATAGAGTTATCAAATGCTTAATTAAGCTAGAGAAATTCCTAATTAAAGAACGAAACGCATATTGATGATTAAATTCTCCTTTTGAAAATTATACAACACGTATTTTAATGATCCTGTCGAATATTGATCGGCCGTTCAAATGCAGCTATTAATCTTATTTCTATTTACGAATTAATTAGAACACATCACGACCCGCGTCGTATCTAATAAAGAAACGTCATTTATATTTTCCGCGTTACCGCGATGCCATCCTGAAATGCCTACTAAAACGATCGACTTTCGCAGCGCTAACGTTGAACGCGAACGGACCGACCGACGTCGCGAAATTAATTCGCGAAACATATAACAACGTCTAACTTAATGAGGTTTTTACGAGTAGATCATTACGGCAGCTAATCGTCGTACTTCTCCGGCGAATCGGAGATTATTAATTATGGAAACGTCGATTTTAAATTAATATACTTATATACTTCGTTCGGTGAAATCGTTCATGATTTTTTGTGCAGTACGTGTAGGGGGAGCTTTCGTAACGATTCCATGGAACGAATGTACGGCTCGTTATCTACGGTAGGAAAAACGGCCGGCCCTAAATCATCCAAGGGGTAGAAAATCGCTTATTAATTTTCAGGATATCGTTAGGTTGAGGAAAAAGGTTTAGGTAAAATTGTCGATGGATGTAATTTTTTTACCTTTAAGGTTTGGTAAGAATGTTAAGTTGGTGACGTAATTAAAAAATCAGAACTTTTTAGAAGCTAGTTAATTAATAAAAATCGAACAAAAAAAAATAAGGGAAATTAAGCGTTACAGATTAGAAAATTAAAAAATTGATTATATTCCTGGCTTCCAGATTGGAGCCACGTCATTGTTGTAGCTTCCGTCGACGTTTCGTCCTGACTCTTATGGGACATCTTCAGCACACTGACTAAAAACTATTCGTTCCGGAAGACTTCTTACGGGACAATGGAACGGAAAAGTTATGTATGAACGAACCGTGGCGGTTGCTAGGAGGCTTAATCAATTAGAATTTCCAGGTATAATGTAAGGGGTAGCCATATCGCGATGAAGAATTTGAAGAATTCTATAGATTCGCGGATTCTTCTACCATAATAGTGAGAATTGCGGCACAAGACGCGAATATAATTAAATTGGATAGACGAACGACTTAATAATTTACCTGCTGTTCTAAAGAAACTTTTTTTCTACTAAAGTCACTACGAGCCTTCTATGAACCTAAATCCGTAGGACAATAACAACGTATTTATGCGCGTAATCTTCTTAACGACTTCATTCCATACATCGTTGGCCTCGGAATATTGCACTTTAACACTTTAAGCGCAAACAGTAATGGGGTAATCAAACTTTTCTCGCATATCATTCGAGGTCTCCCCTATCCACATGCTTACGTATTGTGTAGTTCACACACACACACATTTCTACAATTGTTCCGGGCCATTATATCCGCAATAAGTAGTGTGAAGTCATCAAGTAAACAATGGAATAATTGTCGTACATACTATAAGTTTTAAAGTTTGTTCAGCGAGCACATCGCTTAACTACGTCAGACACGCCACCATTTGGTTTAACTAACAAGAAGCGTTCTGTACTTACGTATATGTGTGTTACATATAATTGAGCAGACAAGAACCACCATTTATTTTCCCTGATTTCAGGGTATCTGCAGCATTCTTTATCCTCAAACATGCGAGAGGATCGTCAAGACGTCCGTTAATTTAATTTATTTTAGTTAATTGGACGGGGGCTTTCAAGGTCGAAACCAGGGACGGTGGATTTTACCAAAGAATGTGATATCGTTAAAGATGTAATTGGAAAATCGCCAAACATTAATGTACAACAGGCTCTGTAGTTGCGATCTTACAATAAGCTTCGTCTTCAATAACAACAACAAAGAGAATAAGAACGAAAGCATTCGATTAGATCGTTTTGAAAGACGAAGACGCAGCTCTTCCAATAACAACAGTTCAACGTTACAGTTGTTATTTTTAAAACGAGCATTAAAAAGAAGCTATCGTACATTTTATTTAAAAAAAGAATGCCATGCCGCTTCGTAGACTTCAATAATTCATACGCACGGTAAAGACGTCGTTGCGACATAAACCGTTACTGAAATATCGAGTCCTTTTCCCGGAGTTCTAACAAAAAAGAAAAAAATAAAACGCAGAAAGGGAAGAAAACCAAGCAAAAGATGAAGAGAAAGGGAGACGAATACAAGAAAAAAGCATTCTTTTGTGATCGTTTAGGGCACGAGGACCGTGGAGAAGGGATGAAGTGATGTTAAAAAAAAGTTTACCGCCCGCGGATCTCCGAAACTCGCTGACGGTGTTTATAAATATTCTCTTTTACTGTTCTGCAGTTCTCCTCCTGCCTACGAAATCCCATTCCAAATTGAGGGGAATTTTACGCGATCTGGGAATTTTAGTTTGATAGCAGACTACGTATGGTAGAAATTTATCCATATAGGAGGTTTATATATAATAATAATATTTTTATACAGAGAAAGATTCAGCACGTATTACAAATACAGATCGATTTTTTCAATTTTGTACTTTTCCCAAAATAATCTCCAATTTCAAGCGTCTATAATGCCAGATACAAGCGCGAACAATAGAAAAAGCAATCGAGCCGCGAACGCTATTTGTCTACCGTAAGGAACCGTCGCAGCCATCGACGGCGATCCGTAATCACGACCCGTTTAAACTTCTAATCCGACATTAAGGGTAACCTCCTACAAAAGCCAAAGAGGTTAGAAATTGCGATTGTCCGTCGAGATGCGGTGAAGCTACTCCAATATAGCTGAAATGAAAGTCGCCGCTGAAAATAGTTTTGCCATTTGCTTTGGTCCGTGCAGAAAAGAGAAAACGATCGTTTTATTAACGTCACTTTGGACGTGAGTTTATTGTTTTACAGTCGTAATGGTCGCCTGAAATGGACGAGAGTTGCCGTAATTGTCTTTTAATGAAGGAGATTGTTTTAGGGGCTATAACAAATGTTATAAATAGTTTATTAGCAGCTATTGTGTTGTTTGTTGTTTGTGTTTTTCAATGATTAATTAGTTTAAATTTGTGGTAACTCTAGTTTTAACTCCTGATGATGTTCAGAATAAATGCACGAAATATTGGATCTTAATTAAATAAAGTTTCAAGCAACCATACAGAAGCAGACTGCATCTCGAATTTTTTAATTTATTTACTTCCCAATAGGCGTACCCTTTTCCTTCTAGTTTCTCTTATTATCACTATTATTATTGTTATTATTATTATTTTAATATAACTTCCGTATAAGTAAAAGCAATGTCTGCATCCGTTTTCCGAGGCGATCTTTGATAAATTCTTTAATATATAAACCAAGAACTCTCAAAATTAAAATTCCTAAGCTTGAGATAAACAGCATATTACAAACAAATTCTTTGAATCCATCTTTTAACACAATCTAAAAACTCTAATAATTGCGAAAACAAAGATACGACTGAACCCATACTGTTTCATCCGAAAACGGCGAATTTAACATTTACATCCGATAAATCCGGTAATACAATAACGACGAAAATATTTTCCGTCAATAAAGTCAAGGGAGCGTTCGAGAAAAAGACGGGACAATGGAAAAAAAAGCAAAAGAAACATTTCGACAATCGTCATATTTCTCCGCTAACGAAGGCCAAGTGGGAGATGGGTCCCTGTGCGAAGGCGAGATGGGACGACGTCGCCATCAAACTCGTCGCACACCTTCGCGTCCCCTCCCCCAATTCGGGAATCCGTTTTTAAAAATGGGAACGACGAACGTGGATGGGAAAACTAAGTTTCGCCATTTGCGTCCGAAATAAATGTCAGGAGTTTTCGATCATTAAGAGGACGGGCATCGGTGAAAAAAAAAAAAAACTTCCGCACCTAATTGGACATCGCTTCAACTCGCAAGAATTGGAGAAATTTGCCGCCGCTGAAGTTGCATGGGGGACCGACGAAATGAGGTGTAGTTATCGGAGGCGGTGGGAGGAGGATGAAAATTGCAAAGAGTTAGACTTATATAAATTTGTATCTGCAATATGTGTTTTGGGGAAAAAGGTGGAGGGAAAACTAGAGACTTTTTAGACTGCAAAACTTTCGGGGAAATAAATTACAAGCAATTTAACATCTTTTAGTTTGCTAAACGAGGCAATAGATTTGAGAAATATAAGGAAAAACGGAAGTTTAATAGTTGGTAGGAAAGTTGGAAGATGTAAATTATCTTTTAAGGCGCAAAGTTTGGATAAATACAGAATTAATACTGGGATTTCCAGATTTTAATCAAAGATGGATGAGTCGTGTGTAATTTTTAGGTAATGTACGTATAAGTGTTGAATAATGCAGAACCAGAATAATTTACAAGTACCTACATGCGTTCATAGAACCTTCTGAAAACGTTCAACGACAATTCAACTGCACGTTGAAACAAGTCAAGAGGTATTAGCATCGATAGACAGAATAAAGTCCCAGAGAAGCATACTGCTGCACGAGCAGCGGTGCCGGTGACATAGGGTACTCCAGAGATAATTGTTAACTGGCACCTGCATTGCCTTACTTGCCGCTATTATTTCCACTTGTGTGCCATGGAGCGTGGCTCACGGCAACTTAGAATGGGCAAGTCCATACAGGTTGTAGTAACAATGTCAAAAGTACAATCTACTTTGTCATCAACTCTCATTACGTGAAACTTTGTACGCCACATACGAACGGTAGATTCGTTTGAATCCGCCGTTCAAATTTGTCAATTAAGAACTTCAAACTTCCCAAAATTATCGATAAAGGTTACAAGATTAACGTGCTCGGCAAGTTCAAATCTACCAACCATCGCACAATTTTTATCACCTGCCTTCCATTCCAGCCCTCAACGGATCATTTCATCCTCCGTAAAAGTACCACCTAGCGAATTTACAGCCAATTTATCCAACCCAACAAATATGCGTCGTTAAAGCCCACCGGCCGCCACCCACGCCGAATGGAACAGTGATTTCTTTTCTCTTAGAACAACGATAATGGCCGAAGGAACCGTATCCACTCACAAAAAGAATCATTTCACTCCATAGGACACCTAATTGGTGCTCTTCGTTTCCGCTAGATACTCCTGGATATAGTCTCTTCAAAGCTATTCAGAAGAAAAAAAGTATCCGCCGTCATCTGCTCGTCGTAGCAGTTTTAATAAATTTCGAAAAATAAAGAACGGAGACGGAGAGAGCTGTACGGACATCGTGATGAAAGAGAGACGAGAGATGATCGCTCATAAAACACGTATTTACGAAAGGGACGCGTTCACGCAAAGAATACCGCCGAAACGTGGTTAAAAATGGGACTCATCTGCCGTTTTAATATCGGTGTATTTATTTCGAAGTGGATTTTGTGCGATCTACACGAAATTACCCGGTATTAGACTTTCAAATTTCCTGTCGTCAAGCTGAGGAACTCGTTAAAAAATTATAAGGAAGAATCACGCTTTATTACTGTTTTAATATTGTTCTTTCTTTTTAAATAAAATATTATTCTTTCTTTTTTAACAAGCGTATTTGGGGTGAACGCCTAATTTAGGCGAAGATAATTCTAGAACTGAGAAGAAATGGTTTAAAGCTACTTCACTGAGCATTTTCCTAAGAACTGGCTTGCATACGTAGACCGTATTTTCACGATTTTTCAAAGTAGAATAAAAAATCTTTCAATATTACACGAAGACGTAATTATTGAAACCTATATGTAACCTTTCAGTCTCCCATAATGTTTAAGTAAGGCTCATATTCGGGTAAACATTACCGAGGTAGAAACAAGTCCATTTTAGCGGCCTAATAGGAAGGCAAACAGTGAATTTCTTTCCTCCTCAACAAATACACCGTCAGCCGGTCTGCCTAGCCGCCAACATCATTCTCGAACTAACCATTTCCTCGTCCACGTCATTATCGCTGGCATCAATTGGTATATCAGAGGAAAGGGGGTTAATGGGAGGCTGAAGCGATATTAAGGGGCTTTTACGGAGGGAAGTGAAACGACCGATTCTCTTGTTTACCGTACAATTTGCGAGCCGCCGCTGAAACGCCATCGTCTTATATTTCTTCCCCGTCCGAGGTATTAGTATTTTTAAAATGATTTCTGGGTGTGGTCACGTTAGATTGATATTCGCGTTTAGCGGCACGGTTAGGTCGGGCAGTAGCATTAATCAATGCGAAACTGGGGCGTCGCCGAGCAAACCGGAGCAATGTTAACAGATCTATTTGCATTATAAAGTACGCTATGGTCCGCGCCCGCCTACCGTTTGTTGTTGACAAAGCGTTGGAACGTAACGTGTCAGCGCCACCTTCTACCATCAGAGTGTACGGGAGGGTTTGATGCGCGGCCGCTAAGTCCTCTTTGTTTATACAGAGATTTAAATCCATTTCGGAATATAGAGTGAGCTCGAAAAGTGTAGGACAAGTACAAGGCGGCCCCAAAAACGTTGTACCATATTAATAATATTATGAAAACTAAGAATAGACACATACAAGGTGCAAGGAGGCGCATCATGTAAAGGGTGCTGCCGCAGGGTCTTATCAACAGCAAACTTCTAACGGATAACTTGGCGCTGGAAAAAGATCTTTTTTTAAACAAACATTACCCGGAATCTATCAAAAACAAGTCGATCCTTTGGGACCCACGTACCTCTACCGAATGTGGGTGAAATATCCAAATAATTTCTCGAAACACACCCTATATTATATTTAAGAACTTCCCCTTATTGTTAGTTGTATTAGACGAGGGCAAGTTTTAGAACTTCGCCCCGATGACACGACCAGATTCTCAAAAGTAAAACGGGTGCAATCACAAGAAGAACAAGGAGAAGAAAGTGTACAAGAAGAGAGAAAAAGGAAAGCCAATACGGAAAAAGAAAGACCCTAGACCGGAGCGGCAGACTCTGTCTTTATATATCCCGTTGGAAAGTAATTACGACAACAATAACGGAGGAAATTAAGAAATTCAATTTCTTTCATGAAGTCTCGCCGCGTCGAGATGCCCGTAGTCGTGAGGCAGAGCTTATTTCGCTCGATATTTAATTTCGAAACCGGATAATACCACGGGCCGATGCTTAAACCAAAGCAGTTCGGGTCTGCCCTCTATATCAACAACGTTCATTGTTTCGACTCGTCGCCATCTGCCGTCGGGATGTGATGTTGTTGCGATACTGGCGCTAAATTCGGTAGCGTTTTTGAAGAAAGTAAAAAGAACGTCCTTTAAATAACACCCTAGCACCTCTGTCGTATCGTTGAAATGGCCCGAGAAAGATTTTAGAGGAAGAGGGAGCACCAGACTTCAAAAACATCCGCCCAACATGAAAAAACCGATCTTGGAAGGAAACAAACCGGTCATAATCTAAAATCTAGCCTAGCAATAAATTCTTATTATTATTCTTGCTAGCAAAGGTAACCCTGGAATTTTCCAAACAAGAACAGCACAATATCCAACTAACCTTCACAAAGACGCCCAAACCACTAGTTACCTCCAACTTCGGTATTTTAGCGTCGTAATAGCTTCAAAAAGTATTTCAAATTGAATTGCTTTCAATTTAGCGCAATTCATCCTGCCGTACCGACGATGTACCCCTCTCTATCCCGCCGCCGGTAAGTCCATGTCAGCGGCAAAAATCTAGCTAGAGCAGCGGTAAAGAATTTCGCGTGTGAGGCGGCATTTTTACCGTTTACAAAGGCAGTTTTCAGAGCAATGCGCTTTCACTGTACACGTACACATATGAGCTATGCGAGTACAGAATCGGAGAGTCGAATGCGTACATTGTAGAATTTTTAAATAGCACAGAAGGTTGCTGCCAGCTCATTCTCCTGATTTAAGTCTTTTCTTTAGGAATATTTGAAAAGTATAGTCTGCGATAAACTTTCCAAAAATGACGAAATGTCGAATTAAAAGAGCTCATTAGGTTGCCTAAAAGTAGTAGTCAGTATTAACCATGCTGGAAAACAAAGAGGATCGAGAAACAGCAGTTGAAATTGTTTAGTCTCAATAAGAATGGAAATGGAACGACGCGTAAAAACTATATGAAAGATGAGACCAATGACGAAAACATCAAAAGCCTAAGAGACCTAAGAAAACGTGGAATAATGCAATAAAAGATATATTGTAAACCAGTTGACAGGAAAGAGCGGAGAAAATTATTTTAAGTAAGTTTGAAGCAGTTCCCTAATAACTCCTTCCTTTCTGCACAATGAAAAAACGAAAACTATATTTATCAATTTATTGCCATTTGTGATTTTTCTACCTACGAATATGTACAGTTTAAGCATTCTTATTTCGTAGCATTTCGTCGTTTTATAGCGCAATATTTCCAGACGGAACATTCTACCGCGACCACTAGGTTCAGGTGCACAGACTCGTACGTGAACCGAATGGGAAACAATTAAATCTGTGTCACGTAACCAGCGGCGGTAAAAAATTCGCCATTGTAAAGACGGCGTTCGCCGAACAGCATGTGAGCAGGTTGTAAAATTGTCGCCGCAACCCCGGCAGTTACCTCCGAATAGCTCTCGTACTTAGAAACCGCCGCCATCAAGCGAAAGAAATAAAAAAGCACTTTCCCGGCCAAGCAACGACTGCGTCTCTATACGCTCGTCTGTGCATTGCATAACCTAGCATTGCTGCACTTTACAACTAAATTATAAACAGTCAAATTGAAAGCTAATGGAGTAATTAGATTTAAGTGGGGAGCGTGCTGTTGCTCGCTGAGGATATCCTACGTCGTCTGTACGAGTTTTAGAACACACAGGACGTTTGTACGGGTCCAAGTACATAATTAGCGAGTTCGCCTCTTTTCTCCCACCGCCGGAGCCTTTGTTAGACCCCTAACGCATACGGTTTTCCGCTTTTCCTAGTTTCCCGAACGGTTCTTCTTTGAAGTCGCGCGAATTAGACTGTACTCCTTTACAGCGTTGTCACGTCAAAAACTAAATTGTGTCGCTCGGATACGACACAGTATCGGATAATTGTATTCGTGCACAATAAGCCACATCAGCGCATAACTTAAAAATACTTGAAGGGCATTGCAATCCTGTTAATGTGCCGTAAAAAAAAAATGAAACGATCGTACCAGCTTAAATCTATAAAAATTAAAAATAGGTAGGACATAAAAAATTTAACAGTTTATTTATTGCTATTTATTTTAACTTGAAAATGGGTCACAATTATTTTACTTTATATTAAACCTTCCGAGGACTCCCTGGCGTTGTCCTCGCACCTCCCAAATTTTGCTACAGACCCCCTCAGTTATCATAAGGACCCCCAGAGGTCCATAGGAGCTACTTTGGGAATCACTGTATTAGCCGCACGAATAAATATATTTTTTTCCTGGAGGAGTTTGGGTTTATCTGTCGACTTTCCGAAGCCTAAATAACGCCTTTCAGCGTTTCAGGAAATTCTACCAATTTCAATTGTTTCTTAAAAGAATAAAGTTAACGTAACAATTGCTTAAACTATTGTCACGGCTGCACAATAATTTAAAAAAAAATCGAAATCGGACACTTATTTCCGAACAGAGAGAGTCCAAAACAACACATGTAAAATATATTTCCTTTCAAACACTCTGTGTATAAAGTCAATAAAACACCATTTTATACAAATATAGCGGTATTTCCAAAAATACAGTATAAAATGCGAGTAACCCCTTCCGTTTATAAAATATACGCGATGAAAGTGTATTATGGAAATTACCCCATGACGTAGCCGACGCAATATGCAAATTATTATCGTGCCGACTAGCCTAGCGAGTTCGTCAAACGGATTACATGAATAAACAATATCGACAGGAGTCGCGGGACGGATGATGATGGCGACAAGAAGTGTCGAAACGCAAAAAAGCGCCCCATAAACTTCATATTTAATGCGATACCGGCGCAAAACCCGTCGGAAAGATGGGCCCAAATTAATGAAGCGCCATCACGTGCGAAACGAGAAGCCCCAAAAACGTTCCGGATAGGCTCGGCATCCCCAGTTTTTGGGAGGTCTCTACTTGGAAGGCGAGGTGTAGCTCCGTTAGACATTTGCCTAACGCAATTTTCACTTTCCTTCCTTTTTTCTACTCCCTTCTTCTTACGGCCGTATCGTGAAATTATCTTGGGATCCCTCGAATATACGCGAGAAACCATTTGCCGCGTAAGAAATTTCCCATCTCGAAATTATTACCTACCATCAAGCACTCGAGATAAAAATCATAACAGTTATTGACAGGTTCCGTCCCTTGCTCCGCCATCCCTGCTTATATACGCTCTTAGGAATTTCTTATTATTGTAATGGTGCGTTGTAAAAGGGGGTCGGTTTGAAAGGGCAGGTGCGGATTTAAGGCAATTTTTAGCGAGAACGCTTCTTTGCTTTTATAGTTGGCAAGGATATTTTTGTCTAAAATGGAATAGGAAGAAAGATGAATTAAAAAGATAGGTACGAACGTCGCACTCTATTTCTTAAAGGTGTTAAAAGTTAAGAATTTGTTTATTACATCTTTTTAATAGCGGAGACGGTCTTTGCCAAATTTCAACATTTTTACGACCAATTTATTTAATTTTAGTAAAGTTTTATTTTTGGAACGGATAGGGGCCTACTAGAGGTACATTTTTCACACAAATTATTTGCATAGTGATTAGGGTACAAAACATATGAAGGTTACATTTGTTTTATATGGAACACCGTGTATATATCATAAAATTTCGGTTTTTCCACCACACGCTACGAAAGAAATATACGTAGAGCTTTTAACCTAATTGATTGTAAAGTTGAATTTTTATAAAACTAAACGTTGAACTCCATCTCAACTATTTACAATTTACTCAAGTGTATCGGCGTAATGTTTTGGAGCTCAAGTTTCAGCCGTCCAACAAGTAGTTAGTTTCCAGTGACCGGGTCACCCAGCACGTACAACTGACAGCCACAAATAGACGATGAGAATTTTATGTATTTGGAAGGAAGAAGTTTTGCTGTAAGATATGAGGCGGATGCGTTATTAAGGTTTTGCGAAGCGCATTTTGAAAACAGTTTAGGGAAGTTGTACGTTCGTGAAAAGTTCTTTTCTGGAAAGGTCGTGCAAAATGAAAGAAATTTGTGTTGCTAATAAAGCAGTTATCTATGATGTCTAATCTTTTTTTTTTTGTTATTAAACCACTTCTACATGTTCTGCAAAATTACCAGCTGAGTACCAACTCTACATAGCATCGTTTAATGTATAAGCTTAAGATTAACAACCCGCATATCCAGATATACGCAAAGCATGTACGTGTAATACGCTAAAAACGTTTTTTCCTTTCTTGCTCCGTCAAAAATACGTGAGAGCCTTTTTCAATCTAGCATAAGTATACCGGATTAGTCCGCATTTCCTTTAATATTTTTCCCTACTCCATTTTCGACGTATGATCCTACGCTGGGCGCTTTGATTTTGTTTATTTCCTTTCTGCGTTTTTTTTCCGCTGCTGGTTGCGCCGCAACCGCGTTCCTCTTTTGTTACAACGCATTATTTCCGCCAAGCCTTAATGGGATACGCTTCCTCGTCATGACGTATTCATTTAATTTTTTTTCTTATTTCGCTTAAAGCATAAACACATTTGTGCCGTCCATTTCAACTGCATTAATATATCTTTCCCCACTTTAGCTTTGCGGCGTGAGATAATGTTCTTCTTGGCTAATGTCTTGTGAACAGGGTATTGTTCTTGTTTTTCGTTTTTCTTTTATTGTTAATCGCGAGTTAATTTTTTTTCTGCTGGTTGTACTGTGTGGTCCTTTTTGGTTGTCAAAGTTGGTAATAATGATGTACGAGCTACTTGATCACAATCATACGTCTTTCACGTGCGTTCGAACGAATTCCCGAAAAATGTTTTCCTCTCTCAGAAGATGCTATCTCCAAAACAGGTTTTTTTTTTATTTTTGTTGACATTCGGGAAAAAAGAAGTTTCTGGGCGATAAAGCAGGTGAATACCCGCAATGAGGCATCAATTCAATGTTTTCTCATTTAAATTCAATTGTTTGTGTGAGAGCTGGCTTAGTTATTATAATGGATGAAACGACGTTGGCAAAATTACCTCTTCGTGTCCTCAGTAACAACGCACTTAACACACTGAGACATACTTGAGCGAAACTGAGAAGCTGACAGAATTCCTCGCCAAACTCGACAAAGCCGGCTGCGAGAAGACGGGAAAGAGTTTGTCCTGCCATGCAAAACGTTATTGTCCAGAAGACCTCTAACGCATTTCTATTTCAAACAAGCAGCAGAATGGAGTGTTCAGACTGCGATGCCCACGCAAGATCACAAACAAAAGAATCTCAGCAGCATTTCGCCAAGGCATAGTACTGGAACAAGATGAACAAGCATCCGAACAACCAATCATAAATCCTGCCCAAAAATCGTAGCTGTAATCTCCACTCAACAGACAGGATCTTGGTATAATTGATATAATTCAATAGCAGCTTATTCTCGTCCTCCACGCAATCAATTAGTTCGTTAATATGAAAAGGAAAGAACGTTGGGGCAAGAATAGATCCCTTCCGGACACTCACGTTGACAATCATCCGCTATTCCCAAACTTTTGGAACTAACGTCAATAGGTAAAGGGAATAACCTCTCTTCGAACTATGGAAAATTTCGTATCAAGCATTTCTTCCTCTTACAAATTCAGACACTTACAGCGAACGAAAGACGTGAAAACGTAATGGAAGAACCAACCTAAAAGTAAATCCGTGTTTTTAGTACCGCTGCCGCGAATGCTCTTATAGAAAATTCATAATTATTGACAGCGCTGTTGCGTTACATGCATAAAACATTTACAAGCACATCCAGCAGGCTCCATTTGAGCGAACGAGATCTGCCGCGTTACGACTCAATCAATTTTATTGGAACAATATGGTTATTTCACCGGCATTATTCGCCTCCGTATACATTATGGGATAGGGGAATCATCGTAAGGCAGTTACTGTATGCACATTTCTCGTACCTTTTAGTACGTTAATGTTAATGACAGCGACAATAATATTTTATTAGTAAATTTTAACCTTATGGCGTCTCAATAAATTGCTCGATTTAGTTAATTATTCCTCAAATACAGTCCTGCGAAGAATTGAGCCTGGCCGTGCAATAAAGACCTGAAATAAACCGCTACCGAAAAATACACTTTCTGCACAGAGGTCCGCGTTGGGGAGAATTATCCCGACATTTATTGTGGACCACTTAATATTTATGGAATATTAAAAATCCTTTTTCTTGGCATACATGGTGAGGATAGAACATTAATTAGGACGAAATTCACTCGGGACTTAGAAATTAGTAGATATGGGTATTACGTGAAAGTGGCGCGCAGATGGGCGCAAATGGACGGGGTCTCAAAAGTCCGATATATATCCCTAATGAATTATACAGCGTGCTCAAGGAGGAATGGGGCAACGTGTCAAGATTTTAAAATTCTGAAAATTTGGAAGGACGACCCATTGCAATTTATCAACCATAGGATCTACACCAGATTCCATCAATTTAAAGCACTGGTGCGTCTCTATACATCGCGACAGTGCTTTATTAAGGGTAAAACGTATCGAATATTATGAGGGAGAATTTTTCATTTCTCGCCGAAGATACGCTGCGGGAGACTGGGACCCCATTTGTGTAATATTCAGCTTCGCAAAGTAGAGAAGATTCCATTTTTCATGATGTCGCGTCAACAATTTCGCCCGCGCGTGTGTATAGTTCCTAGTTTCCCCGTTGCGGTCGCCGCCGTCGGAAAAATGGCACACTGGTGAAGACGTGCCGGTTACGTAACACAGTTCCCACATTAGGGAACTTACTTTACAACTTTCTTGGAATACTACGACGAACTATGTACTACGATAGCTTTTCTATTTTACTCTTGAGGAACTCTCCGTGATTTTTAGCTGGTGGATAGAAATAAGAGCTTAATACGAGGAGAATGGTTTCCTTTCTGGTACTCGGATGTGGAGGTAATCTTGCAGGATATGTATTGAAAATTACAATTTTGTTCTTCTAGTTTGAACATATTATTTTAGGTGATATACTGTAGCAAGGACGACCAAAGTCATTAAAAAAGTAATGCTGGTTAAAAACCAGCTATACGCCTTTCTCGCTGCAGAATTACATCTTAATAAACGCATGATGTATTTATCCTTGGTGCTAACAATGTAAGTAAAACCAGATATAATAGTTACTGCTGGCAAATGAGCTTTGATCCCGCAGACCTTAAAAAAATTACGCCGGTAAAATCAAGAAAAAAACCGAATTTTCAATATTCGCCGATGGAAGCCAATATATTCATGATCGACTCTATCGAAAAGCATACCTCTTCCAGATTGCCTTCGAAACAACAACACGTAAATTTTTGCAAATGAAAAGGAGTCAACGAGAAAAAGGAAAACGTCACCTCTATTTCATGCAGTTTTCTCGCATCTTGGATTTTTCTAAAATTGATTCTCCGCATGACATGTAGAAATATGCCGTCCCGTGGCAGTTTTTTTCTTTTGCATCTTGCCTCGGTGACTCTCATAGCAACGATAGAATAGAATAGAATGGCACGTCGTTTTCACGTTTCGATGAAATATTTAAAGAAAAATGTGATTTTTCTCCTGTTACGGGTATACAACGTTACTAGTTACTATGGTAACCAATTCTCTCTTTCAATATTTCGCAATGCGACAGCTTATATCACTACAAAGTTGCATTTATTTGCTTCGACTAATTCTAGCGGTCTAGAATTCTATACAGCAAATTCAACATCATGCTTGCGGAAAATTGCTTTAGCCATAGAATAATAAAAGAAGGTCTTATACACTAATGTCCGTAAGTAAAATTTATTTTTCTTCAAGATCTGAATGCTGCAAAGTCAGAAACACAGAGCCGTTTACTTTACGACTTTCTGACGACGATCTACCTCTACAGCCTGATAAATATCTCATAACTTACATGGAAGGATCACAGAGATCCTTAAATTAAAATAAGTTAAAAAGCAACAATAGGTTCTACATTTAATAAATGTCTAACCGGAAGCATCATTCCCCACCCAATCATCATTTTTGTCAGTACCTGAAAATGAATTAAACTTTCATGATCATTTCCTCTCCCCTACATGATCATCGTTGGAAAATAATTGAAAGTACGCCAATGGTGAGTGAGAGAAAGCGACATTAAAACAACGAGGGGGCGAGATGGCCTCCCTTACTTTCTTCCCTCGTCATCCACCTCTTGCATTTCCTTCTTTTCCCGCATAAATCAGGGATTATGATGCGGAGAATATGGTGACAAAATGTAACCTGGAAGAATAGTCATCGTGAAATACTTTTAATGCCGCCTATAAATCCAATAGCTCTCTGGCTATGCTCTCTTTCGTTCCTCTCTCCTCGATTCCTCGTTCCTCAAACCCGTCGACTTGATTTACGGGCGCATAAACCTCTTACCGACCGTCAGCCGGCTAGAATTTTGAACGGGAGAACTCAGCCGGCTGATGTCAAAATGGGGGAGAAACCTTAGGTATGCAGATGAGTTGTGGAACATACAGGGGTACCTTAGGTGTATTTTGTTACGTTTTTACTCAAAAATCGATGGAGATACGACGTTAACGAAAACAGTACGCAATGTAAGGGGAAAAGGAGACAGCTCGGAGGATCACTATAAGTAATAAATGTCATACAGTGATGGCCTACACAAATTACGTAAGGAAGGAACAACGGTATTTGCAATGAAACAGAGTTTGACGCAGTTCCAGAAGGTTGACCGGGAGATGACGGTTGGAACATATTAAAACGATGATGGAGCAGAGGATGACAAAAGAAAAAGAAACTTTGAGGAATACGTTACTTTTTATACGCAGTGTATAAGTTCACACTGTATATCCTTCCTCCGGAGAGTAGAACGCCGCAGATGCTTAAATCTACGTTTAATTCGAGATCACGGCACGCATTTGTTCCCTTTACGGTCGAAGTTTAATCAAGTTAATGTCTTGTGGCCTAATACACAAAGAAAAATTTTACGCCGCGGCATTGTTGGAAAGATTGTGGGGTGCTTTTACTGTTTTACGGTTACACAAGCACGTCTAACGTTTATGATCATTACTGACGGGAAGAAAGGAATGGCAAAGGTGATACCTATCAGCCCAGCGCTCGAAGTGCATAGGTCCATGTTATTTTGCATATGGGAGGATGGTGTATGTTTGGAGACAGATCGCGCTGTGTCCAAATCTGCAGAGATCGGGGAGATTCATCGAGTAGTGTTGGCTTGAGAGCTGTTGAAAGCGAGCGAGTTTATGTATTTGTGGAATCATGGAAGAAAAATACCGGTCAGTTATTCGATTGGCTGAGCCCAGTATGGCCTCTTTAATAGTAATAATTAGCTTTTATTGACATTTCAATAATTATAGAATGACCTTTGTTGTTGTTTGTGACCCGTTTTTGAAAGATGTGAGCTTGAAAGGGGGCTCCTCAACCACCCTCAATCAAAGAATTTTCTAATTATTGTGAAAGTAGGAAAATAAGCAAGCAAATGAATGTTTGCCTGTATTTTGGCTTCCATTTTTGAATTTACATTTTATACGAAACCCTTACGCGATTTCAAACGAACCGCCGCATTAGCTTTTCTAGTTTCTCAGTTACCACGTTCGGAAATCGAGAATAGTAAAAAAAAATCTCCTTTCTCGAGTTTAGCATGTAGCTGCTATTACCGCTCGGTAATTTAATATGTTATCTGGACAACATGGAGACTACAGGAACGTTCATCCTTTTCCATTAAATATTAACAATTCAATTTTAGAGGCGGTCACACCTAAAATACTTCAATCTCCGGTCAGTCCGGCCGCCGGTTCGCCATCAGATCTAGAGCGGGCAACTTAATTTCGGGGACGCGAAGGTTCACCGGATCCGGGATGCGAGAATCCGGAGAACCGAGGCAACGGAGGCGGCTAAAAGGTTACGCCGTAAATTGCAAAATGCGTCAGGATCGGACTAAATTTAAAACAATAGATCGATGCGGGGTTAATACGAAAACGCTACAATGCTTACTAGATTGTGAAGGGTTTCTGTGAATTCGGCGCTGCCAACTGCAAGATTCTTCCTGTAAAATCGATAAGAACGTTAACATATGACATGGTAGTATAGTAGTATTAACTCAGATTCCGTTCAAGTAGGAATTGTTGGGTAACAACTAAGAATCGGCTATTTTTTTTAAGTATTCGTAATTGTAGATATGAAAAAACTTAATTAAAAAATTAAAGAACTATTACAACAATAACCAATCATAAGGCGCGAGATTAAAAAAAAAGATCCCTTCCTGGAAAATTCTCCATTTCTAAACTTGTTTCAAAATTGTTATAATGATACAAACAACCCGCAAACAAACTCTCAAAACCAGACAAATTTTCAACTATAATCATCGTACGCATCTTCCTTCAATTTAGTTGATATTAATTATGCAGATCGAACAGTTCGAACTTTCCTCCATCGAACGGAGGCACCAAACAAATTTAGAAACTCATCAAACGAGTTCAGTCAACATCGTAGCATCTCGAGGATCTTTGGCAGAATAGGGAAGTAAAATGGAATTAAATTTGCAAATATCTCGTGTTTATCCGGGGTTCATCGTTCCTTCCTCTCTCTGTCGTTATTTGTTACGTAGATCTATCTTATCTGAAGTTGCTGTGTTTCTTTGTTCACTGCGGTATTATCTATGTAACCCCTGAAGATATGAGAGCTGAAGAAAAAAGAGGAGACCTTTTCAAACAACCCCGCGGTGAATTGGTGTTTTGAAACTGCTTTCGCTTACGTTGAAATGTAGAAGATAATTATTGTGCATTGAATGTATAATGTTTGGTCAAAATCTTAAGAGTCCCCTACATATACAGGCTGTAGCATGCTCCATCTTAAAACATCGAATGCTTATATTGAGATACCAATGAGAAATAAGCTAAAATATTTAAAGTAGAAAAAAATTCAGCGCATTTTTAGCTTTTGAACATGATCGATCCTCCTGAAAATAATTAAATTACTTTAATTAATCTCATCGTTGAATATCGGTCTAAACAAAGCGCATCTATCAAATGACATTAAATAGCGATGATTCAACTAGAAGATGGATGCCGGAGCAATCTTCAATTATCCGTTAGAAGCGATCTATTCGATTCCATGCGGAAACCGCATGGAATCGAATAGATCCTGTCAATTTCGAAGGAATTGAGATCGCAGCAGTCCTCTTCCATCCCGAGAAAGAAATGACAGGCGACATGTACAACGTTAATTTGATAACATTCAACCGACCCAAGCCCAGGACGGTGAGGGACCAGGACCGACGACGTCATCGGACAAGACAGAGCCGTCTAGCGTAGACACGCGGCGAACGTCAGCACGTGCGCTGACAGACGATCCGTTCCCAAACTAAGGTAATAATGTCTCTCATTTGTCTTCATTTGCCTAAGACCTAACAAACGGCGTTTACTTTTGCACGAGTGACAGGATATTAAGAAGACGAAGAAGTAGTAGAAGGAAGGCCTGCGAGCCGCACTCGGTTCTTACGGCGAGTAATTTGTGCGATTATTTTGCGGTGTTTAAGGTGTAGATGTTTACCTGGAATTTTGTGTCCTAGCAGTAAAGTTAACGAGATACCTTTGAATTTCTTGAAGGATTTATAACATTAAAAAGAAGTTTAGACATGCGCAACAGTTAGTAAATATACAAGGTGATTTATAATAAATCATTTTTTTTTTATTTACACAACTAAAACAGATTTAAATTTTAACAAATCAGAAATGATTTTCAAAATATTGCTGTAATAGTGCCCTCCTTCAGCTCGAATACAAGCGTGACACTCACAAACCATTAAGTCATTAAATCTAATTGATATTTGGCCAAGTAATTGTCCGTCTATGTTTATTTCGACACTAAAAACCAGCTGCTTCGAATGGTCCCAAAGAAAAAGATCCAAAGGGTCTAAATCGGGAGACCTTAGAGGCCAAGCAATGAAAGCTCTACGACCAATCCAGCACCCTGTATACACAGGGAAGGCGATCCACCTGAAATACGAGCGGATTTCGATAAATACCTAGACTTGCCAAACAAAAAAATTTATGGTGTAAATTTCGTCGTATTTTTCGGTCGATACGTTTTAGTTTTTCTATCGTTTGTATCCCACCTCCGCATTTTTTTCAATCACTTCTGATGTGGTGAGCTCATTATTTAATGTTTAATGTAATCAATTAAATAAATCGCAATAATTAACAGATCGAACAAATATAGATAAAAAAAATAAATAAATAATGTTCACGAATTAAATTATTGTTTTTCTAAACATCGATCGTTCGAAGACAACTCTCTTCGAACCGTCGCAACGCGCTCCTCACAATCCCGACACTACTGATGCCGTATTTCGGAAATGGGCGAACCCAATTCTAGGTTAAGTTAACCGACGCTGCACTGCCGCTGCAATAAATTCCCGGAAAATCGGCGTTCGGAATCCCGTAAAGTGAGAGTTAGGTACGTCCGGGAAAGCGACGAACGACCATTTTTACGGCCGAAGAGATAGTAAAAAAAAAAGATATAATTCACTGATAGATGTTCCGGCTGGTTTGATTGAGACTTGACGATCAATAAGACGCGAACCTGCAACGCACATCGATTTGCCGCGGAGAAAGCTGGAGCGGCAGCTCTTCGACGATCGGGTTGCCCTTCGTTTTGAGCGTCTCTTCTTCACGACGGTTCGGAATCGACGATTTTATCTTGTAGGTTATAGGCATCGGATTCGAAAAAGCTCCTTTACGCAGGTAAGTCCGCCGCGCAAAACGGTGGGAAATTAATTTAATCGTTTTAAGGTCGGTGACGTTACGGAGAATGTAACGGAAAATGTGCGTGAAAATTTAAACGAGCGATTGATTTAATTTCGTTTCACTTCACATCGCAGGGGTGATGCGAATTATCAATTTAACATTTGACGTAAATAGGTTCGTAATACTCACAAACTACTATTTACAGCTCAATGGAAAGAAGTTATCCGGCGAGATAACTAGATTTCCAGGCTGTGTGCCTAGTAGCCGGTGTTAGCGGGAAATTTAAATTGCTAACTGTTCTATACAGGGTTGCCACAGAAATTTTAGTACTGGTTGTCCTTGGCCAATTTTTTAAAATTTTCCTGATGGTTATATAACATTTCCACCTCACTTTCGAAATGTCACAATTAAAAAAGAACCATTAACCACGCTTAAAACGAAAAATGTACCTTTTGTATTCGCGTGCATAGAATTTTATCGGATATTTCTCTGTACCGCCGCTTTTCGTTATTGGAAACCCGCACAATACCCTAGCTTTGAAACCCATCGCATATCGTATCGTTTTTATTCTATCCCCGGTAGCTGTACGCACGTTTGAAGCAGTAACTCCAGCAATTAACGATCGTTATCACTAATCAACACAAAAGCATAAATAATACATGTGAACGGTCCCAACATCGCATCCGTAGAACGCGAGGGTTACGAGGGATGCGGAATGTTCGATTTTATCGGAACGAAGCTTCACGATTTTCAATATTTCAGTCGAAGTTCAAAGCGAATTGGGAAGAGTTAGGGTATCTCACAGGTTTACCGAGAGACGTCATAGTTGTCAGCGAACGGACGGTAAAATGTGGGATTCGGATTCTTTCAAACGGAATTTTTCGATTGTTCGCTATTCTGCGAATTGATTCGTCAATACGTAATGTGCGAATTACAGAAACGTTGGCTGAAAAGAAAGCGCAGGCATCGAATTATCGTCGTACGCCCGCGTCGTTCTCATCGTTGACAAATTAACAAAAGTGGAACGTGAGATAGGAATTGGGAACAATACGTGCCCGGTTAGATTTGATTATATGATGGAAAAAAAATACATTTAGGAAATTAAATATTCTGAAACTAAGAATTTACCCAAAAAAAAAAATACTGTGGTCATGATCTTGTTAGCCAATAAAATGCCTTTGTTGGGCTGTTGTCGATTGTTACTTTTACTTTATCTGAACGCGATGATTGTTATAATCTATCTTAGTCCGTCTAACTAGCACTTGGTGCTTCTTTAATTGTCTAACTAACGTCAAAATTACACTGAACAATTTTTATAAATTTACTCAATAAGTTAAATAATTCCCCGTTACGAAAATATGCCACTGACAAAAAAGAAACGGAAACAAAATATCGACTTCAATGCCAATTTTTCATTAACATTTGCCAACTTAAAAAAAAATAAATGATGTTGGCACGATTAACATAATACGAATTTGTGACCTACAGTTCCGTCATTCTTCTCTAAACGAGTAATGTAAAACAAAAAAAAAGCGGAGACGAAAAAAAATTATTCTAGCGGTTTCTCAGGTTAAAAAAAAGAACGTTTTGTTTTAATTTTCCACTGAATTTAAAATTCCGCAGCACATAGCAGCTAATGACTCATATTTTCGAAAAAAGAAAAAAAAACGACGAGATAAAAAAAGGACGAGAACAATTAAAATTCACCATTTTGTTCCTCCCTCCTCAGCGTACATAACGGACACGGACAAAAGTATATTGCAATTTGTCATTTTGATTTATCCGAGTATTATCTGAGGCTGCATTTTCGTCCTCTTTTATTATTGTAGTCGTCATTTGAAACGTGCTATTTCGTCCGTGTATCTGGCCCCCTGCGAAACGAAAAAAAAAGGACGAGGGAAAAAAGAAGCGAGCGAAACGCGGTCGGTAAAATTTATATTTTGTTTTCGCGTAAAAACCGTTCGTATATACATGTGTACCTGGGAATACGCTTCAGTGGACTCTACCGGCGGTTTTACAAAAGAAAATAGCACATAGAGATACATGGTTTCCATATTTACAGTTTCGGCCGTAAAACCAGTAAATGTAGTGAAAAAACAAATCGACGTAGTGTAGTGAACAGATTTCGATGCGGGAAAAATAGTCCAAATAATATGTGAATAGAAAAAATTGTAAAAATGAGAAGAATTCGGGGTTACACCTCAAACTACACAGAAAATAGATGTTCAGGCCAAGCTCGCAATCTACTCCTTAAAACATACATACATGACCTGGAAGGTGACCCGACAAAATAGCCCCGACAAAACAGCCCACCGACAAAACAGCTCCTGACAAAATAGCCCCCGACAAAACAGCCCCGTCAAAATAAATAGGAAGTTGTAAAATTTAAGTAGTATTGCTGGTCACCAATAACCATGAAACTAAATTAAAGTATTTTCTATACAATTGATACTAAATAAGCAACTTACACCCAACAAAGGCTAACGCTGAATGTAGCGAGGTAAGAAAGGCAGTCCGACCGAATTTTGCCACGTTATTTCCTCATAGGGCGAGAGGCACTGATATTCCTTTCTATTGCTCATGTAGCTTATTTTTCAAAAACAACATCTATGAAGTAGGTCAACTGCAATGTCTTATGTGCATTTCATCGTTGATAATAAATTAAATCCAACTATTAAGACTGGAACTATTTTGTCGGGGGCTGTTTTGTCCGTGGACTGTTTTGTCGGCCTTAGATTGGGGAAGCCACTTCCAGTTAAGTACGGAAGTGGCTTCCCCAATCTAAGGCCAGCAGCCGATAGGATCAAAATAGAAAGTCCGATCTTTGTCTGACGTACGGACATTAATGCGCAGACCCGTACAATTTAAGTTTTAGTTTTTGTGGTAAAATAATAGGATATTCCATTTGAAATAAGAAGTTGACTTCCACTTCCGGTATAACCGGAAGCAATTTGTCTATCTACTAAAACTACATTTGCCAAATTCTTATACACTAATTAAACTATTTACCAACGTCCATTAATCATTGTCTTTGGCTGTTTTACATAATTTAACAAATTTGACGTTATGTACAACTCCGCGTCGTGCTTTAAACCTTCGTAGTTGTTTTGATTAGCGAAACCAACGTATCATCATTCTATTATAATAATAACTGGATACACATGCGTCATAGAAAATGGTAGTTCGCAGTCGATTTGATGAATAGCTTCATCATATCCGAAACAGTTATTGTCCATTACGAATGAAAATAGATGGGCCGCGACGGGCAGCGTAGCAGCAACATCGGAGGGGAAAAAAACGATGAAAAGAAAACTATTCCATTGAAAACATCATTACCATATCCATCGCCGGTTCATATATTTCCATTATCTGAGGAAGCAGTTTTATCGATCTATCAGACGCCGTTCGTTTTCGTTCCATTCTACTAAATATAGTACCTAGTAATCGGACGAAATCGTTACCGAGCATCGTGGCATATATCATCGGCTATTATCATCATGTATACAATTCAAATTGCAGAGCTCCATAAGCGGCATAGAATAGGGTGGGTTGTGTTTCGCGTTTTACCTAAAACGATCGTTCGATTGTACGCGTCGGCATTTGAAAGGATAGAAAATGAGTAGTAGATGGGCCCAGTAAATGGGCACGCAAAGAACTAATAGATCTATTACGTCATGCTTTATTTTTTACAGTTTTATGATATTTGCTAACCGTGAATAATTAACAAAAGCATCTTTAAACGACAATTAAAAAAAAAATATGTGTAAGCTCTATCTTTTATAACATAATTAACAACTTTAAATGTGGCACCTTTCATCTTAATATTTTGCGGGGGTTCCTCGTGCATATGATACATATTCTGGGCATGCCTTCTTTCCATCAGCGTATTGATAAATCCTTGGGAAACCCTTGTCGCATCGCTTCTGCAAGTTCACTTAGCGCTATGGGAGGACAAGAGCGAGTTCGCAACTATTCATCAAAGTTTGTCCCAAAGGCTCTCAATCTGGAGATACAAATTTTTTTCCAAATTTCGTGCAAATGGCACAACGATCGGCGCAATTTCTCGAAACCACCAACTCTTCAAAGAAAAGGCATCTTCCCCAATCGCGAGCCTCCCGCGGTAAATATTTTGCTGTCCGCTGCTTCCTAACAATCGTGTGTTGGCTCGTGAATAGCGGGCCCTTCATCTAGCCCTCAAATCAAATTCGTGTGGCCTTCTTTTAATTGTCAGATTAAATATAAGTACTCCTGTAGCTGCACGAAGATCGTTATACAACATCCTAGACGACTGAACGCCATTTCGTCCGAGCTAGAGTCTTAAATGCCAATCTTCTCCTTCCCATTTCTAATTACTGATAATAATGCAACTTTTAGTGCATTATTATTAAACATCAATTAATTTACAGAAAAAATGAAATTTTTTTATTAATTTTAAGCAATTTTTTTGTTAGTGGGCCAATTACGGCACTTCCTTGAATGGCAGTCTATTCTTAAAGTGGAATTGCCTAGAAACAATAACAACAAAAAAATAATGCTAAAAAAACCACGAGATTAAATTTTGTTTCTAACCATAAGCCCAAATACCAACATTTATCTTTCTGCTTTAATTTAATTTTTAATTATCCAATTATTACATACTGCAGCTCATTTTTTGTAACTACAAAACGATTTTAAGCTAAGTAAGCTCTCAAACAAGTAAGAAAATAATCTCATCAAACATAAACTAAAGCAATTATCGATTATCGGTTGCGCCAACAAAGGATTTCAGCTCGCGCAAATTCTTAATAACGAGTCTACAATAATAAAGATGCTAACAGTTCGCCGCTCAAGTTGCTCCAACTTTCGGTTTGTTGATAGAAAACTACACAGACGGGAGTTTAATATTAATAACGATTCTCCACCATGCTGCAGTTGTTTGCGAAATTTAATGGAAGTAATGGTTATCGGTTTAGGAACTTGTTAACAAGAGCGAAAATCCTTAACGTACTAAGTAACAAGTAAGTAGCAAGTGTGTGCGTGTGTAGAGAAGTATATATTTTATCTTTTTGAGCAATATTTCCACTACACACAGAAATTTTCTTCTTTTATCGCAACAGCGCAGCTTTTAGATTATTTTTGGAATTATCACGTTATTTCGCAGCGACCTTTCATACATTTCATGCTGCATAGAAAAAGACATTACGTTTAATTATCGAATTAGAAATAGTTGCTGAATTAATAAGATCTATTACGGCCGCTAACGATAAGGTGCTATTTACTTATTTATCCATTAAAATCTCGACTCTGTCCGTTATAAGATCTACGTATTACAAACTTGCTACTGCCTTATTCCATTAATAATACACCCTTCGATTAAAGACCTATGTAAATATAAACTATTCAAGGACTTAAATCAATACACCGTCTTGCTTATTATGTAAATAAACCCGAATTGAATGCAGGGTAGATTATAGACACATAAAATTGATGGGCGTGATACATGCAAATCGAATTGTAATAAAATTGATTTGATACGTTCACCTTTTATTCTTTTTTTTTTTTAACTTTCGGCAATTAAATTTGTTAATTGTGGGCTACATTCGTTTACATTTAGGCGAACAATTGACAGAAAACTAAGTTTAAAAATATTCAAAATGCGAGAAGGAATAAAACCGTACGATCGAAAATTAGAATAAAGTTGGTCCTAATATAGTGTCCTATAGTGGCAAGACGTGCCGTTCTCTGAAATTCCAAGAGCCAGCCCAATTGGCAACGTTGCAAGAGATATGTTACGCATACTAGAACAAGTGTTACATAAATTACGTAAATTTCTTACTTCTCTATACGTTTTTGGAAACAAAAAGATATTATATTCGTGCTCCCCCATCGAAAAAAGCTTACGAGCCGCCACTGATTACCATCCCAAAATAATTTCCATACTTCATAATCCCTTTTTTATTTATTATTTAGGAGATTCATCTTTTATTTCTAGAAAAAAAAAAGCATCTAAAACCATAAATTACAAGTGTCCCGAATTAAATTTGATAAATATCAGTGAGGCAATTTCTTTAATAACCTTAATTGTCGTCGCGTTGATAATTAAACGTGAATTAATGGGGGTCGAGCCAGATAAAAAAGGGAAGGTCTATCTATCCGTTCTGCGAGCCCCTTTTTGTTTTAGAACAGAAGATACATTGGGAGCAATTTTATTTTAACGTCGAGAAGCACTTGAACTGCCAAATGCATAAATTTAAATAATTAAAGAGTTACTTCCTCGCCGAATTTTTTTAGGTTATTGAGTTTGCTCTTTAGAAAGTGGAAGGTTAGATTGTGAGGAAGCGGTCCTCTATTATTTCTTTGCTTACATCTACGTTGAAGGTTGAGTAATTAGTTTTATTTTGAAAGCTATTGTCTCAAGTATGAGGGCGCTAATGGATTAAAAATACAAAATAATCTTATTATGAGGGTTTCCATGATTGTGGAATCCTTATATATCGCTTTAGTAACAACACTGAAGCACTTTACGTGCGCTTCACGAAATTAGCAGAGACTAGACAGACTCGTGTTTTGTCGGCTCTCGGGGAAACCAGTAGGCAACACGAACCCGTTCTCATGAGACGAATAAACACGAGTCTGTCTAGTCTGTGCCAATTTCGTGAAGAGCAACTCGTACAAGTGACGAAACTCTCTCCTTGAACTTGCCTCCGCCATAACCCGACCTCCACCTCCTACTTTTATCGTAAATTATTACGCTTTGGAAAACTCTGCCCGGTTTCCCTCCTCTCCTCTTCGCGCTGGTAAGCATCTAATTTCGAAAATCTGCCATTATTAGATTCCTCGTGCATTAGAGCGCCCGGAACCCCTCCCCGGATCATAAAGCAGGCCCCAGTCATTTGCGAAATTCGAGAGTTATTAAATTCATAATGCGAAAGAGCCCGGCGGGGGCGGCGGTAGGGGAGGGACGAGGAAGATGGAGAACCCTCCAGCATCAAGATTAAATAATAATCTCTTGTTGTACTTCGGAAGAGTTTTTACGGCCTACGGATTCCGGCGAGCGTTCGCCCAAACCGGCCCAGACAACATGCCGCACGCCGCGTGCTCCGGATGGCCCCCCACTTTGTTTGAGGATCAGGGCGACCGCTCCGGGTATCAATTTGGATTTTGATGAGCTCCCAAGCGAAGGGAGAGGAAGAGATATACCGTTTTATAGGATGTGAAGTTGATTGTTGCTGATGTTGGTTAGTTAGATGAGGTATAGTTTTTCGGGTGGACTTGAAATTTATGACGTCACAGTTGAAGTGACGTAAATTCCGTCTAATTCGAGGAATAATTAAGTGCAAGTGTTTACGAGTACAAGTCACCTTTAATTAGTTAAAAAATGGCAAACGCTATTAAAAAAGTGATAAAACAAGTATATGCAGCAACGAGAATTAAAAAAAAAACAGTTGAATTAAAAAAAAAATGTACATTATCTAGGCTGAAAATTATACAATAGTTCACCAGCGTCGACATAAACACTTGCAACCCAAAACTAATTTAAGAACGAATCAATGCTGCGCCTAAGACTAAGACTTAGTTTTATTGATTAATATAAAACAAAAATAAAAGCAAATAAATCTTACCTTTCTAATTTCTCTCTACAGAAGAAAAACATTTGCGTTTGGTAACATTGGTACGAGTGGTAGAAAGTATAATTACATCCTCTCAGGGGGAGACAAAACATGAAATTGCCACTGTACATACCTACATCCACGATGAATAATATAACCTTATCGCATGTTTCTTTGCGTGTTTTAACAGCATCCCAATATATAATTGCATTTACGATTAATGACGTGCATCAATATTTATTATGCTTTGAACAGATGTTTTAGGTAATTTTCTTCTTCCTACGACTAATGACAAATTAATAAAATGGATAGTGTCCAAGTCGAGCCCTTCCAGCGTGGCTGTTGTTAGAGACACGACAAGACGACGTAGAACAAAAGTTGTTCTACATTTAATTTTCTACTATCCGCCATAGCAAAAAAAAACAATTGAGCATCAAACTAACACATTTGTAGCAAAAAATAATAAATAGAAAATTCTTTTTACAATGATAATAATTAAAAATTAAAAAAAAAAGAAGTAACTAACGAATGTAATTGGCTTCACAATAATCAAGATTTATTAAATTTAATTCTTCAGAGCGATGAATCTAATTTCGATAACAATTGTCAATAGATCATTTCTGAAATACCCAGGATCCGCGTCTCAATTTCGTAAACACAGATCCCAACACAGATTTTCCGTTGGCGCTTAGGCGATACTGTAGTATATTCGCGATATTTCCACCAGGATGGAGCACCTCCCCGCACGCATCCACGAAACGTTAGAAATTTTTTTAATTAAAAATTTAGTGCAAAACAGATAGGAAATGGTGGCCCCGTCAACTGCCCGGCGAATTTTTTTTGTGGGATTTTCTGAAACAAAACGTTTATGTTACTTGTCCACAATTCGTAGGACCTGTGGCCAAATAACACGATGGGAAGGAACTTAATACGGCAGATCTCGAGAATATTTTGCAAACAACGGAGGTCACGTTGTACAAAAATTGTAGAAATTATGAACCGAAATTCAAGACTTAATTTGCATTAAACATGTTGTCGTACCTCTAACAACAGCCGAGACTGTGGCAGCTGAAATCAAACAGACTGCATATACGAATCTCCGCTATCTGTGTTCGCGTCTGTTTCAGCGTCAAGGCAAAACGCCCAAGGAGTCTAATAGTAAGTAACAGTGATAGTAAATAGATGGTAATAGGCGCTGTAACGGCAGCATTTCGCCAAGAACGCGCGCTTTGCGAAAAAGCGCACAACACAGCGCCACGCCACGTCTCACCACGTCATGCCACACACATAACGTACACCAATCACTCACCTCTCTTGGAAGCGGCGAGCACATTACCCAGGAGCATGGTAAGGCCAGCGGCCAACACTCCATAATATATCCACAACATTTTTTACCTATAAACTGCATGTTTTCTCACAGCCATAGCAGTCGGAACGCTATTAAAGTTAGCCCCGCTTTTTTTACTTTTCGGTTTATCAATCTATCTACGGCGGTGTAATGACGATTATTATCGGTTACTATTGTTTTATTTAATTAACGATCGGCACGGTGTAAGGGTCTCTCTTAAACGATTTTATTTTTGTTAATTGGTTATTATTAGTGTTCTTTTTTTGCTTTCTATTGAAAAAAATGCGTTATCACGGATCGCGACGGGGTCTGAATTTTTGAACCTCCTTTTTTTTGAGCTATTCCTTTATGTATATTTATTTGCCGCACCGCCCCCCTTTATAACAAGACTCTTTTACGCCGTTCCTTATCTCGTCGTCACCTCCTTTCCTCTCCCTCTTCCTTCAGTCTTTCGCCTCACCACCCCGTTAAATGGTATGGAATATGATGCTGCTGCTGCTGCTGGGCCGAACATCAAAGTTCGAACGCACTGTACAACGGCACGCACCCTGCGAGATGTGGAGCACTGCAAGCTTCATCGCGGTGTGTGCGCGCTGGCCGGCCCCGGCTCTCGGGACCGGATTCGGCGCGTAGAAGCCGATCGGCCCTACCCTTCGGCGGGGTGGACGCGCGGAGCGGCGGAGGTGATGGTGCAGGAGCAGCAACGGGAGCAGCAGCAGCAGGAGCAGGAACAGCGGCGGAGGCAGCGTGCAGGAGCACGGGTTGGAGCGGCGGCGTCCGGATCGGCTACAGTAGGTATATGCCGTGTGTTTGAAATTGTTCGCGTGACGTTGGGGCGATGAGGTGGGGTGACGATTGGGATAAGGAGAGCTATCGAATGAAGGAAAAAGTAGAAATCTGTTAATATTTGTGCTGCTTTGCTCGTTTAGTTTTCGATATGCGGAATTAAATTTATCATTAAATGGAACTAAATATAAAAAGGAAGAAAAATCAAAGTTTGTTCTTCACTAAAATAAAGATAAAAAAGTTCTTGCAAAACATTTCATTTTAGATAATTAATTAATTTTATTTACGACCATGAAAAATTAAAAAAGCGCTACGAATATTGTACAGCTTCAGTTCCTTATTTTCCTTTAGCGTCTCATAATAACGTAATTTTCTCAAACAACACCGATGTACGATTGCATATGAGCACCTATATCTTTACGTTGATATATGTATACATAGATGGCCCTAATAGCCACACAAAGCGTGAAGAAAACGAAGGGAAAGAAACGAGCTAATATCGAAGGAGTAGTCTCGGCGGATGCTACCGCTGGTTGTGAGACCCTCCGGAGAGTTAGCAGAACACAATGCCGGCAAATGACGAAGAAGGAAATACAAGCAACTAAAATAGTGTAAAGACGGCAGTATAGGCTAAGTCCCATGCTCGAGGTGTAACAATTTATGATTGCCCATTCCCGTGACGCCGACGGTTTCAAACAGCACGCGATTGGAAAAACTCCTTGCTGTTCTACGTCTTATTCCTTTGTTTTTTCCTTCTACTTATACCGAAATTGTCTTCCCCCATACAAGCTAATGTTCGATCACGCGTATATTTGTAGTTTTACCCGATTTCTAAAGGTGACTTTCATCGTTTCGAGAGAGAAAGAACGTAATTTACTGATTTCGAGATTTAAAAATGGAAGAAAGGTCGGGAATTTATAAAATTGCATGCGGTGACTGTAATAAAGCCTATATTGGTCAAACGAAAAAAACGGTAGGCACCAGATTCAAGGAACACATCAGGTATTATCGATTCGGTAGATTAGATTCGTCAAGTGTAGCACAACACATAAACGAAACGGGACTATTATTCCTAAAGTAGTCGACAAATAACGAAGATACCGCTCTAGGGTCAGTTTCCGTTTTCCTTACCACGTTTCATTCGCGATTTTCCTTTTATTTCTGGCCATGACATTCGTGAACGCGTATTTTGCAGAACAAGATGCCAATTAACATTTGGACGAATTAAAGAGATAAAAACATCGCTGGCATCTCGTAATATGAGCTTCTTCATTATGTCTTTATCAATGTTCTATCGGCTTATTAAAGACATTGTCTTTTAATCAACAAAATAAAATTCGCCAGACAACCACGAAAACTTTTTATTCAGAAAAAGTAAGCTCTATTATCACCTACACCTTGTCCCATATAACCATGCATCACTACCTCTTACCGTTCACGAGATCCCAGCGGTAAATTCATTATAGCACATCACATCTTGCGATCTTACATTTTTTCCTTCGCCACCCGTTTAAATGAAAAGGGATGCGCTAACGGTTTCCAAAATTTCCACTCACTTGTTTTACACAAAAGTGCGATCCTGTAAGATGTATCTGGACTGGCGAAGCGTAGGGCGCCACGGCTTAATTTGAATTCGTAAAACATTCTACGGATGGTAATCGTTGAACGCTACGTAAAGCGCCTCCCCCTAGAAGAGTGCGAACTCCGAACGGGGGAAAAACAAGAGAGAATCGTGTTTCATAACGTTTTCGCGAGAATAAACAGCACTGTTAGGGATTCCTAGAATAGCGGGAGCGGAGCGAACGGTACAACTATTGACGAACACACTGAGCGAAAAAAGAAACGGTTCACTCATGCAATATCTAGTTAATCCGATAGGTTTAAGTCGTTTCCAATGAGCAACGTCGTAGAATTTACTCAAATAATGTGGTTCATTCATTTGGGATTCTCGCCGGACTGGGACCTCGATTGTTACTGGAGATAGAGGGGTAGATGTGGCAACGTTGCTAAATTTTGTGTTGCTCATTACCTCCAACACCTTGTTTTTGCAAAAGCTATGCAAATCTCGTGTTTCCTAGTTAAATAGTAATCCATCTGTGGTGTCAGAATTAGATTTGCCCCAGGCCCGAGTATGGAGGACTTTAACAAACAATCATTCATGCCATAGCCTGATGATAATTTAAGACGACTGGATTATTGCAACTAATTAGAAGGAAGATTAGAAGTCTACGGAATATTTTATCAACAAAATCATCTGATCAAATGAGACAAAACATATTTCGAGGGATGTAACTCGAAAAGTAAACGAGATAAGTGGATGGGGTAATGGGAATCGATTCTCCATGTCTCATTGTACATAGAAACATGTAATTTAAGCCTTTATATTGCAGAGACGTATAGATCTCGATACGCTGGATCCGTTAAAATTTACCCCGGTTTTCTATCTCTTACGGTAAGCGAGCTGTAAGTTTTAAAATCTTTGGAAACTTCGATCCTTACGTTTAAAGGCACTTTAAATTTATCATGAAACCACGTTAATCTTGCTTAAGATTGAAATGTTCGACAAATTTCGCGGTTACCTTATTTAATCTTAAGATCATCGTTTTATAATGACAACAATCGCTGATGTCCTTAGTGGAACTTTTCGATTGCTTAAAATTCCAAGTTCCCGGCGCATATCTTTCGTATTGTTATCCGTAGCATACGGTCCCGTTCAAAATAGGAACTTTACGACAAGAAGAAAAAACGAAAGGAGGTTAAGGATTATGGAATTCATGCCAGATCGAAGAACTAACGTTATCCATACATATTTTATGATTACGACGTAGATTTTCGTTGATACCGTTTGCTGTTTTTTTTCTTTTCTTGTTTTTTACTTCTTCGCAAAGCAATACAGTACAATCTGCGACGAAATATATCAAAGAGATTCGAATATATGTCCACTCAACGTACGCGAGGCGAGTTTGCTTTAGGGAAAAATGCGGACATCAAAAGAATGGGCGGGTAAGCAAGCAACACAGCGGATTGGATTCAATTTTATAGTATGTACGCCGGATAAATAGGACAACGGTTAAGTAGCGGTAAGCGTATACGAGAAAATGAGTGATTTATCTGTTATTTTTCTTCGGATTTTGGGTGGTTTGTCGAACGTGTATGATTTGTATCATTTTCAATCACGCCATTTGTCTAAATTGTATCCATCAATTCGAATAGCAATAATGCAAAAGAATGTTGGAGAATCCATCGAGTAATGTTGTTTTGGGAGCCGTTGAAAGTGAGCAAGTTTATGGAATCATTGAAAGAATATCGGTGATTCGATTTCTTCTTTTCGATGGGAAAACATGCGCAAAAATCCAAGAAAAATTGGATGCAGTTTATATAGATCATACAGCTTCGATGACAACTTACTTTAATAAATTTAAGCATATCCGAACATCCCCGTCTTTGATGAGAAGCGGCTAGGTCATCCCATTGAGGTGACTGGAAGATAAGATCTAATAAAGTTCATGATATTGTGTTGGCACACAGCCAAGGGATGAAGATTACAGAGATTGTTCGTCTTATTTGAACGTGTTCAAAACATGCTTCGCAAGAAAATGATTATGAGGAAGTCATCGACGAGATGGGTGCCGAGTTTAAGCGCAGTTGGTCGTTACACGACAACAACCATAGGTTATCCCGCAAAATAAGTTCTTTCATCAGATTTCTTGGGATTCGCAAGGCGTAATCTTAATTGATTATTTGGAGGGTGGAAGGGCAATTACGGAACAGTATCATGCTTATCTATTGGACCGATTCGACACTGAACTAGGGAGAAAAAGGCCCCAGGGAGGAAAAAAATCTCTACCATCATGATAACGCCCCAACCCATTGATTCCCACCCATATTCTGACGTGCGTATTAGACAAGTGAATTTTTAGAGAAAAACCATGATCCCCCTTCTTGAATGCGTTAATTTCTTGGACATCAAATTGAAAATGGGAAACTTTTTATTTTACATATTTTAAGAATTTTCCACGGAACTCTTGTGAGACTTCAACACAACTTTAGGGTTCCACGGCAAGATATTTTCGTCTTCATCATCCTATCTATGCACTTTACATACAGTCTGATCAAAGTTTCCGCTTCTGATTAAGGTACGAAGCTACATATATTCTTCTCAGCGGAAAACGGTCACTATCGAGAAAATAAAACCGCTCCCGACGACATTTACATACGAAAACGTTTGCATATGTGGATGCGAGAATATTACCGAGGTGTTCGTGCATTTCGACCACATCTTGGCCCCGTTCCAACTCTGTTATGGCCGAGATATTTCGGCGCGCTCGGATGAACGATGATGAACATTATTATCGCGTAAATAGTCGTCTGGAATGGATGATGTGAGTCGCAATGTCCAGAGAGTTGCTCTCTTGAAGTTCGATTGTCGAAAATGTTTGTAGGTGACGTAATGAAGATACTAGGGATTTTTTTTTCGGTTGCTTGCTAATGTAAGTTAGTAAATTTAGTCTCTCACACTAAATGTTGTTTACTGGACCTTAACAAAAATTCTTCCTGTTCACACGTATACAACAAAAAAGGAAAATAAATCTGGGGGAAATTAGATACAGGGACACGTTTAAAAAAGGGCGTAAATCCCAGTATAGACGCAATTTAGCTGTAAAAACTCATTGGCAACGTGATCGATACAGAAAACATCAAAAATAAAAAGTTGTATTCTCGTTAGCGTCGCTGGTTCATCGCGCTTTTGTTTGAGATCAATTGTTTCCGTTTGAATGCTTCCAGCAACGGTTAATAGCTATTTAGAAGCCGTACGTGCAGGGTGATAAACGTGTTATTTGTTACCGTTCTAACATTGTAGTCTACGTTTTATATATATAATTGCATTATAGAAATCTAGATAGCTTTAATTAATTAATTGTTGAAAGCTAATAGAACCGCACTATTTATGTGCTTTAAAGTAATTTTCTTTTGATTCCTTCTTCACGTTTTAGTTTTACCTGGAACTATTTTTTTGCCGTAATAAGAGCGTTCTAAGGATACGGACGGGTTGTAGGAAACAAAATTGTGCACGGAATTCAATTGAATGGGTATAAAGCTAGGGTTGGCACTCTCGGCGGCGCGACAGGATCGGATCCGCTGTTGTATGTGTTTACGTACGTTTACAAGTGCATTCTTTTATCTTTTCGATTGCCTTCATTTACTTTTGGTACGAGGCGAAGTAATGTTCGTGATCTCTTCCAATTCAATTTCCCCCAGATTCATTTTGTTTCTTTGTCTTACGCATGTAGACAAAAAAGATTTTGCTCTTAAAATACTCCCTTAGCAAATGCTAGCGGAAACTTGTATTTATAACTAATGAATACAGGCACAGCACGGCCCTGGTAACAACATATCATTTAATATCCCTGCCAATTACATACGACAAAACGAGCAAAATGTGCCAAATGTTTTTTTTTTGTATTTAAACGCGCCTTCAATTTAATTCCCATGAAATTTTCTACAGGTAAGTTCAGAGAACTATGCAAGCACCTGTACAATTTAATTTTTAGATTAACACGAACTCCATGGAATAAAACTCAAACACTAAAAGCAAGACATTTATTGCATATTGTACAATAATTATTTTATTTCTCATTTCCGAAATATAATCTCTAAAATTTCACATATCTACAGAATTTTCCGATCTTAAACTATATACAAAACCTAATTGGTAAAAAAGAAATCTCATTGCGAATTATGTACAAGCTTTCACGTATGCGTTTTCATATGATTCAGCAAATGGTGTTTATATTTAAATTTCGAGGGGCATTGTTCGCATGGATAAGGGGTTTCGCCGGTGTGTATCCTCATATGCCTTGGGAGACAAGCCGATTGCCTAAAAGCCTTCCCGCAGACTGTACAAGCGTAAGGTTTTTCACCGGTGTGAATCAAGATGTGATGTTGCAGGATTGCGTTAGTCGAAAAACTCTTCGTACATCGATCGCAGGAATAAGGTTTGTAATTAGAATGCCGTTTCAGATGGACCTTTAACGACATCTTGTTGGCGAATGATTTACCGCATTTCGGACACGTGAAATTCTTCGTTGCGTTATGGGTGCCGATGTGAAGTGCTAGATCCCCCTGCGAGATGAAGGACTTCCCGCAAATCTCGCAGATGTAAGGTCTTTCACCCGTATGCCTACGTACGTGAATCTTCAAGGCCCCCGGGACTTTAAATCCTTTGCTGCAAATTTCACACTTGTAAGGTTTTTGCTCGGAATGTATTACCATGTGATTATGGACATTACTCAAGTATTTAAAGCGTTTTCCGCAAACGTTACATTGGAACGGTTTCGTATCCGAATGAATTTGTTTATGTTTGTTGAGCATCGAACGTTTGACGAACCTCTTATCGCATAATTCGCACTTGTAAGGCATGTTTCCGGTGTGCTGATGGACGTGGATGTCGAAATAGTACCTAAACGAGAAGAGTTTATTGCAGTATTTACACAGCAACGTTTTTTGGTCTTGTTCCTTCTTGCTCAAACCGCCTTTTCTCTTTTCGAAACGAGGAGTCGCGGGTGTATTCGTTTGGGGTGGTTCTTCATCTTCTTCGACTTCGTTTTCTCCTAAATTGTCGTCGAGGTCAGACTCAAGTTTACAGCTACCTGCAGGGGAAGGGACTGGAGCGGATTCTTCGTTTTTACCAAATAATTGGTCAACTGGTGGGTTATCTGCAGTACAATTAAATTGATTAGGTAAATGCAAATTAAAAATCTACAATGTGAGCCAATTGTTAGTTAATCGCATTGTTGTGTAAAAATCATAACTAACTTGGATATCTCCAAAGTTAGATAACAATTTGAGAAGCTACACGTAAACTATATTCTCATTGGTGGGTACTCTTTTTTAAAAGAAAATTGTCATCTTTGATGCCAAGAAGTTGGAACAACCTGTATAAATATCTAATTATCAGATAAGACCAAAAAATATTGTACCTTGTTTTATTTTCATGTTTTCTTGCTTTTTATCAATATTTCCTTTTCGCTTTAATGCAATTTCAGGAAAAATCAAATTGGATTCAACTTTGGTTTTACTATCTGCTGCGTTTAACCTCTCTACGAATTTATTTCCTGTGAAATCGGCAGATTCAAAAATTTTATTCGAGGAAATATCATCTTTAACCTTTTCGGTTTCAGTACGTGATGTTTTATTCTCTTTAGTTTTCTTTGCCATGTCCCGTAACTTAATATCACATTCCTTCGCCATCATTTTGAAAGTACAAGCTGCAGTAAGCTTCGAAACGCATGCACAACAAATGTTTTCGGGCAAACCGTCATCGATTTCCACCTACGTGTAAATTAGGATTTCATTACTTAAGTGGTTCGCTAAGATGGTACTCAAGACTTACCTGTATCGCTGTACATTCGACAAGCATATTCATCACAGATTTTTTATTTACAACGTGTTTGAAGATGTTATAGAGCTTTCTTTGCATCTTCAAGCAAGTTCGACAAACCGTATTTTCCAATGTGGGATCGCTAAATCGGTCCATAGTTTATGATTTGAGTTGAATCCGCCAGTTTTGTAACGTATAACCTAACTTTTCGGTACGATTAGCTACATTAATTTGGTGGATAAAGTTAAAAATATGTGGAGATCGATTTTTTCCTTTTTCTCCTGCCGAAACACGTTCATGGCGTTAAATATGACCTAAAACAATAAAAAAAATCTCTTATGGGAAACACTTAATACGAATAATATTCACCATCTTCTCTTAATGAATGCGTTCAGCGAGCTGCAACGCTACTAAGGCGAAATGTTAGCGTTCAATATGCTATTTCCGAGACAGATACATTATTTGCCTATTTATTTAAAGTGCAACACTTGGAGGAATATTAATTAAAATATCTCTGTAATTAATTTGTACTTCTCTAATTTGAAATCTTGAAATTTTATGTAACTAATATATTCGGTCGCCGGTTGAGAATGAGGATCCTACACATCCTCGAAACAGCTGTCCCGGATTAATTAATTAAACTCGTAAGGTGCGGTGTGAACCGATACCGATACTTTTGCGTTGTTTAATATATTTGATTTCCTTCTCAATTCTATTTTATCATTTGTTAGTTTGTTGTTAGTTATTAAATAATAAGGAATAAAAAAATCTCTGTTGAAACTACTATATGTACATAAGCAGGAAATATTAACATGAAAAACGTGAACATGTAAAAAAAGAAACGTATCTTCCCATATATTATTTTATAAAAAATTATATAGAAAATTTAAATACATGATTCAGACAAGAGAGCATCTCTAAATTACACATATTTTTTTATTTTTTAGTTTGGTAATTATATCATATTCATTCATTGAATGGGGATAAATTATTTGTTTTTTCCCTTCCAGAATCGTCTAGATCTGTTTCTGAGCTGCAATCTGATCTGCAAGAATAAAACATTCTGAAAAAAAACGATGTAATCTATTCCCTGATATTTTTGGGCTTACCTGTTATCCTCATCCGAACTAATTTGATTTTGCATTGGTGGTATTGGTAACATATTTAAAACATCTATTAATTGCTGTTCGTTTCCTAATTTAAAAAAACATTCTTCGTAAATATAATCGGGTTTAAATTGTATTGTTAGATTAAGTCCTTTTCGTTGCTATTATACAATAACATTTCGGAGAATTCCATCTTCGCTCTCTCTTTCTTCTCATTATATATATTATTAATGCTATTTATAATCATGCTATCATCATCTGTTATTATAGAACAATTAGCAAATTCAAAAATATTTGATTCGTTTATTTTCAAAATTACTCTAGGAATTAGTTTAGCAATATCAACAATCTTGCTTCGTCTTCGATATTTCTTTTGAAAAGTAAATAACTCTTCAAGTTTCTGTAATGGTACCCCATACTTCTTCTTGTCCATTGTACTAAAAAAATTAAAATAAGAAATGTTGGTAAGTACTTATCTATGAAATTATGGTTTTTAAATGCACACAGAAAGAAATATAAAATAATTAGCAAAAATAGGGGCGATAATTCTTACTTATAATTTTTTTAACGGTAACTTTAACAAGAACGTTAATTCACATAATAAATAATACAATTCAAAGGAAACTACGACACTAAAAAAATTTCTAAAAGAAATTGGAAGGGCCACGGCGACCCATTTTGATCATATTTAGAATAGTTCTTGAATCATTAGTAAGATGGTGCTGAATTTCAAAATAAAAGCGCTAATTTAACTGCTTATACCATAAGATAGATAAAGATAGGTTGCGTGTTTTATGTATTCTTGGTAAGAGATAGTAAACTATAGAATTCTGTAACCTTATTATTATTTAGTTTCGTCACTAACTGTAAGATGGCGAAACGTATTTAAATGTTATAAAATAAAGAATTCAATAAATTCTACTAATAATGATAGCAAGGACTGTGGCGTAGTATGGTAAACAACACATAAGTATCGGCACCCTCCGCATCACATAAGTTTAATTTATTATATAGTAATATAATAAATAGTCCGGGACGGCCGTTTCGAGGACACGAATGGACCTCATCATCAACCGGTGACCGAAATCACCAAAAATTTCGGTCACCGGTTGATGATGAGGTCCATTCGTGTCCTCGAAACGGCCGTCCCGGACTATTTATTATATTACTATATAATAAATTAAACTTATGTGATGCGGAGAGTGCGGATACTTAAGTGTTGTTTACAATTCTACAAGACAAATCAGAAATTATTCAAGGAGGTGAGACACTAAAATAAGGATGTCTTCGGTTCTTAATTTCTACGTAAGCCGCAGCAACTTGGCCGATATTGCAAATATATTTTGGGACACTTTTCTATTTGAAATTGACCAAGTTATGGAAAATATGGCATTGTTTGCTTCTCTTCACATAAAAAATTTGTATTAAGCCAACTAAGCTTAAACTACTAAAAGAAAAACTTCAAATAAAATTGTCGAACGTTAACAAAACATTTTACTTCAAGGCTACAATGGGAATTCCTATAACTGTTAAAAATTGGACTTAAACATATTGCCTTATTTTACTTATTTCGACGTTCCGAATATGCCAACGAAGTGCAATGACCCGTTAGACTTTCTTTTTACTATGCAGCTTCATATGCCGTTTCAGACTTTGCGAACCTTTAAATTTAATCGAGCACAACTCACAAGAATAAGGACAATCCCCCATATGTACTCCCATGTGAACTTTTAGCGCTGAAAACCAGCCGAACGACTTATCGCAAACTTCGCACGTGAAAGGCTTTTCACCGCTGTGCGTCTTTATATGACTCGTCAGTCCGCTCCGCCGACAAAATGATTTTTTACAAACATCGCAAGTAAACGGCTTTTCACCGGTGTGTCTTCTAATGTGATTCGTCAGATCAATCTTGCGCCGACACGTCCACCCGCAACTACTACATTCGTGAACCTTCTTGATCAAATGTACGCTCCGAATATGTTGATACAGTTTCATTTTCCCCTCGAACGATTCTCCGCATTGCGCGCACGAAACGATCTTGTCGATCATGTGAGAAACCTTGTGGGCTTTTAGGATGTAGATGGATTGGTAGCTTTTACCGCATTCGTCGCAAGGGAAACGTTCGCTGCTGGCGTGTACACGCTCGTGCGCTCGAAGGTAGTACTTCATTTTATAGCATCTCCCGCAAATCTTGCACGAATACGGTCTGCTCTCGGTATGTGAGACTTTATGTATTTTAAGGAGGGATTGTTTTACGAAACCTTTCTGACAGATGTCGCATTTGTATGGAGTATTTCCAGCGTGGATAGGAGCATGAATGTAATAATAGTAATGATAAGTAAACGTTCTGTTACATTCTTTGCACAAGATCATATCTCCATCACATTTTCTTCGAGATCTATGCGTTGAATTTCCTTTTAAATTTGATCCTTTATTTGGTTCCGACTTTACATGGGTTTCGTTACCTTCCAATAACGGATCCTGTTCTAACGTTGGAACAATCTCATCTTTTACACATATTTCTACCTTCATAGTTTCTATTTCTTCAAATTCATCTTCAAGGCTTTCGATGGTATCATCTTTGCTTGGTGGCTCGTTCAAATTTTCAATTTTAATATTTTTCAAATACACATCTTGCACTATTTTCTCGTTGTCTTCGTTTATCAAAGATATTCCTGCTTTTGAATCAGGAAAATCTCCGGTTTGAACTGTAAAGTCCTCTAATTTAATGTCTGCCTCGGTATTACATTTTTTATAGTTGTTATCGTAATGGTCACGCAAGTCATCACATTCTATGGCCATTTTTGTGAACGCATTTGCAGAATCTTGTTTATCGAGATAATAAAATATAAACCAAAATTAGATCTATTTCTTCTTCTTGTTCAATTAGGTTAATACGGCTTTCGTTCCTCCAAAGGGAACATCTGAAACCAGGTATGAGACAAATCAATGTTTATATAATGCAATAAACAAAAGCAAATTTCAAGCGAAATGATAAATGAAAATGAAACAATTACTGTAATATGACTATTTGATACACTCGAATACAATTTGTTAAACTCTCCAAAAGTTGGCCGCCACTAAGCTCAAGATGTTTTAAGAAAATGCGGGAAGGACGTCCGGAAAAATTTATAATAAATAAATTATATTTTTCTCCAAAGAAAGAGCAGTGTCAAGCGGAGTGGTACAAATTCCAATACGGCAGAGAGTTATTCAACTGGACAATGACAGAACTGTGGTGGTAAAAAATTCCGTAGAGGAACAGGAAACAATATTTGTCCTTACAGATTCCTCCTACCACAATTGTCACTCTAAAAACAGTTGTCCTCACGGAAGGATCTTCTGACATCTAGTCTTATTGTAGATTATCTTCTACATGGCTTTAGCTATATTAACGGATATTAGGTGCAAAGGTACTCCGACAACTTCATAATCATGATCGGTTGAAAACATGCAAACATCATACTGCAACTTATACGGAGACAATTGCCCCTTTTACGAGAAAAAGAAAAATCTGCCCTAAATCGCCCTGTATAGAAGAAAAAAATGTTGAAGCCAAATACTTTGATAAAAATCTAACATGGAATATCTCCTTACTTATAGAAAAAAGCCATTATGGCATCGTTAGTTGTTGCTGACAACTGACCTCGCCTCATCAAAAAGTCTGGTTAAATTGACTAAGAAGGCAAGTACGACATGTCTGTCTTCATCCACCTTATTGGGACAAATAAAAGGTTCCCCCTTTCTTTGCACTCATAAACTGCTATGTTAAGAATAGTCCAAAATATGACTAACTAAACAAAAGTCTGACTACAAACCACGATAGACGCAGGTGATATTTATTTCTAATTCTAAGCAGGCATGTGCAAAATGGAACTAATAAAGAATGAGCCCCCTCACCTTAAGGAAAAATCGGAAAACCCTCAAATATGGTTCAAAGCTTGTTCAATATGTTTACGAAAATGCACAACAAACATAAATGTCAAGAGCGTACAGCTAGCCGAGAAAGTATCGGGTCCGTGAGGTTGGCTCCCCCGTTTCGAATTTTTTAAAATCCCTGAAATGATATTTGTATAATACTAACGAAAAGGACAATAAACCCGATTATATTTACGAAGAATGTCTTTTTAAATTAGAAAATAAAAAGCAATTAATAGATTTTTAAATATGTTACCAATACCACCAATGCAAAATCAAATTAGTTCCGAAGGGGGTAATAGGTAAGCCCAAAAATTATCATGGAATAGATTACATGGTTTTTTCAGAATGTTTTTTTCTTTTTCAGGTCAGATTGTAGCTCAGAAACAGATCTACATGAATGAACGTATAAATAGTGATACACAATAATGATAGATAGTGATATAAATACCAAACAAAAAAAAAAATATATATATAATACTGAAATATTGAAGGCAATAACTTCATTTAGACCTTTTTCTAAATTAAAGATACGTTTCTCTTTATGTTCACATTTCTTTATTGTTCTATCTTAATGTGTATCGTTACCTGCCCATGCTTATGTGAATTCATAGGGTGCGTTAATTTTGGATACCTCCTGTGCTTAGAATCACTATTTGTTGTTTCCTTTTAGTATGAAGCGCTCATATGAAAGCACTAAACACACAAGACCGTTCACTTTGTCTTGTGAACCAGGGTATAATCAACCGAAATAAAATAAACGTGAATATGATAAATACAGAAGAAATTGCTTACATACCACTTTTCTTAAAACTGGATTTAGTGAACAATGGCGAAAATGAAAATAACTGCGACGAAGAAGCATATAACATTTCGGAATGAATTTGGAAATTCACAAAAGTGAGAAAAAGATATACTTACGGCTTCCTTTCTCTGCATTTTTTTTTTTTTACTTGTATGTATTAAATAAAAAATATTGGTTCACTTGTATAGATGCCCAGATGTAGAATCACCAGATAATACAGAATGCAAAATAGTAGGAAATAAATGAAAGTACTTCATTAAAAAAAAAAATAAACGTTATTTATTTACATTAATATTATACATGTTTTTGTTGTAATTACTCAATATTATGCCATACTTTGTATGTTTTAATCTGATATGATTTTACTGGTAATATGTAGCTTCATATGCCGTTTTAGACTTTGTGAACATGTAAATTTAGTCAAACACATCTTACAAGAATAAGGGCGTTCCCCAGTATGTACATTCGTATGACGTTTTAGTGAAGAAGACCTGGCGAATGACTTTTTACAAACATCGCAAGTAAATGGCTTTTCGCCAGTATGTATTTTAATGTGAGTTGTCAACGTATTTCTCAGGCTAAACGTCTTCCCACAATAGCTACATATGTGAACCTTCTTGACCAAATGTGCGCTCCTGATGTGCTGATATAGTCCCATTTTGTCTTTGAACAATTCTCTACATTGCTCACAAGAAACGGTCCTATCGATCTGGTGAGACATTTTGTGAGCTCTTAGTTTACTGTTGGCTAGAAAGCTTTTATCGCATTGGTCACAAGGAAAAGGTCTATCGTCAGAGTGTACGGGATGGTGTCTCATCAAATCCTTCCTCCGCTTGAAATGTTTCCTGCAAGTCTTGCATGAATACGGTCTGCTTTCCGAATGAGTAACTTTATGCATTTTAAGGAGAGATGGTTTTACAAAAGCTTTTTTGCAGATGTCGCACTTGAACGGTGTATTTCCGTTATGGATAGGAGCATGAATTTTATGGTAATATTGATAGCTAAATGTTTTGTTACATTGGTTACAGAAAACTACATCACTACTACTTTTTCTTGTGGTCGAATGCGTTGGACTCTCTTTTATATCCAATTCTTTATTTACTTCAAAATTTACACTGGTTTGGTTATTTTCTGACAGCGGATCCCCTTGTAACGTTGGTACATTTTCGTTTTCTGCACCTATTTCTACCTTTATAGTTTCTATCTTTTTTAATCCTAATTTGTCCTTTTCAGTATTGCTAATATCTTTATTTAACAGCTCAGCCTCCTCCTCTTTAATATTTTCCAATAAGATATCTCGTGCGGTCTGGTTCTGATCACTTATGAAAGAGATTCCAGCCTTTGAATAAAGAGCATCTACCATTTGAACTTTGAAATCTTCCATTTTAATGTCTTCAATGCTAGTAAATTTTTCACAGTTCCTGTTGTAAAGTTCCTGCAACTTATCATATTCCACGGCCATTTTTCTAAATGCATTAATCCAGGCATTACCAAAACTTGTTTATAATAGAATGTAACCTAAAATTAGATTTATGTATAACGGTGGCTAAAAGAGCTACTCCGGAGCAGCATGTCAACGTCGCTAATCGATGGCCCTACGGCCGTATATGTTCCCCATAAAATTTCAGCCCGCTACCTCTAATGGCTCAGGAGATATGGACGTTTGAAATCTGGTCGAACACGGCCGGAAAATCGACATCGCTCCGGTTTTCGTCGATTATCTCCTCAGATATGAATCTGCGGTATGCGAAGTGGGTACGCGTTGGATAGAGAATTGAACGGCGGATCAATTGCGCCTAAGCGGAATCCCCTGGCTCTTCGTTTTGGCGGGTTTGTTGGGCTTCAAATTTGCCCAGCTAGTAATACAGAGCAAAACCTGGTGATATTAATACAGACTATTATTAATGATAGTAATTCTTTATAACTTTTTAAAAGATCCCAAACTATTTTTATTAATTAATAATTAATTTTTTTTTCTATTATACATTTTACTTATTTCAACTCAGACAAACTGGCGTCGAGGTAACGAAATCAAAGGCGCTGACAGAATGGTTCTTCTGTGCTTTACGGTTTATTGTGAAGGTGTGCAATCATCTAGACAAGTTTCCGGCAAAACTTAAAATAGAAAGAACGAGGAAATAATGTGATTAAATAGTTTATTTTAAAAGTAAGAAATGCAATACTTTTTTAAGTGTAATTTATTTATATTAAGTACATAAATGTTTTTATATTATGCCTTACTCCTTTTTAACATGTACCTTCATATGATTCCGTAACTTTCCCAAGTCCTTAAATGCACTTTCGCATAACTTACAAGCATAAGGAGTCTCTCCCGTATGTGATCTCATGTGAATCTTGAGTGCTCCGGATCCTGAAAATGGTTTCTTGCAAACGTCGCAAATAAACGGCTTAGCGCCAATGTGTGTGTTGAGGTGCCTATTCAACACATTCCTCCTTCTAAAATTCTTACCACAATAACTACATATGTGAACCTTCTTAATGCAATGCATGTCCCTAACATGTTGCCGCAATCTTACTTTTCCTTGGAACAGCTTTCCACATTGTGGACAAGCAACACTTTCGTTGATCTGATGCGACAGGTTGTGATATCTCAAACCCGACATATCTGCGTATATTTTTCCACAAGTCTCACAAATAAACTGTTGCCTGTTGCCGTGCTGAAGTTGATGAGTCTTTAGATGATACAGCTGTTTGAAGCTCCGATTGCATTGGCTGCAATGGAAAGGCGTATCATCAGAATGTATGTATTTATGCCTTTGAAGGGAAGCTTTTGTTTTGAATGTCTTCTTACAAGTATCGCATTGATGTGGTCTATCATCGGAATGGGTAGCTTTATGTACATTGAGATAGTACTCGCGTACAAAGCCTTTTCCACAAGTCTCGCAATTGAATAAAGTATTTCCAGCATGGATAGGGACATGGTATCTATAATAATAGTTATAATCAAAGGTTTTGTTGCAATCTTCACATGTTACTTTTTTTTTTGACTTTTTACGAGTTGAACGCGAGCGATTTTTTTGTAGGTTCAGTTCTTCATTTATTTCCAACTTTACCTGGGTTTTGTAATCTCCCGATAAAGGGTCTTTCTCTGATCCGAGATCTTCTTCCTTTTTTACACACATTTCCACTTTTATGGTTTCAATTTGTGCTAATTCAGATTTGCGGCATTCAGAATCAATGGCATCTTCAATTTTAATATTTTCCACCAACTCATCTTGTGGCAAGTTACTATCACCCGTTGAAGGTATTTCGGACTTTCTTACAATAATATCTCCAGCTTCGATGATTGAATCTTCCAATTTAACATCTGTATCGCAATTGTCTGTTTTACAGTTATTAAGGCTTTGTTCGCGTAGTTTATTATCAAATAGAGTGGCCATTTATCTAAATACATCTACAGAATTTAATTTATTCGGGTACCCGATACCCTTGGCGCAGCGGGGTCTTGAGAAAGAAGAAACGGAGAAGTTTATTCGGGTAACGCAGTATAATCTGAAATTAGAAAAGTAGTAATAGTACAGTCGCTTTATTTTCACAATAATTTCCACGACAAACCTGAAGGAAATCCGTAAAACTCGAAATAATTTAAAGAATAAGGCGATTGCAGAAATTCCAGACATTCAAAAGGGAAAACCTATTTAACCTCAAAAATATTTCTCGAAATTCAGCGACATCTTACCAACCGACTTATAACTATATTAAACATTGTCCAAAAGGTGTCATAGTTTGTTCTGTTTATTGGGCTTGCGTTTTCTTTCAATCTCTCTCTCTAATTGGGCCCCCCATTTGGCCAAATTCAACCATGAAGTATGAGGTTATTTATAAAAAATTTAAATCAGTAATTACTACTTATCGCAAGTTGCTTGTGCTCTACCTGTGTATATATAGGGACAATACAGATTCCAAATCCGAACAAAATAAGTTCTTGAAGCATTTCCAAATTAGTTTGTATTTTAGCATTATTTTAATACCTTAAATTATTACATTTGTATTGAGAGGACCCTGTCCGACTAGGCTAACATAAATCGAAATGAGTCCAAGTTCACCTCGACTTAGACAGTTTAAATAATTCACTCATTACATCACTAGTTCATTGTCCGTTTATTAAAAGTTCAATCCTTTTTCATATGCACCTTCTTATGTCTCTGTAATTGATTCGGGAATTTAAACGCACATTCACATATCTTACAACGGTAAGGGGTCTCCTCGGTATGCATCCTCATATGACTCTTAAGCGCTGAAGTAGATCTAACCGGTTTATTACAAATTTCACAACTAAACGGCTTGTTATCGATATGTATATTGATATGATCCAACATTCTATTCTTCCTTTTGAAAGTCCTCCCGCAATAGCTGCATATATGAACCTTTTTGACAGAATGAACGTGCCTAATATGATGTTTCAGTCTCATTTTTCCTTGGATCAGCTTTCCGCAATGTGGACAAACAACATTTTTTTCGATCTCATGTGACGCTTTATGGTATTTCAAACCTGTCAGATTAACGTATCCGTTTCCGCAAGTCTCGCAAATATACTGTTTAAATTTGCTATGCTTAAGTTGATGAGCTTTTAGATTATGCTGCCTCTTAAAGCTTTTATTGCATTGGTTGCACTGGAATGGTTTATGTTCAGAATGTACATATTGATGATATTCAAGGACCTTGCTTGTTTTGAATCCTTTCCCACAGATATTGCACTGGTACGGTCTGTTATTGGAATGGGAAACTTTATGTAGATCAAGCATAAATTGACGTACAAAATTTTTCCCACAAATTTCGCAATTAAATGGAGTATTTCCAGCGTGGATAGAAACATGGTATTTATAATAATCGTAACCAAATGTTCTGTTGCAATCTTTACAAAATGCTACTTTGCTATTAGACTTTTTACGATTATTTTGTGAGTTCGATTCTTCATTTATTCCCAATTTTACATCGATTTTATAATCTTCAGATAATGGATCCTTTTGTAAGATGAGTTCTTCTTCGTTCTTTACACATGTTTCTTTTTGTAACATAAGATCGTTTTCGGCGTTTAGACACGGGTCTACCTTTACAGTTTCAATTTTTCCTAATTCTAATTCATAGCTTTTGGAATTGTTGGCTTCTTCGGTTTTAATGTTTTCTAGTAAAGCATTTTCTACCAAGTTGCAGTTACTTATCGTGGGCGTTTCGGGGTTTGAAATAACAAAATCCCCACAATCAATTGTGGAATCTTCCAATTTAATATGTTTATTACAATTGTATATTTCGTAGTTGTTATGGCATTGTTCGTGTAGCTCAGTCTCAGATTTCGTGGCCATTTTTAGACATAAATTTGCAGAATTTAATATGTTCAGATAACGTAGAATAATCTAAAATTAGATGTATTGTTACTTTATTTTGATCATAATTTCCAAGACAAACCTGGAGAAAATTGGTGAAACAAACTAAATGAAATGGAATGATCAATACTTAACCTCGCGAATGGACCATTTTTGTTAAACCGAAAAAAGGCACAGTGGAAGATAGAAAAAAAACCACAGCTAGAGACTGCTGGAAATAGCTGTTGTTTGTCGCTACAGATTGAAGATCATTTCATCTGAATCTATCACTTTGCTTGAATGAGAGAAGAAGATTAACCAAACATTGGCGTAATTTGCCACCGAGAAAATTTAAAAATATTTACTTCGTTTGGCCATCTATACGTCTTTTCAGAAACTATGCAGGCAATTCCAGGAAAAAATAATTCTGTAAATACAATTTTGGTAGGATTAAAAAAAGACTAGTTTGTATTTTAGCTTTATTTCAATATGTTAAACTGTTACGTTTACATCAGGAGGACAGGCTTACATCAATTACAACGAGCCATCGATATCCTGATCATAGAGATCGCTTGATTCTCCAAGACGAACGTCCACGTTCAATTAGAGAGCTAAAATAATCAACTCCTTACATCATCCATTTCTTAAAAAATTCATTCCTTTTCAATGTGCATTTTCATATGGCTCCGTAACTGATACCCGAACCTAAATGCACTTATACATAATTTACAATGATATGGGGTCTCTCCTGTATGTGTCCTCATATGTTCCTTAAGCGTTGAAGTGGCTCTAAATGATTTGCTACAAATTTCACAACTAAATGGCTTATTACCAGTATGTATACGGATATGATTCGTCATTCCATTTTTCCTTTTAAAAGTCTTCCCGCAATAACTGCATATATGAAGCTTCTTAACTGAATGTGTGTTTAAAATATGTTGTTGTAGTTTCCTTTTTCCTTGGAAGAGCTTTCCGCATTGCTGACAAGTGACATTTTTCTGGATCTCGTGTGATCCCTTATGATATTTGAAACCGGTCAGATCGGAGTATCCCTTTCCACAAGTCTCGCAAATATACTGTTTATTATTGCCATGTGTACGTAGATGAACTTTTAGAGTAGGTTGCCGTTTGAAGCGTTTATTGCATTGGATGCATTGGAATGGTTTATCGTCAGAATGTACATATTGATGCCACTGGAGACCATTGCTGGTTTTGAAACTTTTCCAACAACTATTACATTGGTATGGTCTATTGTCGGAATGCCAAACTTTATGTAAATTAAGCAAGGATTGACGTACAAAATGTTTTCCGCAAATTTCGCATACAAGTGAAGTATTTCCAACATGTTTACGGGCATGAACTTGGTAATAATAATTGTAAGTAAATGTTTTATTACAATCCTTACAGAAGGCTTCTTTACTATTGGATTTTTTACCAGTTAAACGCGAGTGATTATTTTGTAAATTCAAGTCTTGATTTACTACCAATTTTATATCAGTTTCGTAATCTTCTGATAATGGATCCTTTTGTAATAGAGGTTCTTCTTCGGTTTTTATATATATTTCCTCTTTTGCAGTTTCGATTTTTTCTAGTTCGTAACTCTTGGAATCACCGGTATCTTCAACCTTAATATTTTCCAATAAGGCGTCTTGGACTAAGTTACTGACACTTGTCAAAGGTACCTCGGATTTTGAAATAACATAATCTCCACATTCGATTACGGAATCTTCCAATTTTACATCTTTATTGTAATCATAATATTCACAGTCCTTGTGGTATTGTTCATGTAGCTTAATATCAGATTTAGTTGCCATTTCTGTAAATACTAGTACTAGTATTTAGATTGCACATTGCTGCGGCTCTTGATGTTCATCTCAATTTCCAAGACATACCTAAAGAAAATTGATGAAAATGAGAATAAATGAAACGGCAAAACGATACGAGGTAATATATACTTTTAAAATGGAATAAAAGTAATTAAACGAGCAATACTTAACCTCAAGAACGTCTCAGAACGTGTAAGGTTAAGAGGTAAGAGAGGCGCGCAGTTTAATTGAAAAGTATCTGGTTTATAGAGCCTGTTGATGATATTAATCTTAGTTACTATACAAGCAAGTCTCAATTAAATGCTTTTATTCAGGAAGAAACGCTGCAAAAGGAAAAAGAATCTGTAGACATAGGTAGTAACCTAACGATCCCTAGTCTACGAAAACTTAGAAGTGCCCTATTGGCGGAATTAGACAAACTCCGGAAGAATACAATTATAGGAATGCCCAAGAGGCAGCAAGCAGAAATAAGGGGATAAGAAGCGTACTAAGATTAAATAGCTTTATTCGCAGTAATGATTCCGAACATATTCGGAATAGAATATCCTTGCATTTCAACATACAAACATTGCTAGGAATTTGCTTGGAATCTGTTTAGATATTTCTTGTAAATTAGCAGAAAATTTTATGACACATGTTGATGTGAACTAAAATATCGATCATACAAAAAAGATCTTTATTTGATTCATTTTTTGGCGTTTCTCTACATTTGTTGGACAGATTTGAACTACAGCCGAAATGCATTACTATAATTAAAAATATTATAAAACAGAGATAAACAATTACAGTGTGTTAAACAATGTTGAATTGTAAAATTTCTCGAAATATCTCACTGCCCTCCATAATAAAACGTAGATATTTCTCATTTCATAGTCTACGCCTACGTCAATTAAACCAAGTCCGATTTAAATCGATATAAAAACCATTCGAGTTTTCAAGTTGAATATTCACCTTGAATTCACCAGTTTGAATGATCAATGTGCTACATCACTTGGCCGTTGTGGATTTCGTGAAGCTCATTCCTTTTCAATATGTACCTTCATATGGATCTGTAACTGATTCGGGAACTTAAATGTACTCATGCATAACTTACAATGATAAGGGGTTTCCCCTGTATGTGTCCTCATATGACACTTAACTGATGAAGTTGTTCGAAGCGGTTTGCTACAAATTTCGCAACTGAACGGCTTATTACCAGTGTGTACATTGATATGCTTCATCATATCATGCTTCCTTTTAAAAGACCTTCCACAGTAACTACATATGTGAACCTTCTTAACCGAATGTATGCCCCTAACATGTTTTTGCAGTCTTACTTTCCCTCGGAACAGTTTTCCACATTGCGGACAAGCAACATGCTTTTCTACCTCGTGCGATCCCCTATGATATTTTAAACCTGCCATTTCAGTGTATCCTTTCCCGCAAGTCTCACAAATATACAGTTTACCGTTGCCATGCTTACGTTGATGAGCATTTAGATTATGTTGTCTCTTAAAGCTTTTATTGCATTGGCTGCAATGGAATGGTTTATCCTCAGAATGTACAGCTTGATGATCTCGGAGATTGGCAGCTGTTTTGAATCTTTTGCGACAAATACTGCATTGGTATGGTCTATTATCAGAATGGGAAATTTTATGTAAATCAGGCAAGAGTGAGGCTACCAAATATTTTCCGCATATTTTGCATTTAAATGAAGTACTTCCGGGATGCACTTCATATTCATCGTAATTAAATGTTTTGTTGCAATGTTTACAAAATGCTTCTTTATTACTGTACTTTTCATCGGTTAAATGCAAATGATTATTTTGTAAGCTTAATTCTTGATTTATTTCCAATTTTACGTCGGTTTTGTAATCTCCTGATAGTGGATCTTCTTGCGATATAAAATCCTCTTCGTTCTTTATATATATTTCTTCCTTTACGGTTTCTATTTTTTCTAATTCTAATTCGTAACTCTTGTAATCGCTACCATGTTCAGCTTTAATATTTTCTAATAGGACGTCTTCTGGCAAGTCACTTGTTAAAGGTATTTCGGATTTTGATATAACGTAATCTCCACATTCGATTAGGGAATCTTCCAATTTAACATACTTATTGTAATTATAGTTTTCATCGGATTTTGTGGCCATTCTTACAAATACGATTAGAGAATTTAACTTACTCACGTAAAGTTGTATAATTTAAAATTAAAACGTTTACTGTAGAGTTACTTTATTGCAATCGTAACATCTAAGAAGGACCTGAAGGAAATTGGTGAAATTGAAAATAAGTAAAATGCAATACGAAAAGTTACATACAATTGAACGACCAATATTTAACGTATTTAATCTCCAAAATAAAAGATGTTTGTAAAGTGGCAAAACAGATATAGGTTAAGTAACGGCGTTGCCAACTATCTAACATATCCGACGCAGGGTCACAGCGGATTTTCAAAAAGAAAAAAAAATCTACGTTTCGGAATTTATTTATTAACACAAATATAATACTTCTTATTTCACATATACTCTAGGTTGGCATTCCCGACACTATGCTGTCGCTTTTACGCTCGGGAATTCCCCATCACTTTGGTGGGGAATTCCCGAATTATGCCAAGTTGCCGAGTAATGGGAATTTCCGAAGACAGGGTCAATATAGATTCCAAATCCACACAAAATAACGAATAAATAAGTGCATTTGTAGATTGGTTTCCATTTTGGCTTTATTTTAATACCCGAAAGTGTTACATTTGTATCAGGGCAACCCGGTCCTATTACGCCGATGTGAATTTAAGTGAGTCTAACTTGCATCGATATAAGAAATCACATAAGTTTTCGATTTCAATGTTCACCTCAAACTGTGGAGTTCAAACAATCAACTCAGGACGTCGCTTAGCAACTTCTTAAAAATTCATTCCTGTTTAAAATGCCCCTTCATATGGTTCCGCATCTGATACCAATGCATAAATGCACTTGCACATAATTTACAACGGAAGGGGGTCTCCCCTGTATGTGACCTCATATGATCCTTAAGTGACGTGGCAGTTCTAAACGATTTACCGCAAATGTCACAGTTAAACGGCCTATTACCAGTGTGCATATTGATATGATTCATCATATAAACTTTCCTTTTAAAAGTCCTCCCACAATAACTGCATATATGAACCTTTCTAATTGAATGTACGCCCTTCACATGTTGTTGCAGTTTAATTCTCCCTCGGAACAGTTTCCCGCAATGACGACAAGCATAATTTTCTTCAATCTCGTGCGATTCCTTATGATATCTGAAGCTTGTGAGATCAGTATATGTTTTCCCGCAAGTTTCACAAATATATAGTTTGTTGTCCTTATGCTTATGTTGATGAAGTTTTAGACTATTCTGCCATTTAAAGCTTTTATTGCATTGGTTGCAATGGAATGGTTTATCATCAGAGTGTACATATTGATGCTTTCGAAGAACAGTCTTTGTTTTGAATGTTTTCTGACAAACATTGCATTGGTGCGGTCTATCATCGGAATGGGAAACTTTATGCAAATCAAGCAAGAATTGACGTACAAAACCTTTTCCGCAAATTTCGCATTCAAGTGAAGTATTTCCAGCATGGCTGTGTACGTGCACTTGGTTATAATAATTATAACTAAAGGCTTTGTCGCAATGTTCACAAAATACTTCTTTTTTATTGGACTTATTATCAGTTAAACATGAGCGATTATTTCCTAGGTTCAATTCTCCATTTGTTTCCAACTTTGCCTGAGTTTTGTAATCTTCGGATAACGGATCTCTTTGTAAGACGAGATCTTCCTCGCCTTGCATATATGTTTCCATTTTTATAGTTTCAATTTTTTCCAATTCAATATTGTAGTTTTCGGAATTGGCGACGTCTTCAGCTTTAATACTTTCCAATAATCCATCTTGTAGTAAATTGCTGTCACTTATCAGGGATATCTTGGAATTTAAAATAAGATCTCCACATTTGATTACGGAATCCTCTAATTTAATATCTTTATTGCAGTCGTATCTTTCACAGTTGTTACGGCATTGTTCCTGTAGCTTAGTATCAGATCTTGTGGCCATTTCTGTAAGTGCATTTACAGTATTTAGCTTACGCAGCTTCAGGTAACGTAGTATAATCTAAAATTAGAAGATGTATTGTAGTTTATTTTTATGGTAATTTCCAAGACAAACCTGAAGGAAACTGGCGAAATTGAATATGAATGAAGGTAAGAACTACGAGAAATTGTACGGATTAGCGATAATGAAGAATTGAAAATTTATATAAAATGGCAAAACAAATAGGGTTAACAAATAGAGATAACGTGTTATAAGTAAATATTAAACACCTTAAATACAGGTCAACCCTCACTCGGTGATGAATTGAAAATGTTTGTAAAATGGCAAAACAAGTAGGGCTAATAAATAGAGATAACCTATTGTGGTGAATATTAAACACCCTAAACACAGGCGACCCTCATTCGGTGGTCCTCCCGTTCGCCTTCAGGATGAGCGCAGTGAAGGAGTAAAAGGAAGGACGGGTTTGACCCAATCGGCCAGCTCTTTCGAATATTTCAATCCGCGAAGGGGTAAATGAAAGGGTAAATTGAATGGGGCTAGTTTCAAAGATCTATAGTTTAATTGAAGGGTATGTGGTCAATAAAGCCTGTATCGCGCTATCAACTTAAATGTGAATTTTCTTACAAAAAAAAGTGTAAGTCGCATGCCTCAGCTTAATAAACTGTAAAGAGAATTTTGTACATCAACTGTATTTCGATGTCTTCTTATTTTGAAATCCGCTGTATTTACGGTTTTTTCTCTGTGATTTTTATTGGCGCAAAGCTTCACGTGGTCATTTAGTTCGCCCAAGCAGATGTTCGATGGCGCCACCGAAATCTGCCAAGCAGTAATAATTAGAGTGGCGACGTTGCGTGCAGTTTGTCATTGGCGTTACGTTCGGTGGCAGACTAAGTCTCGCTTGTGTGTAACTCGCCACGTAGGAGATTAATTCCTATTGCCTATTCCTATATTATTGAAAACGTACTTGACGATTAACAAAATATAATTTTCAATTTATCTACGCGACTGCATATAGCTGATTGCCGCTTGGCTGACTAACACTGGCACCGAACGTCCTCACTATAGTGATAACAGAGCTTAAAGACGTTGGTTTAGCTCTGATATGAGGCGTCTAATACATCAATTAGATTTTTTTATTATTTATTTAATACAGTATGTATGTACTGTAATGATCTCGTTACTTTACATTATTATTTACCTCCAAAAAGAAAAACACTCGACTTTTAAAATAATAATTTTAATAATTCTGTGTCCCGTGTCTCAACTCTATTCTGTTCTCTGCCTTATCGACTACATTCTTACATATAATTCTGAATACACCGGTAAAAACTAAGTAGACAGACTAACAAAAATAAGGAGATTTACTACAATACAATGAAAACATATAAAATAAATTAAATTAAATCTCACTTATTGCATAATAAACTATAATAATAATAATAATAATAATAACAATACTAGAATATCATAAAGATCCAATAACACTCAAGATCAACGCGGCATCTAATATTATTGCTTTATTTAATCTCATCAGTTCTTTCTCGTTCTTTCTCAACATGGACTTTCATATGATTTTGTAGAAGATGCGAATATTTAAACTTACTAGGACACAATTGACAAGCATAAGGGGTCTCACCAGTATGTGTCCGCATATGCAACGTAAGTACGGTCATTTGTCTAAACGATTTGCTACACACTTTGCACGTGAACGGTTTCTCGCCAGTATGTATACGAACATGATTATCCATCACTCTCTTACGGCTAAATCCCCTCCCACAATAATCACATATGTGGCGTTTCTTTTTGGAATGCGATAATCTCAAATGATCTTGCATACTTCGCTTACCTCGGAACATTTTCCCGCATTCGGGACACGGAACATCCGCCTCCGTTCTGTGTGTTATATTATGACTCTGTAGGCCTCTTTTATCGACGAACGCCTTTCCGCAAACCTCGCAAACGAAATGTTTAACGTTTCCATGTCTGATTTTATGAGCTCTCAAGTTATATACGTTCTTAAAGCTTTTACCGCACTGTTCGCATTGGTAAGGTTTATGATCGGAATGTACGTTTAGATGGCTTTGAAGTGCCCAATTTGTTTTGAAACTAGTTCCGCATTCGTTACACGAAAACGGTCTATTATCGGAATGAAACGCTTTATGTATATTGAGTTGGAATTGGCGTACGAATCCCTTCCCGCAAGTTTCGCATTTAAAAGGGGTATCGCCTAGATGTCGGCGTACATGAATCTCGAAATAATATCGATATCCGAAAGTCCGTTTGCACTCGTTGCAATATACAACTTTACTGTTCCTTTCTTTCTTGGTGAGATATATCTGTTTATTTTGCGGTTTTATCGTATTCGTAGCTTCTGATTTTATATAACCTTCTTCTTCTGAACCTGTATGATAATCGTCGTCTTTTAAATCTTCTTGTAAAATGAGATCATCATGATCGGAATCTTCAGAACAATTTTTTTCAATGATATTGGTGTTTGTACATGTTTCTTTTAATTCTGTCTTATCATCGCCGCATTCAATCTTCTCTTCATGCGAACACTCTTCTAACGCTGTACTTCTCTTCTGCGGTTCATCATCAACATTTTGAATGGATTCGTCTCCAACAAAAATCATATCTTCTTTTTTAACCTCGCAATTATCTACTTCCTGGTTGTTATGGTGTCGCTTTTGTAGTTCCTTATCGGATTCTATGGCCATTCTTTTGAATGCAATCACAGAGTAGAGTTTATTAAGGCAAACACTGCAGAGATTAGGAGGTAAACCGTCATCTTTCTGTACCTGTTGTAAATCAACGTTGAATATTATTAATGATTGAGTGTCATATGATATTGTTTACCTTTATGTTTATATTTTCTAATAGCAATGTGGGTATTGATTTATTACTTTTGGTATATTCAAAGATGTTGATAAGATTTTTTCGTTTCCGTAAACAAATTCGGCATAACGTTTTATCCTCATCAACAATTTCCATTTTAATTTTTTAAAGAAAAATTATTTGTTTATTAGAGTTAACCTTAAAAGTTTTAGTGTACTCCCAGGATCGCCAACCGTTAGCGCAAGAAATAACTAAATCGGTTTAAAAAATAACGACATTTTGAGTTGGTAGTATTTATGACAGTAAACAGAATTTAAGGTTCAAACAAAATAAATTATTTTCTGGATTTTATTTTGAGAATTTCAAAGGTTTTCGGTATCCTTTTTAATAAGTAACGATCTAGTCAATTGATACAATTTCGATCCGCCACGCACTACGATAATGTCGGCGTTGAATTTAAAAAGCAACATCTTGGAACTCGTATGTCGAACTTGTTTAAAAATGAATAGAAATCGTTACAACATATTTGCCCATTCCTTCAACAATAAATTGATATCAGACTTAATAATGGAATGCACGTCAATAAAGGTATGTATATTACATCTTCATACCAACATCAGACTTGAATCTTATCGCATTCGCAGGTTGCCAAAAACGATGGCTTTCCAGCGAACATATGCAGTAATTGCTTAGAAAGTTTAAACGTTATAGATAATTTTAAAACAATGGCAAATCAATGTGACGTTAAACTGCATAGATTTTACGAGAGAAAAAGCATGAAAGTAGGTATAAAATTAAAAAATCAATGCGAAGATGAGGTGCCTATCAAAGAAGAAGGATGTCCCGTTAAACATGAACCGATCGAGTTCATATGCGATGAAGAAAATAAATCCGATATATCAAATAACGTTAATGGTACAAATAATGACCCATTAGATATACAAAATGACCAGATCAAGCAAGAACATCAACAAGGCGACTCTTGCGATGATAGTGAAGATTCACAGATGTTATCCGGATGCGAATCTACTGAGCAAACAAGTGAATCTGATTGTTCCAAAGATTCTTGCCAATACAGCACTTGCTCGGAGTTTTCTATAGATGAATCGAAAGGTAAAGCAAATGAAGAGGAGACATTAAAAGAAACTGTGAAAGAAATTGAGACAAGTGAACCTGAAAATGACGTTCGTGATATAATTAAAGAATCGGATAAATTGGTAATTAAATCTACATGCAAAGGTAGGAAAAGAAATTCAAAATCTCCTAGAAATGTCAACGAGAAACAAGTAGAGTTATTAGATAATGCCGATTATAAACGGATAATGGCAATGGGTCTTAGTAAGAAAGAAAAGTCGAATTTACCAGTATTCTGCCCCAGCTGCAACAAGACATTTCGTTTTCGTTATTTCGTTGGTATCCATGCCCACCTTCATACAGGAAATTTACCATTCAAATGTGACAAATGCAATATGCGTTTCCCAAAGAGACCAATGCTCAAGCAACATTTACGAACTCATGTAGAAACAAAAGATTTTACATGTAATGAATGCGGCAAAGCATTTTCAACCATATACTCGCTGAGACTTCACAAAGTGATGCATTCAACCGATAGGCCATATAAATGTGATACATGCGGCAAAGCATTTAAACTTTCCACATTATTACGAAAACACCTACGGATCCATTCGAAGAAGAAGAATCATATTTGCGAAGTTTGCGGGAAGAGTTTCATCGAATTAGGCAGCTTGAACATTCACAAGTTGATGCATCAGAAGGGTAATCAGAACTTCCTTTGCAAGATATGTGGCAGAACATTTTTGTACAAGAGAACTTTGCAATTGCATTTGAAACGACATTCTGGGGAAAAGGGGCACGTTTGCGATAAATGTGGAAAGTCCTTTCATTACAGAGGTTTGTTAGAGCAGCATATTTTGATTCACACCGGTGAGAAACCATTCTCTTGTAAAATCTGTGGTAAGAAGTTTCGCCAAAGAGCATGCTTACCGCGGCACATGCGAATTCACACAGGAGAAACACCGTATCCGTGCAAATTATGTCCCTCTAAATTTAAATATTCCCATCACCTATTAAACCATATGAAAGTGCACGATAGCGAATTACTAGAACCTGTTTCCGAACAAAAGGATTAGAAATATAAGTGCATTTCGAAATTATAAATGGTATATTGTTGTTAAAATGTTCTATTATATATATTTATTGTGAGTATATTACACAGTGAGTTGATCGAAATGTGTACAAATTATTTTTCCCTTCAAAGTAAATTTACGTTAGGTGTTAAAGCAATTCTTGATTTTTAAATAGAAGAATACGTATTGTTAAGTTTACTTATAATTTCCTTTATATTTTTGCAGCAGGCGAGAACTTCACAAGTTTCAAAGACTACACCGACTAAAATTAAAGCAGAAATATTGCTATCCAAATTTTGTACAAGGCTAAATAACTTACTGGCCTATTAAATTGGAGTTTCCATGAATAAGGGTAGCGAGGATCATGATTAAACGGGCAATCGTGGACGACGATTCAATTCTGCCGTGCATTGAACTATAAAACGGAAATACACGAGAAAATCGAATTATTGTCCGCGCTTTCCCGAAAGTTTTATACGTGTCTGTATATTGCATATAAACTAATTTTTGCACTTGACTGTATTTACACTATATCAGAGCTACCAATTGATGTATTGAAGGATTTAAATTTTGTAGCTGCTCAATTTGAAATTTTCTAGCCACATCCTCCGCAATTAAAGTTACAAATTTTGAGGCCCCAATTATGAACGAAATAGCGGCAAATTACATTGCTTTTCTCGTTTCTAGTTCGATGCTAAGATCCGCAAACCCCAGCTGTTCACGGTACGATATCAGATTTTTAGGTTGGCAGAATCGAAGAGAGGTTAAATCAAACAAAAATATTTATTAAATGTTGATTTGAAGATTCTAAATGTAACAACAATTTCCCTTTTAATAAGAAATTCAATTAATAAAATTTTGAAACAATGTATAAATACGATAAATGGTAACGTCGTATTTAAAATGCAACTTTAATCTAACAAAAATCTTGGAATCAGTGTGTCGAACTTATTCCATTCTAATTCTTATGTAATTAAATTAATAATGGAATACACATCAATAGAGGTATGCATCAATTCTTCATATAAAATGATCAGTATTCGTAGGTTGCTAAAAGCGATCCCTTTACAGCAAACGCTGCAGTATTTATCTAGAAAAGTTAAGCATTGTACAATCTAGCGTTGAAATTTCAAAGGAAAAGCCATGGAACTATATATAAAACCACAAAATCAACACGAAGATGAGGTGATTATCAAAGAAGAACGGATTACTGTTAAACGTGAACCGACCGAGTGCATATGTGAACAAGACATTAAATCTGATATATTGAATAATTTCATTAATAATGTTTGTAATGACCTAGTTAATTTATGAAATGTACAAATTAAGCAAGAAGATCAACAAGTTGAATCTTCTGATGGTGGAAAAAGTGATCAGATATTATCGGAATGTGAAGAGTCATTAAATGTCCCATTTGATTCACAAAATGAACAGATTAATCAAGATGATCGACAAGTTGGATCTCGTGATCACAGCGAAAGTGAGCACATATTATTAAAATATGAAGAGACGTCAAAAGAACCTGCAAAACAAATTGATACAATTGAACCTAACATTGATATTAACATTGTAACCGAAGAATTGGATAAATCGGCAATTACCAAACGTAAAGATAAAGGTAAGAGTACAAACTTAAACTTACTTCGAAATGTAAATAAGAAACAAGTTGAGATGTTAGATAATGCCGATTACAAACGAATAATGGCGATGAGAATTAGTAGGAAGGAAAAATTAAATTTACCCGTATTCTGTCCTGATTGTAATAAAACTTTTACTTTTCACTATTTCGTTTGTGTTCACGCACATCTTCACACTGGAAATTTGCCATTTCATTGCGACAAATGTGATATACGTTTTCCAAAAAGGCCAATGCTCAAAGTGCACTTACTAACTCATTCAGAAGCAAAGGATTTTGCTTGCGATGAATGTGACAAGGCATTTTCACGGTTATCCTCGCTGAAAACTCACAAATTTACCCATTCAATGGATAGACCCTATCAATGCGATACTTGCAGTAAAGCATTCAAACGTTCCGTGTTATTGCTTAGCCACCAACTGAGGCACTCGAATAAGAAGGATCACATCTGCGAGGTTTGCGGAAAAGGTTTCGTCAGATCGGGCGACTTGAGTAACCACAAGGTAATTCATCAAGATAATCAGACGCTTCCCTGTAAGTTATGTAAGAAAGAATTTCGTTCTAAAAGAAAATTGCGACTACACGTGAAGCGACATTCTGCAAAGGAAAAACTGCATGCTTGCGATCAATGTAAAAAATCATTTCGTTCTAAGGCGTTGCTAGGGCAACATATTTTGGTTCACACCGGTGAGAAACCGTTCTCTTGCGAAATCTGCGGTAAAAAGTTTCGTCAGAGGGGACATTTACTGCAGCACATGCGGATTCACACCGGCGAAAGACCGTATCAGTGTAAATTATGCCCTTCTAAATTTAAATATTCTCATTGCCTAATACGCCATAAAAAAGTGCACGATAAAGAATTAGTTGAATTAGAATGAGTGCATTCTTAATCTGCTTATGTTAAACTCTAGATACTTCTTGAATGAATATATTTTTGTTTAAAAATACATGCATTACAGCGTAGGGACGCAGCGCATGCAACAATTTGGTGAATGCATCGGAAGATCGTTTCCTTATGGTATTGATAAAATAATAATAAATAAATAAGATAATACCTAGCGTCATCAGCGTGTTTCTGAGAGCATTTTTTTATCTCCACCTTCTATCGCTGTTCCCCAAACCATCCCACTCCAGCAGTTCTCTAACTGCTTAACACGAGATTGCGGCGTAAGTAGCGCTTTGGGAAACCGCACATGTGAATATTCCGACAGGCTTACCATGATGTATTTAACAGAACACATCAGAAATTGTTTAGAAACAATAACCAAGAAAATTATGGTATTGATGGCATAATTTGCGGCAAACGCAACAAAAGGAGAGAAAAAAATTACACTAACACACGGACATGTTTCTGCTTACCCGGCGTCATCAGCGTGGTTCTGAGAGTATTTTTATCTCTACCCTCTATCGCTGTTGGCTCATAGTACTCGTACTATATTTAAAAAAATATCTGTTGATTATCACCTAAATAAAGAAATTAAACTAAGGCGTCCGTTTTGCGTTATCTTGTATTTGTATTTCTTTTCAATATGAATCATGGAATCGTTTAACAAAATGGCCTTTCTATTTTAAGGTTATGTATTTTGAAGTCAAATATGGAGGTCTCGTTAGTTTCGCGCAAGTGTAATCTATGGTAGGGTATGTGGTGTTAAGTTGGTGGTACTGGAGCGAATTTAAATATTGCTTTAACCGCCACAAGCAATTAAATTAAGAAAATATTTATTGTTATTAAATTACCTTAACAACTCAATGATCTCCGCATTTTAACATTATTTTTCTCTTAAAGGTGATTTCGTATATTGGGGTTATTTCAATTCAAGCAATTTATTTCCTTATGTTGGTAGGCTAGGTTTGAAATATAAGGTTATGTAAACAAAATGTTTAGATATTAAAATAAAAACAGGGTATTTTAAAGAGAAATTAATCAACAATTTATTGTGCAAAATTTAATAAAATATTTTCTAAAACAATGTCCGGATTGAAGCTAAGGAGTAACATAATGCAGCTTATATGCAGAACATGTTTAAAGATGCACAAAGAGAAATACGATATATTCCAACATTCTGAAAATAATAAACTCGTCGCCGATATAATAATGGAATGTGTGCCAATTAAAGTAAACTTGCGATTAATCCCCCAAAAAATCTAATTTTACCATGATATACTTTTTTAGATACATAAAAATGATGATTTTCCCATACACATATGCAACAATTGCTTAGAAAAGGTTAAAACATCGTGGGACTTTAGACTATCAGCAATCGAATCGGATGTGAAATTACACAATTTTTACAAAGCAAGGAACAATGCCGAAACCCCAAATAAATTGCAATGTAGCGACGATAATTCTGATGTAATTAAACAAGAAAATATATTAGTAGCTAAGCCTGAAGAGACGGATTCTTTAGGACACGCCAATGATCCTTGGGACTTACGTAACATAAACGTTAAATGTGAAGACATTCCCATGGATAATTCTTGCAAAATTGAAATTAACTTGAGATTAAATACAGATGAATCTTCGAATGATACTACAGAATCCAATCAATGTTATGAAGATTCTGAATCTTCAGAAGAGTCCATTAAGAAAACAAATAAAAAAAAGCTCTTATCAGCGGCAAAGAAGAGAAAATATACAAAGATAACTACCGTGAAGAATATTCGGCAATCCCATTTAAGCAAGCAAAAAGCACAATTAAATGGAGAGAATACATCATTACAGAAGAAACGGAAATACACAAAGAAATCAAACACATCCACAGATGTTAATAGGCAACAAGCTGCTTTGTTGGATAATCCTGATTACAAACGAATAATGGCGATGCCACTTACAATGCGGGAAAAAAATCTCCAATTAGTTTACTGCCCAGATTGTAAGAAATCATACAGTTTTCAATATTTCGTATCAATACATTCCCATTTTCACACTGGTAATCTTCCATTTAAATGCGAAAAATGCGATAGACGTTTTCCAAAGGCTTCGACGCTAAAACAACATCTTCGACAGCATGTCGATACGAGGAATTACACATGCGATCTCTGCGGAAGGGCGTTCTTCCATCCGCAGAATTTAAAATCTCACAAATTACAAGTCCATTCGAATGAGAGACCGCACAAATGCGATATCTGCGGTAAAGGCTTTAAGATAATTTTCTTATTACAAAAACACATCAAAATACATAAAAACGAACGAGATCATGTTTGTGAAGTGTGCGGAAAAGCCTTCGTGGACGTAGGAGCCCTTTCGAATCACCAACAATCGCATTCGAGTGAGAAGAATTTCAGCTGTAAATTGTGCGATAAGAAATTCCGGCATAAGCGGACATTGCAGTTGCACCAAAGGAAACATACAGGGGAAAAGCCGTACAGTTGTGATCAGTGCGGACGTTGTTTTAGTAGTAACGAGTTGGTGAAACAGCATATGTTGATTCATACAGGGGAGAAACCGTTCGCTTGTGAAATTTGCGGTCAGAAGTTTAGGCAGAGGGCTTGTATACCACGTCATATGAGGATACATACAGGAGAGACCCCGTATCCTTGTAAGCTTTGCCCGTCGAAGTTTAAATATTCTCATCATTTGTTGAAGCATATGAAGAATAGTCATGATAAGGAGGAGGTTGCTAACTAATACATATGAACCTATTTCGGAATGTTGGCGTATCACCTTTCTGTTAAAGATCTAAAAGTGCAACTAAATGCTTTATTACGAATAAGTGTAAATAAAATAAATTAATAAATAAATTTAGTCTTAAATTTACATGTGTTTATTATTCACAGTTTAAAATTTACAAATATTATTTACAATTAAACTTGAGATCACTTAAATGTACTAGCAAATATTTTCGTTAAATCTAAAAAACGTGTACAGCAAGATTAATTAATATATGTAATATAAGTGGAGAGGATTTCAATTTTTTTTTTTAATTTTCATCGTGTCAAGACCAGAGGTAGCCAAATTTACAAGAAATGATCTGCCTAATTGGCACAATTTCCATTACTTGAGCATTTCGAATACCCACATATTTAAAACGCAAAGCATCCAGGAGAGCTGTAGGCTTTTCGGAATTTTCCAACATCATAACAGTAGACTCTTTCAGATGTGAGTTCGTGCAGTGGAAATTTATAAAGTTTATTCAAATAATTCCGTATAAGGTTATTCGAATAAAGTGCCATTAAATTCCACTATTATCGATTGAGATAAGGTATTGCGTTCCAATAAAATGAACAATGTTATTTATACGATAAACCTTTATTAACCTTATTTATTTGGGAAAATCGTACTTTAGAGCGCTTAATGAGATGTTTTGTTTTAAATGTACACAACGTCAATACAGAGATCTTAATTCAAACAAATCACCTTGGCAGCGTTTTGAATCTTAGGAAAGAGAGAAAATAGATCCTTTTTATCAAATTCTAAGTTCTTCCATTTCTTATCCTTTCGACATATTTTTAGAGATTTTTTAATCAATCACATTTTCCAATTCAGATGCATCTTCCTTCTTTTCTTGTACTTTCTTGTTCTTCTCATGCTTCTTCATATGACTTTGCATATGTTGTGAATATTTAAATTTTTCCGGACATAAAGTGCACGAATAGGGGGTCTCCCCAGTGTGTATCCTCATATGTCGCGAGATACATTCGCGTTGTCGGAATCTCTTCCCACATACCCCGCAAGCGAATGGTTTCTCGCCAGTGTGAATACGAGCGTGGGATCTCCATGTTGATTTAGCTGTAAATCGCTTCCCACAAATATTGCACGAATAAGGCTTCAGCCCTAAATGCTTCTTTGTATGAGCGTCTAATCCTTTTTTTAACAAAAATTTCTTACCGCAGGTGGTACATTCGAAATTCTTCTCGTTACTGTGTGTCGCCTTGTGATTTATTAGATCTCTTTTATGTTTGTACGCCCTTCCGCATTCTTCGCATACGAATTCCTTCACACCTAGATGCCCCGTCTCGTGGCTTTGCAACGTGATCAATTGTTTAAATGCTTTTTCGCAGAATTTACACTTGAAGGGTCTCTCGTTGGAATGTCTGATAGCGTGCGCTTTCAAGGTATGTTTCGAAAAGAATGCCTTACCGCACTCCGTGCACAGGAAATCTTTCGTTTGCGAATGTATTTGTGCATGTTTCCGTAAGTAGTATTTCTTTGCTGCGCGGTAATCGCAAACGTCGCATTTGAAAGGGAGATTTCCAATATGGGAATGTACGTGTAAATCGACATAATACTTAAAACTGTACGATTTCTTACATTCCTGACAATACACCGTCTCACGGGATTTTTCTTTTTTAGTCATCCCTGATTCTATTATCCTTTTGCAATCGGGATTATCGAGTACCTGCAATTGTTGCTTGCTGTAACCGTAGAGCTTTCCAGACTTTGTTTTTCGTTTTAGTAGGATGCGCTTGGGTTTTGGTTCATATTCGCTGCCTTGGGAATTGCTTGAATCATCCGAGAAATTATCTAACATGGCGGTTTCATTATTTAAGTCGTCTAACGATTGATCATTGTCATTGGCGTTTAAAACAGACTTTTCAGCTGCCTTTGGTTTTACTTCTGTGGTGATATCAGGTGCCGATTCACCGAACTCATTTTTAACGTGTATATCTTCATTGCATTCTTCTTTTATGAATAGAGACCCGGAATCCTTATCGTCTACCTTCTTGTCAATTTCATCACCTCTTTTGCTTTCGTAACATCTCAGTAGCGTCTTGTTCGATTCAATTGCCGTTTTTCTAAAATTATACACGCAATCCAATTTCTCCAAACAGAGGTGGCATATGTTAGCGGGAAATTTATCATTCTTTTCAATCTATTAATTTAAAGAGGATATATTTAGTTATGTAATTATACATTGTTGCTTACCGTTATTGGTACACATTCCATTATTAATTCGGATATCACCTTGTTATTTTGGGTGTCATCGAATATATTTGAGAAGGTTTCGTTGGGTTTCAAGCAAGTTCTGCATGTCTCTTGCTGTTTCATTTTTTTTTAATATAAGTTGCTGTAAGTCGTTAAAAGTATTCAATGAGCTTGTAATTTAATACTTCTTTCATTCTCTGTTAAGTGTATTTGTTTATTTATCTGTAACTTTACACTTCACATATACTTTTTTTTAGGTTAGGATACGAAATGCAAAACCATAACAGTGTGTGTAACATAATTCGATAAAATTCCACTACAATTCGAAATGATTTCGCCGTTTTCTATTGATTTATTTATTAAAACATTAGCAGAGTACTAAGTATGGTATAAAAAGGGTTTTATAAACATGAAAATTGAAAATTTTCCCTCAGTGTACTAATGTTTAATTTTTTTCAGCCATTCTAGGTATTTTCATTCCATAAGAAGAATGGTGGTACACCCTGTCGCTGTCCCAAACTAAAACCTAACCTTTAAACTTATTTGCTAAAAGATATTTGAACAAATTCGACCGTTCTCAAAAAGCTAAAATATTAATTACAGCTCAAGATAAAAAAAATTAATTATAAGATGATGCATAACTTTATTTCACTACTTAATAAATTATGCTACTTTCTTTAATGTGCTTACATTCGTTAAAATGCGAAATACAAATAAACCTCTATAAGCAAGAATATCATGGAAACATCTAATTTTGTCTTTTGCTTCGTTACAGCAAACAAACGATCTCAAGTTTCTAACGCTGCAGTATCCTCTTTTGTTTCTTTCGCTACCTTCCTTTCTCCATGCCTTTTCATGTGATTAAGTAGTTGTTGTGAATATTTAAATTTCTCCGGGCAATACTGGCATTGATGTGGAGTTTCTCCGGTATGTGTCAGCATATGTCGTCTGATACACTCACGTTGCCTGAATGTCTTTCCGCACACTTTGCATGCGAAGGGTTTCTCCCCTGTATGAATCCGACTATGTGCCCACCAAGTCGATTTGGCTGTGAATCTCTTCTCGCAAATATTGCAAACGTAGGGTTTAATGTCTAAATGCTTCTTTAAATGCGCGTTTAGACCTTTTTTTAATAAGAACTTCTTACCGCAGGTTGTACATTCGAAATTCTTTTCGTTTGTATGCAGTGCTTTGTGATTCTGCAGATCGATCTTCTGCTTAAATGTTTTGCCGCATTCCTCGCATACGAATTCTCTAATATCTTGGTGGCCTTTTTCGTGGCTTTGTAGGCTGCAGCTATGTTTGAAGGTTTTCTCGCACATGCTACATTTAAAAGGTCTATCGTTTGAATGTTTTACCATATGCGATTTTAGGGAATGTTTTCCTGTAAATGCCTTACCGCATTGTGTACACAGGAAATCTTTGGTTTGGGAATGTATTCGCATATGCCGATCGAGAAGATATTTCTTCGCAGCTCGAAATTTACAAAGCTCACATTTAAATGGAAGATTTCCTACATGCATAAGAGCATGTACCCTAACGTAATATCTGAAACCGCAGGATTTGTGACATTCCTGACAAAATACTGTTGCTTTCGATTTTTCTTTCCGGGTCATACCCGATTCTATTATCCTTTTACAGTCGGGGTTATCGAGAAGTATTTCCAATAATTCCTTGTCGAAACCGCGAACTAATTTATTTTTTTTATCATAACTTCTATACTTTGATTCATTTTGGGGTTCCTTTGATGTAAGTTCATCGTCATCACTACTATTACCGTCATTAGGACTTTGTATAGATGTTGTTTGTATACATTCATTTTCTAAAGCGGCGGGTAATTTTTCTTCTTTTTGAAGACTTGCAATAGAATCGTCGTCCATATCACTAAGGAAATTAGATTCAACGATAGGTGGTTCAAGCGATTCGTCTTTTATATCAACTTCAAACTCTTCCTTTATTACTAAATCGTTCGATTCGCTAGTTTCCATTTTCTTTTCATCCGTTGGAGTTTGAGATAGTGTCTCGTTAGATTTCATTACCATTTCTCTAAAATCGAGTACGTAATTCAATTTCTCCAGACAAACGTTGCATATACCCGCAGGTAGTTTATCGTCCCTTTGAATCTATTAACGTGAAGAGAATATTCTTGTTAAGAGAAGCAAAACTATTGCATTAGGATTTGCTCACCGTTATTGGTACGCATTCCATTATTAGTTCTGATATAAATTTATTATTTTTCATGTTCTTGAATATGTTGCAATTAACGTCGCCTGTTTTTAAGCAAGTTCTGCAACTTTCCTGTTGCTTCATCTTAAGAAATAGATAGCGATATATTGATTTTTCTTGTTAAAATATTAAAATCCTCCAATTTTCTCAGATTTTAGGCTTTTCGATACAGAAACTACCCTAAAAGAAGCGGTACATAATACTGTAAAACGTAATCTTGTTGCTAGCGCCATCCAACAATTGTGAGTATGATTTAAACCGTGTCGGAGGTTCTAGTAAGCGGTGATGGACAAGGTGGAGGATCCTATTCTCGAGAGTGATCGCACTCCTGTTTATTCGCCTCATGGCAAGGGGCCATACCAAAGAAAGTTTAATATTTGGAAAATAAAGGAACCTTGCTTGTATTTCCACCCACGTGACATCTAGTAAAATTTACACAAACTAACAATAGAGGTCTATTATTCATCAAATTGTTGGAATTTGGCATTAAATTGGTAAGAAACATACAAATAAAGTATGTTATTCTTTATATACATCATTACACATATAAATAACAAAACATCTTATACAACTTAAATTTGCTGGTCCTACTCCGCTCTTACATCCATTTCCTCCTCGCTTTTCTTTTTCACTTTCTTATTTTGATATTCTCCGACATGTTTGCCATCCTGGTGTTTTTTCATATGACCCAACAACTGTTGGGAATATTTAAACCTCTGTGGACAAATTGCACAAGCGTGCGGTGTTTCTCCAGTATGTATTCTCATGTGCCTAGGTATACATTCGCGTTGCCTAAATTTCTTCCCGCAAACTTCGCACGAGAAAGGCTTCTCCCCTGTATGGATCCAAGCATGTTTCTGCCAAGTTGGCTTAGCAGTAAATCTCTTACCGCAGATATCACAAGCAAACGGTTTCAGGCCTAAATGTTTCTTCGTATGTTCATCGAGGCGTTTCTTCAACAAGAACTTCTTACCACAAGTGGTGCATTCGAATTTTTTTTCATTCGTGTGTATCGCTTTGTGGTTCAGCAAGTCGCTTTTGTGCTTGAACGATTTACCGCATTCTTCGCATACGAATTCTCTCACATCTTGGTGTCCTAGATCGTGTTTCTGTAAGGTTATAAGACGTTTGAAAGTCTTCCCGCAGATCTCACATTTAAAAGGCCTATCGTTGGAATGTATCACTGCATGCGCTTTTAATGTATGTTTCGACGTAAACGCTTTACCACACTGGATGCATAGAAAATCTTTAGTTTGCGAATGCATCCGCATATGTTGATGTAGAAGATACTTTTTTGGCGCGCGAAATTCGCAAAGTCCGCATTTAAAAGGGAGGTTTCCCATGTGAGTATGTGCGTGCACTGCTACGTAATACCTAAACTTATACGATTTATTACAATCATGACAGAATACCGTAGCATCTGTCTTTTCTTTTCGACTTAAACCACACTCCATTATTCTTTTACAATCGGGATTGTTGACGAGAACTTTCAATTGTTCTTCATTGAAACCGCGTACTAATTTGTTTCTTTTATCGTAATTTTTATATTTTAGCTTATTGGGAAGTTCATCCAATATGACTTCGCTAATATCACTGTTTCTATCACCTTCATTTGAATTTTCTAAAGCATGTATGTCGTTTAAACATAATGCTTCAGGAATATTTTGATTTGGATTCTCAAGCAAAGTCTTGCTCGTTTCAATACTTCGTAACTTATCTTTGATTTCACCGTCAACATTTGTTTGATTCTGTCGATCCCCATTGAAATTTTCATCTACATCTATAACAAAATAAGTATCCATTTGATTAATTTCTAACTCGTCTTTAATCCCATCCTCCGACTCTTTATTTTCATCATATTTGTTATTCGGAAGGCATTGAGATAAGGTTTCATTAGATTTCAACACCATTTCTCGAAAATCAAGTACGGAATTCAATTTTTCTACACAAACGGTACATATATTGTTCGGAAGTTCATCTTCTCTTTCAATCTATCAATCACAAAAATATTAATTTTTATTATTGTAATAATAATTACTACGTTATTAATGTTATTTGCTCACCGTTATTGGTACGCATTCCATTATCAATTCTGATATCAATTTATTATTTTGAGTATATTCGAATAAATTACGATAATCTCCATTTGTTTTGAGACAGGTTCTGCAAGTTTCTCGCTGTTTCATTATATTAATAATTTCGATTTTAATTGATTCCTTTTCGATATTCTTCGGTAACTTTGTAGGTTAGAAACGGATAAGAATTTGGTTCATCTGGTTTTGGCGCCATCTATGGGAACATCTTTCCAACTACGTAACCCATGTCCATTACAGCTGGCTGTACTAATACGGGCAAGTAGATGTTAAATGGGGCCACTAAAGTGCTTAAAGATAACTGATGAACCAGCTTTCTAAACCTATGTTTCAACTCAACAGGAGATTATGTAGAAAATGTGAGAAGGTATGTACTGATGGCCCCTTCTTCCATTATAGCTCAGAGATGCTAAAGGGTTGGCTACCGTTGCTTTAGAAGCTAAGCTGTTCACATACTTCTTGTAGTGAAGCTATATGTAGAACAATTTTGATCACTCGTGTCTCTAAAATGGTTGCAAATCAGATGGGTTTTTTTTATTTTTAACGAAGGAATTACCACAGAAAGCTCTCGAACTTTCTCTTCGAACACCCTATATTTGCACTGGTGAACTTAACACTGTACTCAAAGTATGGGTTGCTTTTTTGTATAAATTTTTGTTGAGTCGGTAACTATTGCTTTACAAAACTGATCCTAAATTTCTTGTAAAAATTTTAATACTACTGTAAAATTCTAAACGATATGTTTCTTTCGGTTATTTTTCTGCTTACAAATAACTATTGCAATAAACGAGGATTATCTAATTATCGTTTTGATTATTGATTAAATAATTATCGGAATTAAAGTATTCTCATATTTAATCTTCCAACTCAAATATTTATAATCACGTTTATATTTTGGCATGATTTGACAACAAGGGATCATTCTATGTTACAGTCCATGGATGACGTGCACCCCATTTCTAAAGTAATCGAAGTATACACAAACAACATTACTCTTACATTTATTTTAGTTCTTGTTTGAACCTTCGCAACTTCTTGTTTTCAGTTTTCTTTTTCACTTTCTTATTCTGATATCCTTCACCATTTTTGTTGTTCTCGTGTCTTTTCATGTGATCCATTAAATGATGGGAATATTTAAATCTCTGCGGACAGATGGTGCAAGGAAACGGGGTTTCCCCAGTATGTATCCTCATATGCCTGGGAAGAACTGAACGTTGCCTGAATTTCTTTCCGCAAACCTCACATGAATATGGTTTCTCTCCTGTGTGAATCAAAACGTGCTTTTGCAGAGTTGGTTTGTCGGTAAATCTCTTATTGCAGATGTCGCAAGCAAACGGTCTAAGACCCAAATGTCTCGTTATATGCAGAGCGAGGCGTTTCTTCAATAAGAATTTTTTACCGCAAGTGGTGCACTCGAACTTCTTTTCGTTGGTGTGTATGGCTTTATGGTTCAACATGATGATCTTTTGCCTGAACGATTTGCCACATACATCGCATACAAATTCTTTCACGTTTTGATGGATCAGATCGTGTTTTTGTAAACATATAAGGCGTTTAAAGGCTTTCCCGCAGATTTTGCAGTTAAAGGGTGTATCGCTGGAATGTGTAACCTCGTGCGCTTTTAATATTTCCTTTGTAGCGAATGCTTTCCCGCATTGGGTACACAGGATATTTTTAGTTTGTGAATGCATCCGCATGTGTTTCCGTAAAATATTTTTGACTGGCGCACGATATTCGCAAAGCTCGCATTTAAATGCAAGGTTTCCCATATGAGTATGTGCATGTATTGCTACGTAATACCTAAACGAATACAATTTATTACAATACTGACACAATACCTTAGCATCTGATTTTTCCTGTCGACTTAAATCGGATTCTACTATTCTTCTACAATCGGGATTGTCAATAATGACTTTTAGTTGTTTCTTATCATAGTTTCTGTATTTAGGCTTGTTTGGAACTCCTTCTAGTAAAGTTTCGTTAATTTGACTACCTCTATCACACTCAGTTGAATCACATAATGTATCTGTGGTGTTTAAATATAATCCCTCGGGAATATTTTCACTTGGGCTCTTAAACAAAGTAGTACCGGTTTCAGTAGTTTCGAGCTCATCTTTAATTTTACCGTCAATATTTGTTTGATTCTGTTGATTCCCATTGAAATTGTCGCCTATATCCACCCCAGAAACAGCATTAATTTCATTAATTTCTAATTCCTTTTTAATTTCATCCTTCAACTCCTTTTCGTTTTCATCGAATTGGTCATTCTGAAGGCGTTGAGATAAGGTTTCATTAGATTTCGTTACCATTTCTCTAAAATCAAGTATGGTATTCAATTTCTCCACACAAACCTTACATATCTTGTCCGGAAGCTTATCCGCTCTTTGAATCTATTAATGAAAAGGATATATTTTTATCGTTGCAATAGGAATTGCTATTTGCTCACCGTTATGGGTACGCATTCCATTATTAATTCCGATATCAGTTTATTATTTTGAGTATCCTCGAATATGTTGCGATAACCCCCGTTTGCTTTTAGACAGGCTCTGCAAGTTTCTAGTTGTTGCATGTTCTTAGATATTTTTCTGCAATATTTCAGATCAAAATTTGCTTCCATCCAGATAGGATTAGATTTCGGCGCCATCTATACAGAGATATTCGAAACTGCGTAAAGGTTGTTGTTCTCCCCGATGTTCCCATTTGGTTCAGTGAAGCACTAGCCCTATGCAGAACATACGTTTTATTGCAAAATTTCGGATAAATTAAACATTATTTAAGACTTACGGACGATTTTAAATATTTAAAATCACCAAATTCATAATAACAAATATTTACCTAGAATACCGGTTATTTTCCATTAATGGCTTCTACAACTTCGGTTTCTTATTATATTTTCACCCCACTACTGAATAAACATAAGAACAAATAAAAGTATTCTTTATTCTATAAATACAATATAATTTTAACAATGTACATCTAAAATTATATTTTACAGTCTTTAATTTACATGTTACTCGTCCATAGAGGTTTTTATCTCAATTTCGGGCTCCTGTATAGGTTCCTTTTCGTGCACCTTCATGTGATTCAGCAAGTGATGCGAGTATTTAAAGCTAGATGAGCATATTTTGCACGGGTACGGGGTTTCCCCGGTATGTATCCGCATATGCCTTCCGATACAAGAACGTTGCCTGAAAGTTTTACCGCATATTTCGCAAGCGAAAGGCTTTGCACCCGTATGAATTAAGATATGATTTTTTAATATCGTAGTGCAATGGAAACGCTTTCCGCAATAGCTGCAGATGTACGGTTTATCTTCAAGGTGTTTCTTGAGGTGCCAACCCAAAGTTCTTTTCCGCATGAACGCTTTACCGCAGGTCGTACAGACGAAATTTTTTTCGGTGGTGTGAGTGATTTTGTGCTTTGTTAAACCAACCATTTCGACAAATCCTTTGCCGCAGATCTCGCAGACGTATTTCTTATCGTTGACATGGATGAGGGTGTGTTTCCATAAAGCTGATGGGACCTTAATAGAAATAAGAGTTTTATTTGTATGTTGTGTTTACCACCCCGATTGAATGAGATACTCACCTTAAAAGCTTTATCGCAGACATTACATCTATGGGGTCTCTCCTCTGAATGTTTCGAAGCCTTATGGTATTGCAGCTGTTGTTTTTTGAAGAATGCTTTTCCACATTCATCGCAAGCGAAATCCCTAGTTTGGAAATGTGATCTTATATGTTTCCTGAGCAACGATTCCTTAGGATAACATTTATCACATTGTTGACATTTGAAAGGAACATTTCCGGTATGAGTGTAAGCATGTACTGCTACATAATAACGGAAGCTAAGGGTCTTATTACATTCTTTACAATACACTGTTTCGCGATCCTTTTGCTTCTTACTTAAACCACTATTGATTATCCTTTGATAATCGGGATTATCCAACATTTCTGCTTGTTTTTCGTTATGATTACGCAAGTTCTTCGCACTCTTACCTTCACTACCAGTGGGTCGCCTTGATTTCCTCTCGTTTTCGTCTCTTATCTCTTCATTTTTACATTCCACTTCCGAAGACTCATCCGAACTCGAGCTATCAGAGTTTGATTCATCGAACAAAACATTGTCATCATCCGAGTCTGAACTGTACTGTGCTTGTATTACGGTGCCATCTAACTTTTCCACGAATAATTCTTCTTTGACAGTCATTTGATTTTGGGAGGGATCTTCGCTTTTACAACAGAAATTCGTTATTTCTGAAGAAACGGTTTTTTCACCTTGTTGATGATCATCCACAATTAATACTGCTTCCCCTAAGACACCGTCTGTTGTTATAAGTGAATCAACTTGTTCGTTTTTTATAAAGAACTCGTCCTTAACATCATCGTCATCAGTATTATTATTCTGTGAATTCTTACGGTTGTAAAAATTAACAAGTTTCACGTTAGATTGTACTACCATCTTCTTAAAGTTGTATGCCGAATATAGCAGTTCCATGCAGTCGCTACAAATATTAATTGGATATCCATCGCCACTTTGTACCTGAAAAAAAATCTTTAATGAGATTCAAATTTGAAGTTAACTTGTTGACGTATCTAGGGAAATATAACAACGCCTAAGCAGTTGAAAGTACGCCTAGTTAGACTAATAAAAATTATGTTTAGATACTTACCGTTACAGATGTACAATCTATTATCATATCAACGACAAGTTTATCGTTTGTCCGATGCTCAAATATATTCAGTCGATTTTTACTGACTTTTAAACACGCCCTGCATACCATTTCTAGAACGTTGCTCTTAGCTTTCGGTGTTGCCATGATCGATGAAATATATACCATCAAATGAGATATTTCAAGAATCTTATAATAGTACGGACTAAAAGCAAAGGAAAACATTGAAAATATTTCCAGTCATTCCGCAAAGATTTTGAATATTGAATTTTTACAATAAATTTTAGGTTAGGAACTGTTGGATTTACCTTTTTTCTTTAACTTCCTCATTCGATTTCACGGTGTTAACGCTTTCATATTCTCCTGTTGAGGTTGTATCTCTTGCGATCGAAACTCGAAATATAACAACAAATTCTTAAATACATCGTTTATAAATATAAAAGATGGGCAAAACAGTGTTGAATTGAATTAGGACCAGTGTTGTTGTGTAACAGATCAACATTAATTTTTAAGTGATATTGGTTTATATCTCTATTTCAAAGGTTTCTCAAGGAAATAATTTTTTTTTACAATAAAATATATTTAAAATTATTTTTTTTTCAGAAATTAATTTAATTACAGAACTCTACCGTAGCGTTACAGTTGCGCCATCTAGTGTAAATAGTATGAAATATAAATATTAGTAGCGCAGATAGCAGAGCATTATTAACCGCAGTTAGTAGAAAACGAAGTTTATTTTATATACATAAAGGAAAATGCAATGCTGATCACTCTAAAAAATATGTACACAGGTTATTTTTCAGAAATACAATTAATTACAGAACCCTATCGTACTATTGTAATGGCGCCATCTAACGTAAAGAGCATGTAATATTGTGAAAAGTGGATCTAACATTGTGGACTGTGTAAGTGTTGCTAACCCTCAAATGAATAAATAACTAGTTTAAATATTCCGGAAGGTAAACAAATATAAAATGAACTTTTCTCCATTTACGCCTGTTTAGGCGAGTTTATATTCGTTATGTGACCCTTATATACTTAGGATGATTTTCAACAGTGCAATCGCGATTCTATTTTAGAATGAAATAAGATAAAATACAAATTTTACCATATACGAGACCAGAATCCAAACAGTAAATAATGGAACAATTGTGTAGGACCTGCCTGAAGTACAATAGCATAAATGTAAACATATTCCAGCATTCGCAAAATAACAAGTACATCTCGGATTTGATTAGAGAATTGACGTCAATTAAAGTAACGTCTGTCTTCTATCTCGTTAATATATTTAATGATCGTCGAATCTTTGCCTGCAGATGAAACAGATTGATGGTTTCCCAATACATATGTGTTGCAATTGCTTACAAAAGTTGAATTTTATACTTAAATTTAAAGAGATGGTAGCTCAATCCGATCGGAGATTACATTTGATGTTCAGGAATAAAGTTGCCAAAGATATTAAATTTGTAAATTCCAACGTAGCTATCGTTTGCATTAATAAAGAACCTAATACTGCCCAAGGTAAACATCGATTTTTTTTGTTTGAATCTATTGCCGCAGCGATATTATTTTCTTGTAGGGATATTAAATAAGACTCTCCACATTCCTAAAGTAAGCGATACCTGTTCTAATGAAATTGTTAAAAAGGAAACGTCAGAATTAATGGTGGATAGAAATTCGTTAGTTGAATATGATCTAGAAGATAATTGTGTGGTTAAAAAACAGGAAGAACGTAAATCAGTTTTAATAGGAAAACATCGAGATCATGATAACAACATACAAGGGCAAGATATCCAAAATAATACAGAAGCGAATCAAATCATCGATACAAAGGGCGAGGTCAATGAAATATTAAATACTCGCAATGAGTTATTAGAAGATAACAGCGATAGTAAGCAAATTGAAAACCTTAGGAAAAAAATAAATATTACAAAAATTTGTTCGTTATCTAAGTTGAAAAAACAACAGAGGTTAAAGTATAACAACGAAGCGCAGCTTAAATTATTAAACAATCCCGATTATATACGTGTAAAAGAAATGAAATTAACGAAAAGGGAAAGAGATCGTGCGACTGTTCATTGTCAAGAATGCGATCGGTCGTTTAACTTCCGTTACTATGTATCGGTTCACGCTCATTTCCATACCGGTAATCTACCTTATAAATGTGATAGGTGTGAAGCGCGTTTTCCAAAATTGAGTCGGCTCACCCAACACAAGCAAGTGCATACGAAAGGTTTCACCTGCGACGTATGTAGTAGAAAATTTTCCCTCAAAGCAACTTTACAAATGCACAAGCTGACTCATTCTGACGAGATGCACCACAAATGTAACGTCTGCAGTAAACAATTTAGGTGTCCACCGGCTTTACGGACCCATATGTCAGTGCATAAAGAAGAGAGGAAATTCATATGCGAGATCTGTGGGAAAGGCTTCGTCGATTCTGCCCGTTTACAACATCATAAAAGGACTCATGTTACCGATAAGAAGTTTATCTGTACAATTTGTGGGAAAACCTTCAAAAGTAAGCTGACGCTTGGACAACACCTTAAACGACATTCAGATGATAAACCGTACACTTGCGATTACTGCGGTAAAGGTTTCAAATGCAAAAACACTTTACAAATTCACGTCTGGATCCATACTGGTGAAAAGAAGTTTGCTTGTAAGATATGCGGTAAGAGGTTTACTCAAAAGGGATGTCTACCTCGGCATATGCGAGTTCATACTGGAGAAACCCCCTATCCATGTAAATTATGTTCGGCTAGTTTCAAATATTCACATCATCTGCTGAAACATGTGAAAAAAACGCACGAAAACGAAGAGAATGGTGTTATTCAAGACTAAAAACCATCTGTGTAATCTTAATCATTCTAGATTCCGGTGATGATTTATATGATCTTTATTGCCGGAATGAATAACTAAAATCAATCCCAAAATTTAATAAATGGAAGTGTTATATGTATTAAATGTTTAATTTTTTTTCAAACAAATATATTTTTTGATTTTATCCTGAAAAAATGTGTTTTCTTTTCCTAAATAAATGTTTGAATTTTATTTATTGATTTAAGACCTAAAACGTGTTGCCAACATAAAAAATGTAACTGGATGTATTTTATTTATAAATGATTTTACGTATACATTATAAGTATGTTGGTAACTCTGCAGTGTGCAGTGAAAATGCGTGAGTGAGGTTAGAAACATTTGAAACTTTTTAAGTTTTAAGGTTATCTATTATATATAATTAAAATAAACATTAAATTCTTTTATAAAAGTTTTTCAATAAATTAAATTTTAACAATGTCAAATGTAAAATTAAAAAGTAGTATAATAGATCTAATATGTAGAACTTGTTTAAACATGAATAAGAATCAACATAACATGTTCGAATATCTACAGCATAACAAGATCGTCTCAGATTTAATAATGGAATGCATACCGATAAAGGTACAGATGATATTCATTCAGAATTTTCTTTAGGAATACAAGTTATCATTTTAGTTGGAAAATAGTGACCAATTTCCCTTAAATATATGCGATAATTGTTTGCAAAAGCTAACTGCGATGTGGGAATTCCGAACATTGGTAATACAGTCCGATATAAAATTGCAAAATTTTTGCCAAATTACAAGTTCCAAATCTCGAACGAGAGATGAGAATATGGCTGAAAATGAGGTTACATCGAGTCAAGATATTCATGAAATTAAACGCAAGGAATCTGGTGATTTGCAAAATGAAGAAAATATTTGCAAAGAAGCCCCAAATATATTGAATGGATCATCCGATGATGATACAGATAACATCAATTCTTATGATAATGAACCCACTCAAATTTTTAAAAGCGGAAATGTTACAGAACATGATCAAATCATCGAAGCACCAATAAAAGATGCTGCTGCAATAAGATATAAGAAACGGAATTATAAAAGATTGGATACTTCCCGAAATGTTAATGAAAAACAAGCTGAGTTGTTAGACAACGCAGACTATAAACGAATAATTCAGTTACCAATAAGTAGACGTGAAAAGACACTTTTACCAGTATATTGCCCCGATTGCAATAAATCGTTTAGTTTCCAATACTTTGTTACAGTTCACGCCCATTTGCACACTGGAAATTTGCCATTTAAATGTGAGAAATGTGATATGCGTTTTCCCAAACGAACTATACTTAAGCAACATATGCATAAACACGTGAAGACGAAAAACAACCCTTGTGATTTATGCGATAAATCTTTCTTTCGACCTTCCGCTTTAAAATTGCACAAAATGCAGGTGCATTCAACCGAGAGACCCCATAAGTGCGAAATTTGCGGAAAAGCTTTCAAGATAATCTTCTCGCTTCAGAAACATATCAAAATGCATAACAATGAAAAATCCCACGTATGTGAAATATGCGGGAAAGCCTTCATTGATCTGGGAGCTTTAACGAACCACAAACGTATTCATTGTAGCGAGAAAAATTTCCCGTGTAAAGTTTGCGGGAAAAAATTCACTTACCAGAGATCTTTGAAAGCTCATACGCAGGTGCACACCAACGAAAGACCGTACACCTGTGATCAATGCGGTCGATCGTTCCGTTTGAGCATGTTACTGAAGCAACATATGCTGATACACACCGGGGAAAAGCCGTTTTCTTGCGAGATCTGCAGCAAAAAGTTTAGAACTCGCTCTGTTCTTATATTACATAGGCGAACTCATACTGGAGAAACCCCATATCCGTGCAATTTGTGTTCATCTGCTTTCAAATATAGGCATCACTTGGCGAATCATAAAAAAGTGCATCATAAGGACGAATTCACACCAAAATTAAAAGAGAATACTGAAAAATGAATAAATTTGGGTTGGTAGCACGTTTAAAACTGGAGGTGAAAGTTTGGCCTGTTTTACCAGCAATGAACGTATCTGACGGATGAACCATGATTAGGGAGTTGTTCTCATTTACGAAGTTATATTATAAGAAAAATTTGTATCGTTTCAATTATTTTGATGTGTAAATAATATGCAAAGATATAATAATTTCTATAAAACGTATACAATAAAGTTTATATTATTAATTAGTTAATCGATTTAACATGCTTCTTTTAAATAGATTGTTTATTTTTACATTTTTGAGTTAGTTATAACCTCTAGTAGATGTTCTCATCTTTCGTTTGAATAAAAACAATTTTGATTTAAAGCTTGGCAACAATCCAACTTGTGTTGAAGGGCTCTGCCTTGGGCAAAAAAATACCCTCAGATCTAGACTTGTGTTAAATTGGTTGCCTATAAATCAGGACCTGCCCGAAAATTAAATTTCAAATGTTTTTTTTTTGTTATAAGCGATTATAACCTCTACATTTTGGACATCTGTCATTTTTTTTTTTTATTTATTTATAACAAATAAAGCCTAATATTGAAGCAGAACTATTAAAAGACTTATTATCGTTAAACATGCTAATCTTATCGATATAATGTGAATAGTTGCAGTAAACTGGAAGAAATGATTTTGCTTGTTTGTATGTATTTTAATTGCTTCCTTTATTACTTTCTTGTAGAACTAATCGAATTACTTTATAGTTACGCTTTAGGCAGCTAATAATTCGCCGACGGACGAATGGTAAATGCTGCATATATACAATGGCAACGATGAAATCAAAGAATGACGTTATAGATCTCGTGTGTAGAACTTGTTTAAAAATGAATAAGATCCGCTTTAATATCTTCGAACACTTGCAGAATAAAAAATTCATAGCTGATATACTTATGGAATGTTTTCCGGTGAAGGTAGGTCTGTTACTTGCTAATTTTGTAAGATTATTTAGATCAATTGCCATAGATACGAAAGGACGATGGTTATCCGATACACATATGCAATAATTGCATGGAAAAATTAAATTCTACGTATGATTTTAAAGTAATGGTGTTAGACTCGGATTCAAAATTAAGCAGTTTATACGAGAAAGGGATAGCTCAAATAGAAACAAAAATATTAGATGATAACGATGGAAATCTTATAAAACAAGAAAATTCCTTTGTTAAAATTGAGGAGCTTGGAGAGGACAACCGTGAAACCACTGCCAAGGTTATAGGGAATAATAATACATGTTCCGTATTATCTTCTATTAATTTACACGAACCTCCTGGCGAAGTAAAACAATCATTACACATAAACAAATGTGATATCCCTTCTGAGGATAAAGATGTCAAAAATGATCAGATTGACACGAAAGAGGAAGAAAATTATTCGGATACAATTGAAAACATTCCCAGTGATGATTTTGAAGGATTTCCTGAAAGTTCCAATGAATCTTCCGATGATTCTTCGCCTAAAAGAAAAAAGGCTAAGAGGAAGCTAAAAAGGAAAGATATAAATAAAAATGGTGGAAGACGGAAAAAGCTTGATGGTCGAAAAGCAAATAATCCTAATGAGAAGCAAGCGTTACTGTTGGAAAATCCCGACGTTGAAAGGATAATCAACAGTAAAATGAGCCGAAATGAAAAGAACCATGCGAAAGTATTTTGTAAACTGTGCAATAGAACTTTTAACTTCCGATATTACGTTAGCGTCCATGCATATGTCCATACGGGAAACTTGCGTTATAAATGCGAACAATGTGATAAATACTTCCCGAAATCCTTTTTCCTAAAGCAACATATGAACACCCATGCAGTTAAGCAATACGCATGTGAGGAATGTGGTAAAATGTTTGCAACGATGGGCTTATTGCAAGGACATAAAATTACACATTCAGACGAAAGACCCCATGTTTGCACAGTATGCAATAAAGCCTTTAAATGGAGGACAACCTACAATAAACACTGCCTAACTCATACGGACGCCGTGAAGAAAAGTTACATCTGCGAACAATGTGGAAAATCTTATAGCGAGAATAGCAGCTTAATAAAACATCGAAAGACTCACAATCCGTTGAAGAATTTCATCTGTACGGTTTGTAATAAAGGTTTCAACTCGAAGATTCTCTTAAATTCCCACTTAAGACGGCATTCCGATCGAAAGAAGCACGTCTGTACTGAATGCGGGAAGGAGTTCACGGAGAGATCTGTGCTTTTATCCCACATATTGATCCACACTGGGGAGAAACCGTTTCAATGTAAGATCTGCAGCAAGAGCTTTAGGCAAAGGAGTGTGTTACGGTTACATATGCGGACTCATACTGGGGAGATGCCGTTCCCATGTGCGTTATGCGAAAGGACTTTTAGATACAAGCATCATATGCAAACGCATATGATGAAAGAGCATGCGGTTGAAGTGTCTAAAGTGACTGAGAGTGTGAATTAGTTATTTAATTGTATGCAAGAATAAAGTGGAATTATCCAGTCATCAAAGAGGGCTGTGTGTAAGGCTCTCCCGAATAATTATGGCATTTATGAAGAAATCATTGGATATCCGAGTTAAAATCAGTTTTAAACGATTTTTTTGTGCTTTTATCTATTAAAGATATAAATAAAATTAAATCTTAAACCTCTACGTTGTTTTAGGAATTTTGTCTAATATTAATATTTTTACAGAATAAATGTTTTTAATTAGTCTTAGTTAATCATCAGTGCCATCTATCTTTTAGATGCAGAAACGTTAAGCTTTCAAATGTATTTATCGTAAATTTATTGGGAATTCCAAACCATTTTAAAAAAAAAACAATAAAATTACCTAAATAAAAGATAATTTTAAAATTGAGTATATATAAATATTATTATTATTATTTTATATATATGTATGTATGTGCATAAACAACGCCATCTATAATCGAAAAGCTATATTTAAATTTACCTGCAAAAACAGAAATCGTGAATTTTTTTATAGGTTATTATTATTATTTATTTAGCATTTTATATTTGTTTATATTTCCCACCAAGAAGAAAATATGAATAGAACAATTACACACTCTAATTAAAGAACATATTCATAAATAGAGGTACATTTAAGGTTATCTGTAAACACAGTAATCTTGAATTTTATGACAGGCACAAATAGGTTATGAGTATTTATAGAACTGGTATTCGGCGCGTCCCGACAGGACTGGACTCCGTTGTAGTAAGTACGTACGTATGCTGTTAAATGGGTGAAGTTAATATTAGCGGCGTCTGCCGATGGGCGATGCATGAGTCTGCAGTTAGTTTTACTTAGCTCTTTCTTTACGTAGTAGCTGATACAATTAACTATGTCGAGCGTGCAGAAGGGTAAGAAACTGCCATGCGCTGGGAAAGTAAATAAGTTTATCTGTGACTTTCCGGATTTATCTTATACTGGTACCAAGATATTCTGTAAAGTTTGCGATATACCTTTGATGAGCCGGAGCAAATACGATTGTAGAAGACATGTAAATAGTACAAGACACAAGAATAAGAAGGACGGAGCGTTACCAACATTTCAGTTTCTGTTCGATCTACTTTTCACCCTGATTACATGTAATTTACCACTTCATTTACTGGATAAAGAATCATTTCAACATTTCTGGAATAAATACAATCCCAACTGGAAGCTACCGAGTCGGTCAACGTTACGGAAGTATCTACCAACTATACGCGAACAAATCGAAAACAAGATCACATTAAAATTGAGAAACAAACACCTATGGTTGTGTGTCGATGAAATGACAGATTGTAAAAGAAATTCCATTGTAAACGTCATCGTACGTCCGCTGGAACCTATGAAACCGACATTTTCAATCTTGTTAGCCAGCAAAAGAATAGAAAAGTATACTAGCAAAGCCATTACGAAGGTGGTGCTCGACACATTAGAAAAATTTCAACTCTCAACTAGTCAGCTGTTAATGTTTATGAGTAATGACGCAGTGACAATGCGTAATGTAGGGCGTTCTCTTAAGGAAAATTGTGAGAGACTTTTGCATGTTACATGTAAAGTTCATGCTTTACATCATGTGGCACAAACTGTTCCAGAATGTTTTCCAGAGGTAGATGCATTAATAACAAATACGAAAGAGGTATTTCTGAAATTTCCCAAGCATATTGGAGAATTTCGCAAACAGTGTCCTGACATTCCCGAACCACCACAGCCAATTCTGACATGTTGGGGAACATGGTTGAAGGCAGCATTTTACTATTTTAAATATTTCCAACAATTAAAATGTGTTATCGTGCAATTCAATCCAGATGAAGCTGCAACCATTAAGGAAAGTCGGAGAAGATTTGAAGATACTTCCATTGAAACAGATTTAAGAACTATTTATGACAATTATAAAAGATTACTTGATGCATTAGAAAAACTGCAAACTTCTGCATTATCGTTAATGGAGTCGCTACATGTACTGGACGAAGTAAGTAAAATGCTACAAGATATAGAGGATGCGAAAAGCTATCGTGTTAAAGAAAAGTGGGAGAGTATTTTAAAAATGAATTCAGATTTTGCAACATTAAGACAAATTTGTGAAGGTAAATCTGCAGATCCGTTAACTAATTTCAAAGATTATTTTAACTATGCCTGTCTTACATCGGTAGACGTCGAGCGATCTTTCTCAAGATATAAGGAAATATTTTCAGCACGGCGAACATTCTTAACCGAGAGCAATGTGGAAACATATTTAATGCTGCAAACGTTCCACAGATCTTATTCAGTTTGTGGTTTCTAAATTCATAACGGTAGTTAAGAAGGTACGTGTTATATAATGTGCCATAGCTTTACTGTCGTGTATATACATGCTATATATGAATATGTGCATCTCTGATCGCCTTTCGACACTGGTATTCCCTTCTCCCGTCAGCTATCTGTTTGTGGGTACGTACGTACTTACTACAATTCTGGTGCGACCCATGGATATGCATTAATTATTTATTTTACGTTCTCTTGGATAATATGAAACCTCAAATAAAATTGTTTTCATTCTATTGCATCAAGAAGAGAAGAAGTACCATCCGATTTCTACAGTACCTTAATATATTCAAAGATGGAGGCTAGAAAACGAGACTGGTCACATACACAGTGACACATATAACACGAAAATATTAATTACAAGTGCAATGGCGAATTTAAAACTTACGAGCAATATATTAGAAATAGTATGCAGAGTCTGTTTAAAAATGCACAAGGAACGTTACAATATTTTCGAGCATTCAGAGCACAATCGTTTATTAGCCGATATGGTTATCGAAATTATATGTATACAGGTAAATATTGATTCCTTATAGGTTAATAAGTAACTTATTGAATATATGCAGGTGTTGAAGGATGACGGCTTACCAAAAACCATCTGTACTAACTGTTTTGAGAGGTTAAAGGAGGCATACGACTTCAAAACATTAGCAGTTGAATCAAACGAAAAGTTGCGGAGTTTTTACCAGAGTAAATCTGCTGAAAAGGATCACGAAGAGGGGGATAATATGCAATTTAAGAAGGAACTCGTGTGCACTAAAATTGAAGAAACTAACTCTGACGATACTCATATTAGAGCTGCAGAAAAGGGCAATGAAGCTGGTAAAGTTAGCTTACTAGATAAGAGGCACGTGCAACAATATCTTACAATAATCAATGCACTCGATAAACAAAACGATGATAGTTTAGATTTAAAAGATAATCCCGCAGAAGCAGATTTGCATTCTGCAAAAGAAACCGAAAATCAAGAAGCTGATTCGATAAATGATTTGGATCTGAACGGTGTATCATCGTATGCTTCGACCGAGTCTTCTGATTCGGAATCCGAATCTGACGATAAAATCAGTAAGAATACCGATATAATACAGGAGAATGCCGAAGTATTGAAAAAAAATGAGAAGGCGAGTAATAATGATTCTATCAAAGATAGTTCTGAGAAATCGCCAAATCAATCTTTGACAAAACGACTAACCAGAGAAGAGAAATTATCGAAAAGATTCTATTGTAAACTCTGTAATAAAACGTTCAGCTACCATTATTATTATTTAGTGCATGTACCAGAACATAACGGGAATACCCCTCATAAATGTGATGTCTGCGGCAAGGGTTTTGTGATTAAAAGTATGTTAAAACAACATAAACAATCGCACGTGACCAATCGGCAATTCTCATGCGATGTGTGCGGAAAAAGTTTTAAAATATTAAACGGCCTTAAGATACATCAAGTTGTCCATTCGGAAGAGAGACCGTTCAAGTGTGAAGTGTGTGATAAATCGTTTAAAATCGAAGGAGTTTTAAGAACTCATATGTTGAGGCATAAGAACATCAGACGGCACATCTGTGAGATCTGCGGCAAGGCTTTCATCGATCGAAGCGGCCTATTGAAGCACAAAATGACTCACAACACCGAAAAAGGTTTCACCTGTTCCATCTGCGGAAGAGACTTTAAAACGAAGGGATGCCTCGACAGGCACGTCAAGCTGCACTCTGGTATAAAATCACACGCCTGCGATCAATGCGATAAGCGTTTCAGCGAGAGGGTGCTTCTAAAACAACATATGCTAGTTCATTCGGGTGATAAGCCGTTCGCTTGCGAAATATGCGGTAAGGCTTTCAGGCAACGCTCCTGTATCCCTAGACATATGAGGATTCACACAGGAGAAACGCCATTCCCGTGCAAAATATGCCCGTCTATGTTTAAATTTTCTCATCATTTACGAAATCACATGAAGGTCCATCATAAAGACATACCACAGTAGGCTATGACTGTAACATTTTCAAATTTTATTTCCCATGTACTGTTAAATTGATCGATTTAGGATAACGTTGGTAATTTCTTTATTTATTGTTTTATTTTATGAAAACAGGTGGTAACTGTAGATGTTTGCAAATATTTATAGAGTATATAAAACGTAATGTCTAATTGTAAATTTGAAAATGTATGAATTCGTATAACGAATAAGCAAAAATGGTGTTATATTTTATACTTTCTACAGAAATAAATTGTTTACAAGTCGTTGACTACGCATTTATTTTATTGTATTTATACAAAAAAAGAACAAAATGTAGTTTCCTCATATCGTAAGGATCTTACACAAATTAAAGTTTAAATTTTTTTTTTCTATTTGGATAATTCAAAAATAAGTTCCATTGACTGAAAATTAAAAATTTTTATCACTTACCTGATAACATTTAGCAATTAAAAAGACAACAAATTGCGTGAAGGAGACCCTTAAATTGCACAAAAATAAGTAAATAAATCTAATAAATTATAAAATTTAACTTATTTGTATAATCTGCCATCTACAAGTTACAAATTGTATTCTTTAATTGTTTTTCGTCGTTTGTTATTAATTCAATAGATGGCCCAGTTAAACAATATAATTACCGCCAATTTCAAATGGTTTATCATATTTAACGAATAAAGAATGCAAATTAAATTACATAGCCTCTCTTCTTTTATATATTTGAAAGTTTATATTTGAAGAATAATTTATTCTTCACAATTTTTCATTCCAAAAAGAAAAATTTAAGAAAAGTCGGGAATTAGCGTCATCTATAAGTTAAAATTTGCAACTCACCTTCGCTAAAACAGTTTCCTTTATTCATTTAATGGGTTAATTTTAGTATCTATTGCTTATTTACTTTTTATGGGATAAAACCGCAGTATGAGCCTGTGTTTCAATAAAATCGAAGTTGAATATGTAAATTAAACTCTCTTTGTTTGATTTCGTAAAGAACAGAATCTACTAATTATGAATTAGAGTATCCTAGGCTCAGGTTTCTACCAGAAATAGCGGGTCCAATGGCAAACCTGAGGCTGAAGAGCAACATATTGGAATTGGTATGCAGGATTTGCTTAAAAATGCATAAAGAACGTTACAATATATTCGAGCATTCAGAAAGCAACAGGTTACCGGCCAATATGGTTATAGAACTCATGTGTATACAGGTAAATATTAGTTATTTTAATGTTTAATACGTTACTTGCACATAATATTACATACTATTAATACGTAGGTGTTAAAGGACGATAACTTTCCAAAGACCATCTGTAGCAACTGTTTAGAGAGATTAAATGATGCGTACAATCTTAAGCTGTTAGCAACGGAATCAAGTATAAAATTGCATAATTTCTGTCGAAGCAAATCCATTGGTAACGATCTAGGGGAGGAGGAAGATTTTAGTGAAACTTTAGAAATTAAAGAAGAACCAGAAGATGTTAAAATCGAAGAAAATATTAGCGAAGAATTACATCTCGATGACGTAGGAAAAGAAAAAGATAAAACCCATGATTTTTCTGGAAACAACGTAGACAGTGGCAGTTGCGTTATTTCGATGAAGATTGATCTTACCGTAAAGAAATTAGATTCTACAGGACAAGAAGGAAAAGAGATGAACGTGTTAAATGACAGTGAAAACGAAAGACCTAATTCACCAAATGATTTAAATACTGATCACACACTGTCTGATATCTCAAGTGAGTCATCCGATTTGGAAACCGAGTCTTCGCTTAGTGAACATGAGGTTACAAATGATAATGGTATCGAAAATATGATTCAAGAAAATGCCCAATTGCCTAAACGTAGTAAAAGGTTAACTAACAATTTTGTTAAGAGCAAGATATTAGGCAATCAGCAAATTACAAAACCATTTAGTAAAAGAGGGAAATTCCGTTGCAAGCTTTGTGATAAATCGTTTAGTTATAACTATTACCTAGTTCATGTACGACAGCATGTGGGAAACGCACCTCATAAATGTGACATATGCGGTAAGTGTTTTGTGCTTAAATGCATATTAAAACAGCATAAACAATCACACGCGACTGATAAACAATATTCGTGCGATGTCTGCGGAAAAAGCTTTAAATTATTGGCCGGTCTCAAGATGCATCAGTTCGTTCATTCGGAGAATAGACCGTTCAAATGCGAAATATGTGGCAAATCATTCAAACAAGAGACCACTTTAAGAGTTCACGTATTAAGGCATGAAAATATTAGACCTCACGTTTGCGAAATCTGCGGCAAAGCATTCACCGACCA
>LR736938.1:283641-447934 GCA_902654985.2 Oryctes borbonicus
ATTAGACCTCACGTTTGCGAAATCTGCGGCAAAGCATTCACCGACCATAGTGCATTACGTAAGCACCAAGCAACACATAACACGGAAAACTGTTTCACATGTTCCATCTGTGGTAAAAGCTTCAAATCGAAGATAAGGTTAGATTGCCATCACAAAGTACATACTCGGATAAAATCACACGCATGTAGCGAATGTGGTAAACGGTTTGGTGGTGCCGAACAGCTTAAGGACCATATACTGATTCACACTGGTGCTAAACCTTTCGCCTGCGAATTATGTGGTAAAACATTCAGGCAACGCTCATGTCTTCCTAGGCATATGAGGACTCACACGGGGGAAACACCGTTTTCATGTAAATTATGCACGGCTGCTTTTAAATTCTCCCATCTTTTGAAAAACCATATTAAAGTGCATCATAAAGATGCACCGCTGAAGTAATCGATATGTTATTAGCTCTTTTCGTTAATTATTTATTGTTGTATGTTCTACAATATACGAATGTTTGTACAAATCTATTGAGTACATGAGAATTTCCTATCCCTTTATAATCAACCTCTTAATATATAAAGAAATCACACTCATTTCGGAAACACAAATTTATTGTCGCTAACGTTATTCTTGCACACCTACCTGTCCTCTTCGCAACTTCCCAACTCTAACTTCAACCTTGCTTTTTCCCTACAAACTTAATTCTATGTGGCCTATTGCGAACTTGTGTTTTATGTGATAAGTACTACGTTCGACCATTCTCAATATTTCTCGGCCACCAGAAGTCTTTTTACGTGCTTATATTCAACATGCAAATACGCTTTAGTTTAACTTATAGTCTTTTAAATATTTTGGTAACCCTTTGAATCTTGTCGCTCGTTTACATGCATATTCAGGTTCCCTATCTGCATTGAAACCTTCTACGCAATAAGTGCAAAGACTTATACAGCTTCAAATTTGTTGCTGTACATCGTAAAACCCATCTCTTTTGTACTGGAAATTATCTTATAGATTATTTGAAAACTACCCCGTAAATAAATTTATTATTTTCTTTGCCTCGGGAGTAGCTAGCACTTTTATACAGATCCTACGGACGTGTCTGGCTTTACAGCGTAGTGATACCCTAACCTGATTTGGAAGGTCCCCAAACATTTGGCAACGTATGTTCCCTATAGTAATATAGTTTATGCAATTAATATATTTTTATTGTACTTTTTCGACAAACCTAAAATGATAAATGGATCTAAAAAAGTTTTACTTTAATCTACTCTCATGAGAAGTTCCTATTTTACTTCCTTTAACGAGGAAGTTGGAAAATTTACTTTATTACTTAATAACAAGTAATACAGTTCAAACCTAATGAACACAACAAACTACAACCCATTTAATTTGAGCGTGTTTAAACAAGTAATTTCTAAAGAAAACTAGAAGCAATACGGCGACCCCTCTTAGACCTTCTTAATATCACGTCTGGGATAGTTATGAATCGGTTGGTAAGATGGTGCCGAACTTCAAAATAAAAGCCCCAATTCAGATTCGTTTCAGAAAGAATGGCAGGTTCAATGGTAAAGCTAAGGCTGAAGAGCAACATATTGGAATTGGTATGCAGGATTTGTTTAAAAATGCACAAAGAACGCTACAACATATTCGAGCTTTCCGAAAGCGACAGGTTACCAGCCAACATGATTATAGAACTCATGTGTACGCAGGTAAATATGAATTATTTTACTGTTTAATATCTAACTGGAACATAATATTACGTATATTTAATACGTAGGTGTTAAAGGATGATACCTTTCCAAAGACCATCTGCAGTAACTGTTTAGAGAGATTAAATGATGCGTACAATCTTAAGCTGCTAGCAACGGAATCAAGTATAAAATTATATAATTTCTGTCGTAGTAAATCCATTGGTAACGATCTAGAGGATGAGAAAGATATTAATCAAACTTTAGAAATTAAAGAAGAGCCGGAAGATGTTAAAATCGAAGAAAACGTTGCTGAGGAATTATATCTCAATACTGTCGGAAAAGAAAAAGATTTCTTGAATAAAACCCATGAATTTTCTGGAAACACCATAGACAATGGCAGTTGTGCCATTCCAATGAAGACTGATTGTACCGTAAAGAAGTTAGATTCTACAGGACACAAAAGAAAAGAGATGAACGCATTGAACGGAAGTGAAAAAGAAAGACCTGATTCACCAAATAATTTAATTATTGATCACATAGCATCCGATATTTCAAATGAATCACCCGATTTAGAAATCGAGTCGTGGCCTAATGAACATGAGATTACAAATGACAAAGGTGTCGAAAATACCGATTTGACTGGAGAAAGGAATCGACAAATTACAAAATCATTTAGTAGGAAGGGGAAGTTCTGTTGCAAGCTTTGTGATAAATCGTTTAGTTATAGCTATTATCTAGTTCATATACGACAGCATGTGGGAAACGCACCTCATAAATGTGACATATGCGGTAAATGTTTTGTACTTAAATGCATATTAAAAAAACATAAACAGTCACATGCGATTGATAAACTATATTCCTGCGATATCTGTGGAAAGAGCTTTAAATTATTAGTCGGTCTTAAAACGCACCAGTTCGTTCATTCAGAGAATAGACCGTTCAAGTGCGAAGTGTGTGGTAAATTATTCAAGCAAGAGACGACCTTAAAAATTCATGCAGTAAGACATGAAAATGTTAGACCTCACGTTTGCGAAATCTGCGGCAAAGCATTCACCGACCAAAGTGGATTACGTAATCACAAAGCGACGCATAACACTGAAAAGAGTTTCACATGTTCCATCTGTGGGAAAGGCTTCAAATCGAAGATAAGATTGGATTGCCATCACAAAGTACATACTCGGATAAAATCACATGCATGTAGCGAATGTGGTAAACGGTTTGGTGGTGCCGAACAGCTTAAGCACCATATACTGATTCACACTGGTGCTAAACCTTTCGCCTGCGAATTATGTGGTAAAACGTTCAGGCAGCGCTCATGTCTTCCTAGACATATGAGGATTCATACGGGGGAGACACCATTTCCATGTAAGATATGCACGGCCACTTTTAAATTCTCGCATCATTTAAAAAATCATATCAAAGTGCATCATAAAGATGTACCTCAGTAGTCGATATGTTTTTGATGATATGTTTGATATGTTGTTCGATAATTATTTATTTAAAAATTTGAATATTTGTACAGATCTATTGAATATATGAGAATTTTGTATAACATTGAAAGATGTGAAATATGTAGAATATATATAATAAAGTGAAGATGTTATCTGTTTAATTTAATTTTTAAATTTAAATTTAATTTGTTTTTAGTTTACACGCTCGTCCAAAAGATGGCTATATAGCTACAAATTTTATTTATGTGCAGATTCCATTATTACTGGCACTGTAATTTGTCTCATTTTGTCGGTATTTGTAGCCTAACCTAAAAATTGAAAATGTGAACATTCCAATCAACTTTTACTTGCATAAAATAAAATAATTTAAAAAGTAACTTTTTATAGCATAATGGAAGATCCAACGTACATTTCAAGCTCTTGCAATCCTACCGTTGGTGCCGCACATTGGGGTAAAAATAACCTAATTTGTTATGCTTCTTGCAACGCGATTTTAATCTACAATCCAAAGGTAACATAAGTACTACAGTTAATCCCCACAATTTCATTTAATTATTGTCATTTTATAGATAGGTGGCGGGAAAATTATTAAAACCTTAATTAAACATAATAATCGTGTTAATACAGTAAAATGGATTCCAAGCAACGAAGATGAAACCGAGCTATTATCTGGATCTACCGACAAAACAGCGATTGTTTGGACGCTTAAGGCTGAAGAATATATTCCATACGTATTAGCCGGACATGAAAGTAATGTGAATGTCGTCGATGGATTATATTTAGACAACGCCAGTAAGCATTTAATCGTTGCAACTGGATCTGTTGATTCAACAATTAGAATATGGATTCGACCTTCCATGCAGGGTATTCTACGAAGATAATTTAGGAAATCCATTGATTTGTTGAATTAAATTATTTTCAGAGCTATTTACGGAGACTCAAATTATAAATTTAGGTTACGGTCTATGTTTGGCTGCGAAATTTTCAATTTTGAATTGTGGAACCCTATTATTAGCCACTGCTTTAGATGATTCAAATATACACTTGTACGTTGATGAAAACCTAAGAGATAAGAGATTTTCTAAAGCTGCAGTTATTAAAGGCCATAGCGATTGGGTTCGAAGCATAGATTTTACTAACGAAGGTATGTGACATGCCAAATTTATCATAGATCTAGTCTACAGCGTGTAATTCATTTCAGGTTCCGATTTATTGTTAGCGTCATCATCGCAAGATGCTTCAATACAATTATTTCGAATTCAAAGTAACGATCAGGACGATGATAATAAGGGGAGGTACATTATAAAAACTTCGAAAGCGGAACACCAAGTATGTACAGAATCTGTGATAATTGGCCATGAAGGATGGATTTATTCAGTAGATTGGAATCCATTTTCATTAAAACTGCTTTCGGCTTCGATTGACAAGACACTCATTATTTGGGAATACGATAAATCGGTGAATTTGTGGTTAGAAACCGCTAGGTTGGGAGAAGTTGGTGGAAACACTCTAGGATTTTACGGAGCAATGTTTGGACCTGATGGTGAAAGTATTTTGGCTTACAGTTACCACGGAGCATTTCACTTATGGAGGGTGAATGAGTTGGAAATGTGGTCACCTATGGTTACCATAAACGGTCATTTCAACGAAGTTGTTGACATTGGGTGGGTTCCAGATGGTTCCTTTTTACTGAGTGTTTCTACCGATCAAACAACCAGGATACATGCTCCTTGGAAAAGTGAAAATCGCGAAGTAAATTACTTATTTAACAGTAGTAAAGCAATCTATTTCATTCATTTATTTATTAATAGATAACTTGGCATGAAATAGCTCGCCCGCAAGTGCATGGTTATGATATGAGCTCCTTGGCAATTCTCTCGAGGTATAAATTTGTCTCCAGCGGGGATGAAAAAGTTAGCAGGGTGTTTCAGGCACCTGAAACATTTATTCAAAACTTCAAGAGGATATGCCGAATCAGGAGTAATTCTATTGGTAAGATATTGAAGAATTCTTTCTTTATTTGACATAATTCTCTTCTGCAGACATGACCAATCGTCCAAAGGGTGCCTCGGTGCCATCGTTGGGTCTTTCAAATAAAGCTGTGTATGAGAACGATAATTTACTTCAGGCAACACCCAGGAGTAATAAAGAACCATATGCGGAGGAGTCTTATTTCTCCGCCATTGAATTATATGGTAAGATTATAATTATTATTTTGTATTATTGTTGCTAATTGAATATTTCAGCCCCACCAACCGAAGAGACACTAATTCAAAACACGTTATGGCCTGAAATACAAAAATTATATGGTCACGGTTATGAGGTCTACTCTTTAGCAGCTAGTAACGATGGAAAATTAATAGCTTCGGCTTGTAAATCAACCTCACCTGAACATGCTTCAATCCTACTATGGTAATCAATACCATCAAACAGTCTTAGCGGTTGCGTTATAAATATTTTTAAATTTAAGGGATACAACATCGTGGAAACAAATACAAAAACTCTTTTCACATACATTAACAGTAGTTCAAATGTCCTTCTCACCAGATTCAAAGAATTTACTTTCAGTTTCGAGGGATAGACGTTGGTCATTATTTAGTAAAAATGCACAGAAAGATACATTTGAAATGATAGCTACGACAGACAAAAAAACTGGTATCCACACTCGAATAATTTGGGCTTGCTCGTGGTCGCACGATTCCCAATACTTTGCTACTGGATCTAGAGACGGAAAAATTGCACTTTGGATCAAGAACGAAGCGAAGAAACCTCAAAATGTGCTAGGTCAATACGAACCAGCTTCGGCATACCTTAATTTGAAAGAATCCGTCACCGCACTTTCTTTTGCCCCGTTGTTAGTCAGGGAGAAATATCTGATAGCTGTTGGAATGGAATCCGGAGTTATATACTTGTATTTATGGTGTAAGGAATGGTTGAGAGTACTGACATATGATAACAGGTAAGAACACTTTTAGCAAATATTATATTCTTACGAATTAAATTTTTAGCTTGGCTCATCATTTGACCGTAAAAAAGCTATCGTTTAGACCAATTTTGGGTAAAGCTGGATATCGATCTTTAGAAAATGAAGACGACGTGTTACAACTGGCAAGTTGCAGTTCCGATCATTCGGTTAGAGTGTACGATGTATATTTAAATAAGCTGTAAATTGGATGAACTATGATCTTTTAATTTTAAAAGATTCTGTTTCCATTAAAACCAGGATACCAATTTCAATTACTTTATTTTTTTAATCCTACGTCTCACAAAAAGTACATTCAAAGATGATTTTAAGACAGTTCTGAGAAAATAGAATACTTGGTCAGCAGTATAAAATAGACATGAAGATATAAATACTAATATCATTTGTGACTAGTATACACCTTATGAAAATCCAAAATGAAAACAAACGAAATATTATACATTCAATTGATATTTGGTAGATTATTTACTAAAATGTTCGCGTATTATCTTTTCTTCTGTGTATGAATAGTACATTAGAAAAGATATAATACTTTAGTACGCTAAATTATTATTGAACAAAAGAAATAGAGAGAACATAGCATCGATTTGGCCAAACAAACGAAACAGCTCTGTTTCAAGCAGCTGCCTTTAATTTTTCTTTTAATGAGTTTTCTTTCAGTGATTCGTTGTTGTTTTACGAAGAGAAATAGCACTAATGGAGAGAAAAAAAAACATAACGAATACTTAATATATGATTTCTTTGATGGATTCTCCTTTGTATGCTTGCACCCAAGATTGGCACATATCCTATTAAAAAATATCAATATTTTCATCTCTCATCTACGTAGTACTTATTTTATTTTTGGACAATACAAACGGTTTATTTAGATATTTAGTATTTGATAAAATATTAGTCATACTCTTATAGCAAAATACTTTTTATACATTTTAAAAATAACGAAAGAGAACAACTTAATAATAGTAGATATATTATGTATAATTACCTATTTCGCTTATCGATTAATAGGTTATATCGTGGTGATTTTATAAGAAAAAAAAAAACACTTGTTGGAATAACTCGATTCAGGGAATGATGGACAATTGTATATAAATTCCTGGTTAACTTATTAATCACAATAATATATGATATATATATACACAATACATATATATAATAATTAAATTGTATAGGTACTTATGTATGTAATAAAAATTATTTTAGATAAAATTATTTGTAAGTTCTTGCAAGAATTTTGAAATTATCAAGGTTTTTAATTTTTTTTCAGTTGGTATCTCTGGTATTGCTCTGCCTGTTTTTTATATGAAAGAGGCAAATGTTTTATTTTTTACAGAGAAAGCAAATGAAAATATCTAAATAATATATTTACCCCATTAATTTTCAATAAAATGATTGGCCTTACATTAATAAAAACATAAAAAATGACTCATTGAGGTTGCTACAGTGTGTATTGAGTCGGCGACATTTAATTTTTTAAAAGGTATAATATCGGCAACCCTGCATCCCGGTAACATTTTTGTTACTGAGTTAAAATTATGTATTGTTAACATTGAAAATGAAATCTTTAAACACACAATAACAGCAACGTTTTACAAGTTTAAAAGAAAAGGAGCAACTTTGTTTCTTAATGTTGGTTAATTTTTGTGATTGGTTATCCTGATTCCACTTACGATTGTTAGTTTATTAAACAAGAGTGAATTAAGTTTTGCACGTGTTATATTTTATACGCATGTTTAAGTAAATTGCCAACGCAAGGGAAGAAAATACTGGAAATAAGACTTTAAATTTATTAACACAAATGTTTATTTCGTAGTTGGTCAATGGCTCCTCCTTTGCCTCTTCTGGCTACGCCCCTGTTTTGAGACTAAAACAGTGCGGTGTAAATCAAGCTTTATCCTTCAATAAATTATGTTAATTGACTTAAAGAAAAAAACAAAACAATAAAACCAATAACAATGCTACCACACTGAAAGACAGTCAGGAATACCAACGCAAAATTTTCAAAATAGTTGTCAATTTAGCAAAGAAAAATTGCAAGAACTTCCTATATTTAAGAAAAAAAAACGAAAAGATGTATTAAATAATAAGAGAGATATTTTTTCTATGAGTCACCTTAGTTAATAAAATTGGAAAAAAAATGATATATTGGATTTTTTCTATGTTTGGTACATTAAACAGTATAAATATTCTCCGTTTTGTCTAAATTTAATAATCAATTGGAAGTAGTAACCGTATAATTTGCAATCTCAAGTTGGCAACACTGCTTTATTCAATATTAATACTGAATGATAAATTGGAGCGGTAACTTCAAAAACATATTAGATCAACGGCGTATTTTTCATATTACAACTCCCAATTGTCCATTTCTCACTGGTTGGCTTAAAATTTAAAATAGATCAGAAAAATCAATAGTACCTGATTCTATATTCAAATTCCACCTACTCTTATTCGTAAATTAACAAGGACTACTGCTATTATTATCGTTTTGATTTCCTTCGCCATTCTCGGTCTTCATCTTTGGTATAGAGTAATTCTCGGGAGAGGGCGCGTCGAACGGTACCTCGACGCGTCTCCTCTCCAAGCTTCCCATCTGCTCGAAGCTGGTGTTGAACGAAGAGTTGATCGACTTCGGAGGTATCGGAGGGGGGTTCTCCAACTTCGGACTGATATCGCTCGGACTCGAGCTGATGTTCATCTCTTGCTGATGCGCGCGCAGGTCGAAATCTTCGTAGCAGGTGTTGTTGAAGTTATTCAGGTTGGAATGGTCCGTTATACTGATTCCAGAATCTCTAAGGTCATGGTGGTCCGCTTCTGTGACAGTCAAACTGTTCGTCGCGACAACGACACTCTCTAATGTGATATCTACCATTGATTCTATGCTAAAAGCGGATGATGTCGATTTCTTTTGGCCGCGTTTCGGAATGTTGGGTGGTGTGTCGGTAGGGAAGGAGTTTATTCTCTTATCAGGTGCTGGAAATTCAATAAGAGATTTTAGCTTAATGAAACTGAAAACCTTTACTTAACAAGATAAGCCCAGATAAAAGTCCAATAGATAATGTCTATTCTCACTACGAATATACTTACTGTGTGATCTAGGTGGTAGTGGAGGTGCTTCATCAGCAGCTCCATCTGGCCAAGAATTACGTAGCGGTACATTGCCATCAGTGGGCGTGCCCATAGAATGGCGGAGAAGTCTTGGAGATGGAGGTTTCGTCAAAGACCTCTCTCTTGAATGAGTCGGCTTTGGAGGTAGAGGAATATCACAAGATTCAGGGTCCCTATTGTCCAAACAACTACTTTAGTTATTTTCATCTTTAAATTTCGAATAATAAAAAAAACCAAACATTTTATACGAAACATCTCACCTGGATTTCAAATTAGACGGTAGACTGGAATAATCGGCGCTCCCTCTAGTAGGCGTTTTCACAGTCTCGATATAGTTCGCGTTAAAACCCTGAGAGCGTGGTCTGCTGTCCCGTTGAGGTATCGGCGGCGCATTTACTGATATATTGTTCATGGGCAGTGATAAGTTTTCGCGGTTTGGTATTTTTTCAACTTCCTGTCCACATAAGATAGGTTTAGGCGAATTAAAAAAAAGTAGTAAAGGAGAATGGTGATGTTTGGTGTTAGTTCGGTGTGTGAAAGTGTTGCGAAGAATATTGACACGACATACGGAAAGAAAACAAATGAGTTAATAAAAAAAGTTTATTTGTAAAATAAAACAAAGTTAATTTAAACGAAACTAAACTCCGATTGTAGGAAAAATATAAATTAAATTTTAGACATTTTTCGATGCTAGAAATAATTATTTCTGATTAATTCCAAGGTTTGGAATTAAAGATATAAATAATTGCATAAAGCAGAAGATAAGGATAGTAGACAATAGAAGATTGTGAAATATGGGCAATTTGTATGCCTTTGTGAAATCACTTACGTTCCTATCCCTTCATTTAATTTAAAATTTTTAGGAAGGTATTCATGTGGTCGAAGGTGCAACCTTCATATCGGTCAAAGCAGATGTGTTTTTTAAAAGCTTTTAGTCTCTGATACATTTTAAGTTGATCGTTTTCAAAGAATTACAGCGATAGAGCCCAGGAAAGTGTAACGTAAGTGAAGCCACATAGTCAAGTGACCCGAAATACATCAAAGCAACATAAAAAAATGTCCAAAACTTCACCGAAGAATGTAAACAACAAAATAAGTACTAAATTAAAAGTCTCTAGTCCCTTATTTCATATACACATGCATATCGTAAGTAGGAAAATGTAAAATTGTCACTTGTATGTTAAACATATCAGATCTAACTAATTGGTAATACTGTCTTTTATTGTGTATATGAAATAACTTATAATTCTCCTATATAATAATTATTAAAACAAAAACAATTTACTAAATAAGGAAAGTTCGCCGCTTTCCGTGCGCTTCACGAGATTAGCAGAGACTAGACAGACTCGTGTTCGGTCGACTTTCGGGGAAACCGGTAGGCAACACGAACCCATTCTCGTGAGACGAATAAACACGAGTCTGTCTAGTCTTTGCTAATTTAGTGAAACGCACGGAAAGTGGCGAACTTTACTAATAAGTCATGCATTACATTTGGGAACAAGCGTACCTCCCTTAAATATCACAGATGGACATGCTATTAGTATATGTTATTGATGAATAGATTTTTGCACCATCAAAATTTAGACCCTACGATAATAATAACATAGTGCTTTTGTAGCGCCATAATAAAACACTTGTGAATACCGCGAATTGGAGTATTGAATCAAGTTGGCAAATTGTGAAGTTGGATTTCATCTACCGATAAAAATAATCATTCTAATTAATTCAATACTCCTTTAGCAAAAAGAAGCAAAAAAAAAACAAAGCAATATCACATAAACCGTTTAGTGGAAAACAAGTGAGTGTCAGGTTTTAACATGATTATATTCTGAAGAACAGTGTTCGGTGTTAGTTTTTTAAAGCTAAAGCTATTCATGCGTCTAACCATTGGTTTCGTGTAGATATTGTCTTCTAAGTCGAGCAGGGCATCTGAGTATTGTCCATAGTTACCACTAGAGTTCGAAGAGCGGTTGCTATGGTTATCAAGAACGTACCTCTTGTCAATTGGAAGAGGTGGTAACGGAGAACTGCAAGGAATTTTTACAAATATTGCCAGATCAAATAGACATAATAATCAGCGGAACTTATTCAATCAAATATACTTACTTCACAATACTATCCGGTTGCTGTCTTTTCATCTTATTCAAAGATCCCAGCGACTCTTTCAATTGATCGAATCTTTCGATCAATCTCTGATGTAATGGCTTAACACCAGCCGATGCTAAGCTACCATGCAGAACTAAACCGCATTCCAAAACCTGCCAAAATAAACAGACATTCGTCGAAAAGACTTTTCAATGCACGATATTACCTGTATAGCGTCAAATATCAAATTTTTCAAGGTGTACACGTATGTCATATGTTCCGGACACAGTTTAGCAAATTCTTGTGTAAAGAAAGCTTGCTGATATTTGCTAATTCCACCCTGCACGTTCGCATCAATAATCCCTTGTAGTCTCATCGTGAAAGGGTTCAAATTCCGCTTAGGTTCTTGCGAATACATTGCTATTAGTTGACGAAGCTCCTTCTGAACGGCTTGCATGGTTTCGCAGGCATATTTGACTGGTGGTACCTCTTCGGTGGTGCGACTGATAACCTCAAACCATGGTAATATCCCCGGTAAGCTGTTTTCGATTTCCAAGATTGTTCGTTCTATCCATAAAGTCTGAAGTTGACAACAGATCGATGTTTTAAGAATTAATTTTTGTGAGAAAATTAAAAGGTTGCTTACTTTGATTTCATTTTCTTTGTCCACTATGCCTTTATGTACGGGTCGGTCGAATTGGAAGCGTCTCACGTCGTTATAGTGATAGAATCTCGAGATTTTTTCAGGAACATCTGTATTTAGGACAATCGGAGTTGGTTCTGGGATTGGTTTTACATTACTGATTTGAATAACTGTGTTGATACGTTAAGGGAAATGAACCAAAAAAAAAAATTAGCACCAAGTCTACAAATTCGTCCAATTTAAATTTTAAAAAGGATACATTGACCATCGGAATTGATAATCGTATCATCTGGTGGTGTATTCTTCATCAATATCTGAGCGGATGGAAATTCAGTCTGCAATCGTTGTGTGAACGCACCAATTCTTTCATATTCTAACCCTCGATATACGAATTGCTTATTCTAAAATATGAAAATGAATCAATCTTCGATGTTTCCGCTTCAATATTTGAAAACGAACCCTAACAAATAATGGAAAACTTAAACCGTAGAATCCCACGCGAAAATATTCAGGCTCGGGCCTTAATTGTTGCAAAATGTTATCGTAAAATGTTGCTTGTAACTTTAATATAGCGCTTAGGTCTCTGTAATTAAAGAGTTGGCTTTCGTAGAGGATTGCTAGTTCTTTCAATAGGGGTATTCCCTTTTCCCAGCACTAAAAAGATTATAATATTGCAAAAATATGGCATTTTGGAGGAAAATACTCACTTTGCCTTTATCGAAATGACTAATTATCTTGTGATAAAGTTTCTCCTTCACTTGGCATTCTGTATAGTCTGTAAAAGTAGGATCCGAGACTTTGTTATTGTTCCACGATAACTGGTCAGCATATAATTTCATCGTAAAACCAGCTTCGGTGAAGTTCTCTGCGGACATGTGAAGATCGTGTAACTTATAGATATACCTCAGATACATCTCCTTACGGTTAAATTCATTTTTATAAAAATTCTGTAGAAAAAATTAAAGGGTAAATGTAAAAGAAGTTTGATGTAGATAAGATGTTTTTTTACCAATAAATTAAATGTACACGACATTCTCTTATCTCTATTTTCATCACCCTGTATAACGCTTCTGTAATCTAGCAGGCGTTCCAAAAGTCTAGTTACGGAGCTGATAAAAGCTGCTCCGCTATCTTTCCAGGCCGGATCTTCGGACTGAACACGGTCTAGTAACCTGGTAGGAAGAAAAACGTTTTCTTTGATATTTTTGACTTTTACACAAACTATGAAGGTTAGGTGTCAAGTGTCTTTCTTAGACATAACCTTCGTTTATCCTTGTAGAAGATTGTGATTGGTCATTTGGTGATTTCTAGGAAGTTTGATTTGAAAGCTAACCTTCATGTGCAACTACAAGAAATTGAATTTTAGACCCATTTGTAACGATGCAATGATCTGCAGAATTTTTGTAAAAAATATGTATTTTCAGCCATTGTTTGGATTATAAAAGCGAAATAAACAATGCTTCGAGACATGGGCACTATTATTTTTAGTAATATTGGCATTGTGAGGTTGTTTCAGTTCGAATATGTTGGTAGCAAACGCCGTTTCGTTAAAGTTTCAAAATTAAAAAAAATAATTTTTTTTTAATTTTGATAATTCTAGCGTTGCATCGTCACAAACAGGCTGTAGATTTTTAAAAAAATGAATAATTGTTATTGTAACAAAATTAATACTCAGCACCCTGCTACATAACTGTGTAAATTATAAACTATTAAAAATTAAAAATCTTTTACATAAAATATTTCGCTTTGTTAAACAAGTGCTACCAAATGGAAATAAAAACATATAAATCCACTATGCTAACAGTAATTAATAGTGTATGTCTATACAGGCTGTCCCAAAACTTGGAGTAAATTGTACAAAGCATCACAGCTATTGATTATTATTTTAATTTGTTGTCGGTAGCCTGTTTCGCCAATGATCATAAAATAATACCCGGCACGTTATATAAACAAATCAAGGTATCTAAAATAAGAAAAACCAAGGATTTTCCATTTATATCTTTCTGTATTAATAAATGTTTATGTTCTTGCATGTCATGCGTTAGAGAAATCACGTCAAGTTTTGAGACATCCTCCATCTATAACATGAAACTACCACTAAAATCAACGTGAACGTGAGAAACATCGCAATTCGGTGAATGCATGATTAATAAAAGCCATGCCTAAGATACGTTCGATCAATTGCACTTACACTGCGCTTAAATGCTCCCTAAGAGAATAAAATTAAATTAATATTTAAAATTTTTCAAACGTACAAGGGTCATTGAATAGAATAATTTTGTCAGAAATAACGCTATCGAAGTTAAAAAGAAAAGCAAAAGAAATAAGAGAGATACTCACATGGTATTGAATAACCTTCTATATTCGTCGTCCCCTTTATTCTCCGATATGAGGATATCCAATTTGTCGATGAGCTCGCTCTCCACCTGTCTGAAATTCCCTCTCGCTTTCTGTTCACATTCCATCATATCGAAGAATATGTGCAATGTGGCCTTTCGAAGTTCTAATTCTGGTACCAGTGTTACTTCTAGGAATGGACCAACCATCGACGGTATGAAATGTAACTTATTTTCACCTACAATGAGATAAAGCACGATACATCGCCGCCATCTGTAGCATTTCAAAATACAAATTGAAGTATGAACAATAGTTTTTCAAACACCCTGTATATCAACAAAGTGCTAAGTTGTTACGCACGGCATATCGAAATGGAAAACCACATTACCTAATTGCGACCACATCGAAAGGATCTGGAAACCCATCAGGACTCTCATATCGCCATATCTTTCGATAATTTTCTCGCGTTTCACTTCGGAAAATTGTTCTAATTGTAACGATTGTTGCGTCAAATAATCTACAGCTAGATTGAAGTAACTAGTCCACAACTAAAATAAAATACGCGTCTTAAAGGGGGCCTTCTATGGGTGAGATTTAACCAATCAAGCTTACCTCCTTGTCGAAATAGCATGACGATCTATAATCCAAGAATTTAAAAGCTAACGGTTGAGCTAATTCCTGTAAAGCCTTGAGCATAACATTATTGGCAACCATTTTGATGATTAGCCAATCGGGAGGGTACACTTCTTGCTTTACCAGTTCACGGAATACTAAGAAAACCCTCATTAAGAAGTCTTTTAATGGTTTTCGATCTTGATTAGGACCCATTAATGTCTCCCATAACCGTTTGTAATGGTATTCGTCTAGTAATTGCAATAAACCGATCAAACAAGCTACCAAACATCCCTAAAAGTTTTTAATTCGCATCAAAGTCATTGTAATGGCCCAAAAAAAAAAAAAAACATACGATAATCTTAGTATCTTTTCCGATGATATCCAGTACCGTATCGATGAGAACTTGAAAGATGCTTATATTCAACGTATCGATGTCATGGTGAATGCAATTGTTAACCTTCTCTTGTTTCTCGGAGAGTTGCCTCTGCCTAAATAGAAAGCTAAGTATTTCGCCTAAGATATCCGTACATAAAGTCAGTTCGATTCTGTACGTGAAATAATAACATAGGTGTCTGCAAGCGTTTGTCAATAAAATATTTCTCGATTCTAAAAACAAATTCAAAGCAAATTTGTTGGGAAACCCATAGAAGATATAGTACCATCGTCTTGGAATAGCTTTGTCGATACAATGTTTTTAATCGCTATGAGTTTTGCTTGTATTAAAGCGAGAGGTACATCTTTCGGAAAGAATGAATCTAACATTGACGATGCTAATTTTGTTACTTCGATTACTGGGAGTACGTCGACTAATTGTTCATATACTGCGCTAATGGAATGTAACAACGCCACCTTTAAATAAAAAAAAATTAAATTTATACGATGGGCAAAAGAAAGTTATTTTTACCTGTGTCGGTGTTATAATCGAAAAAGATATCGATAACATCTTATTCAACGAAGAGAAAACATTATACAAGTCCCTACGGAAACTATCTTCGTATTGACCACATGTTGCCCTCGAAAATAGCAATCTACTTTGAATAATTAACTTAAAAATATATTCAAGACTTTTAAAGCATTTCTGAATAGGTTCTTGCTTATCGAAAGCTTGTACATGGTCTGCGCAATGTTGAACGCTTGTAAGTAAACCTCTGTAATAATCAAAAAAAACAATTAAAACACATCAAAATCGCTAACTAATAATGTTTCGCATACTTATAAACAAGAGCCGCTGAAAAATGATCCTTAATATAAGCATCTAAAACCGGCTTAAAGAATTGAAACTTCGATTCGTCCAATAGACTAAAAATAGACACTAAAACATGAAAAACTAGGCCACTATAATCAGTAGAGTTCCCATCTTCGGTAGAGAACAACGCGAATAACGCATCTAAAACATCTTGCAAAAATTTCACCAATTCCTCGTCGCCTAACCTCAAGACCCTTTGTAGAGAGTCCTGGATCCGTTCAGGGTGGGATTTCCATCGTAAAAGTGATAGGAGATCCACTAAGAAGTCAAGAAAATTACTCAAAAACGGTGCCAAAATATTACCGAAAGAACCGTACCATTTTGGGTTAATTTCGTTGAGCATAACAACGTTCTTATGCAGACTATCTCCTTGTGGCTTCGCGAGAATGCACCAATAGCCTCGTGGTTGCCTTCGTAATCTTTTTGGTAGGCCGGTAAGCTTAGATATCCACAATTATCTAGTTTCTGGTGATCTTCGCATTTATAGATGTAAAGCTCGTGTAAACCATCAGGTACAGCTGCACCGTCTTTATCCATCAAACGGATAAAGGAGAATCCGAAGAGTTTTTTGTCATTTTTCTCTCTTGCTGTAATAAGAAACGAACTTATTTTTACGCAATTAACATTCTAATTCGTTATAGGAATGATAATTAGAGTAACGCCACCTATATTCTTTTCCCTTGATCTCAAATGTCAAAAATAATGTGTCACGTGATATGTCAAATTTTAGGTTAGATGATGTTAAATCATTTTGATAAGTGAGATTAAGATAAAATAGTCCCAAAATAAGCAAATTTTGTAGTAATAAAATGTATTAACTTACTCGAACAATGGCGAAATTCCAAACGCACATGCGCACCAGCAAATTTATCAATGGGTAATGTTAGCCGGACATTTTCGGCCCAAGCTGGCGAGTTATGATGGTATATGATCATGGAATTATACTCAGATGTACCGTCCAATCCCGACGCACCCCATAAACAGTTCTACAAACATTAGATAAAGGCATACAATCATAAATAAATAATAAATTCCAAAGATCGTACCTTTAGAAGATTCTTCTCACTATCCAACACTAAAATAGTGACCTCGATGTTTTTCCCGGTAGATTTACCGCCTCTTTCGAACTCTCCCCTCTCCACCGTTAAATATAGATCGTTCCTGACGTCACCCGGCATGATAACGTCGGGGAATCCCAATTTATTTGTAAGACTAACGTTTTTGAATAGTAACGGGTTATCCTCTTTGATCTGGGATAATTGACCGTGGTACATTTTCATGGAAACAATAATCCCTTTAAATATAGAAAAAATTAAGTTAAAATAATTCTCTCCTTGATGCTGCATTGGGTATTCAAATTACCGTAATTTGGTTGGCACGATAACGCACTATATTTGCCTGATTGCCTTATTAATGACTCGTGCAGTTGATGGAAATCCTTTTCTTCGCCTTGGTAAACCTTAAATCATTCAATATTATTACGATTGTAGGCTCTCGCGGTTGTGGTCCTAGTAAAATTGATGTTTGAAGTTGAAATTGTTTCAACTTAGGAATATTCAAAGAGATTCCAAATAGAAAAGTTTTTCTTACTTTAAGAGTAAGTTCCTTCTCTTCAGAATCGTTCTTATTCAGCAGCACCTCTTTTAAGTCGTGAATCGCGACGCCATGGGGTCGTTTATACACCTGCTGCGAACTGAATGTATTTTTCTCAGTCTTTTTTGAACTCTCCGAGTAAAGCATCTTGCCTATTCGCATAACGTGAGCTACGAGATAGATGTCCTTGGATAAGTCGTCGTTTCCCAAATCCTACACCAGAACCGAATATTCCAAATTTTTTCCTCCGATTGTGTATATTTGTATTACTTACCGTGAATATCGTGCAGTTATTGTGCAGCTTATCAACGTAATTCGAGAAACCCTCTTTGGAAATTTTGACTAGGAATCGTTCTGAAATGTACTTTTGCTTCTTGCAATCGTACAGTGAAAAATACGTTTCCGTATCTTCGCCGATGTGATGGCCGAAGTCGCGCATGCAGAAATACAGGTGGTGTGTTAATATCTTCTTTAATTCACGTTTCTTGATTGTTCCTCTCGCCTAGTGATGTAACACAATTGGTAGGAATGAGTTTAAAAAATCACAGTAGTTATATTTTAGACGTGTCCAATGTTGGCAATTAATTTACAAAAAAAAAATTAGTGTGGTAACACTGTACAATTGACGAATGTTCATTCAATGCTATCGTTCGACAGCTATTAATTTGATTCGACATTAAACAGAACAAATTAAATGTTACAAACTTACAAAAATAAATACAAACTAAAAATACTACTAATTTAGGGAACTTCTCGGTACCAACTGTGGACATTTTAAAAATATCAAATCTACTAAGATCAGATTTGAAACCTAAAAATCTTAAAACAAACTACGAATTTTCAAATAAATATCACTAGTGACTACTTGCTTTTCTTAAATTTTTAAATAAAATTCATAATTTGTAGCATATCAAGTGGCAATCTTTAAAGACAATTTGGACAAACTTCAGAGTATTACCAACTGTTACTTTTATTTTTTTTCTTATTCAAAAATATGTAGAATTCTTATTTTTACAAAACGAGATTCTTTTCTCAATTTAGAAGAGAAAGAAGAAGAAAACTAAGATGATGAAGTTCAAATCATTGATTTTAGTACCGAAATACTCACACTTACTGATACACCTTGTAAATTTTCGCTACTAGCCGCATGGACGTGGAACAATTCAACGAGGGACATGCCTTCCGGATCAACCATTTGAGCACCTTGACGTGGTACAAGGTCCAGGCCAAGTTTTCTATAAGAGAACAAACACAAAAATATATTTAAAAGCGTTTTTTTTTATTGGATGGTCTATTATTACTTGATAACTTCAGGTAGTTGGGTACTAAAAAAAAAAAAATTGCGGTATATGCGGGGATTATATTAAAATATACTTCGATGGTGTACCCTTCCAATTTGAAAAAAAAGTAGATTATTTAAATTGATAAATTAAATATGTATATAGCTTTATTTATTTACTCTTTTTGTCAATGTAGATCTAAAATATTAGATGACAAGTGAAATATGCAAATATACAGTGACCGCCAAAATATCGGGACCAAATGGAGGATAGCTTTCTTTTTTTTAGTAAATCAAATCCTGACGATTTCCTTGTAAAAATAGTAACTAGTCGAATAAAATTTGTCAGGCGACTTCCGTTACTTATAAGAATTAATATTTAATTATTGTGTGTCAATGGGCCGGGCGCAATTTTGTTTTTCAGCAAGATAACGCGCCAATTCATAAAGCAAAAACCATTACTGAATGGTTTAAAGGGAAAAAGATTAAAACTTTACAGTGGCCGGCACGGTCACCGGACTTAAACATTATTGAAAACATGGAGGGTGAATTGGCACGTCGCGTTTATGGCGGAGGCCGTCAATATTTCACGGTAAAGGAACTGAAAACTTCAATAGTGACTGAACGGCAGAATATCCCTCAAAATTATGCGTTAAATTTATATAAATCTATTAATAACAGACTATTGGAAGTGATTAAGAACAATGGAGGATCTACGCATTACTGATCACTCATTTGTTGATTTTTGTTTTACATTTGCAACAGAGCGTCTAAATTTTTGTCGCGGAAATTGTTTAAACATTGGAGTAATAATTTATTATTTAGTTCATATATTACTGGAGGAGATATTTTTAAGTTTATTTTACTTTTACGAATAAAAACTTAATTCGATATCTTGCTAGTTTCGCAAAGAAATGTTGTAACCCTTAAAACCCGTAAAACATCTTACCGCGTCTAAGTTTTTGTCGGGGAGTGTATATACATTACGAGTACATAAAATTCATGGTAATTATCCGAAATTGTCTCCCATACAATCCATTCTACGAAATACCATTGACATGAGTAATTACGGTATAGGCTAATATGCAATAAAATTCCCAAAATTAAAGTTGAGACAATAGAGAGCTTTGAATAAGCGGTAAACTGAATAAGAGTATTGGACGACGTATCAACATTTCGGAAATCACCAAAATGTTCGATGACACGCCGTTTCTTAGAAAAGTAAATGCATATAGTACCGTGCCTGTATAGCGGTTCTTAAGAACCAAAGTATAATCGGAGAAATAAGGCCCAGAATGAAATAAAGGAAATAGAGTACTTGAATTTAATTCATAATTACGCCTTTGTTTGTTCAAGAAGTTGCAAATAAATAATCGCACGACAATAAAAGCTTTTGCAGTAATTACCTGCACATACCGAAATTGTTCACCTTGAAATAAATACGTAGAGTAATAAACGGTATTTTATACACATTTCTCTGTATTTGCTCAACAGGTAAAAACCTATCTCCCGCATACCCAACGCACTCTAGCCTTATTGTCATTCTGAATTCTCAACGATATTTTCTACTATTTACGTGTCGTATTCTACTGATTCGTTTCGCGTAGAAATAAACGTATCTACACCACGTAAATGGTAATTATTGTAGTAAAAATGGTCACGAAACAACGTGATTTTCTATTTTATTGGAGAAATACAAATAAGGCCCAAGTAAGACAAACTTACAATTAATTGAAATCAACTGAGGCATAATTAGGCATTTGCGTTCGTTTTATTTCTACTTCTTCTTCTTCAGAAAGGAAAAAACCAAACATAGCGTTGCCAACCAGGCCAATTATTTTTACTGGTTCTTAATCCTTATGGTACCACCTTTATTTGGGAAATTTCCTCAAATTTGATGATCAGTAGAGATGGCCAAAGCAGGTGAAATTATTATCTTTTTGCAGCGATTAGACAGGCACGTGTTTATTCGTCTCATAGGAAAGGGTTCGTGTTGCCCCGAGAGTCTGTCTAGTCGCTGTAAAAAAATAATAATTTCACCTGCCTTTGTCATCTCTAATGATGAGGGCGTATTACTTTAGTACAATTGAACGAGACATAGGACAACAGTACCTCTCCTAACAATTCAGCACAATTTCTCATCCATCTTTGGAAATTCCAAATTAAGGCTAAATTTCAATTTTTTTATGGGACCTTTTTCAGTCGCTCCAACAACTGTAACCTTTACTCCACTTATACATCATGGCTCGTCATAAAAGCAAAATATGCAGCATAATAAAGTAAGCGTAACTCAAGGTTGAAGTCACGCTTTTACCATCGAAAAAAAAAAAGAACAGTTATCGCTGCTTCACTATTCGTAGACCCAATAAGCATTATATTAACGAGAAAACGCAAGATAGGCAAGGAAACCGATCGCCGCCATTATTAGACATAAACAAGCAAGAGAATTCAAGAAATAAGAAGAAACAAGCACGACACAAATCGTATAAGGCGAAGATACAACAACAAGCGAGAGAGGAAAGGGGAGTTCGGCAGCAACATGTGGTTGGTTACTTCTAAGATAGCGTTGCGAATGAGCGCAACAAGGACAACCGCTCCCCCTACCTCAATTTCTCCTCCGTGCAAGAATGCCACCACACGGTAGTTGAAACGCAAGCGTTGCAGTCTGTGCGACAAAATGGTTTGATTAGTCTTAATGATCGAATCAACCCATGAAAATAGGAATAGAAAGGAATCTCGTGAAAGTATTAAACGGCTACTAAAGTGTTATTCGCATAGTACAAACAACAAAGTTATTTGTAGTGTAATCAGTGTGATATTAGATTTTTTTTTTTTTTAGAATAACGAAGGAATAAAAACAAGGTAAAATGAAGTTATTTATTAATAATTTTCGTTAATTAGCTAGTGATTAATTAATTTGTTAAATAAGGTTCGTTTACATTCACGCGTTCAAATCTCTTTCAAAAATGCAAGAAAAAGAAAACCAACTAGTAATCATTGTCTTGCCCCTAAAGGCGCTTCATATCTTCATTCTTCGCAAAGAACCTGTTCTCCGGTGTCTCACGGTTCACGGTATTTGAACTCTGGTAATACTCGCGCCGCCATTTTGATCTAATAGATCGCAGAATGAAATTATGTTGCTAGGTTCTTAAATTTTAACAAAATATTCAACTTGTTTTTATCAACGTACGCGCATTGGAGACTGTTACGCAATTCGACCTTTATAACACGCCTTTATTAAACGAAAAGCTTGAATTAACTTCAATTAAGATACGCTTATTTAAATTGAAAACGATTTCGAATGCAGTAGGCACCGAATTTTAAGCGGGGCACGTCGCATGATCTACATTGATACTTTTAAAAAGAGTCAAAGTAAAAAATTACGTCTTAATAAAGTGAATATATGATAAACATATGCAATTACGAGTTAAAATAGAGCAAGTTCAAGGCTGACGAATTAAACAATTTCACGCTAAAAGAAAAGAAAAAAAAACGCGGTGACGATGAAAAGTAAATTAATAAATTTTTCTCTATTTCAGTTGAATCAAAATGAGTGTTATTGGCATGGTATCGGCGGTTGCGGGCCTTGTGAAGGTCCGCTACCTCATCGACAAAGCTATCATCGACAATATGATCTTCAGGGCTCATTACAGGATAACCTGCGCCATTTTGTTCGTCTGCTGCATCATCGTAACTGCAAATAATTTAATTGGTAAGTTTAATCTCGGTCTAACAACAAAGTATATCACGATTTAACCTTATTGTATCGGTCACCTTCATTGCAAAAACGTTTTAGTATATTTAGAACGGGATTAAGGCAAAAAATACCTCAAATTCTTCCTTTACTTAAAGGAGCATCAAATTTATTGAATTTTATTTTTAAAATGTTATTTATTTGAAGTCTTAATTCTCTCTTTTAATTTAATTCCTTGTATTTCAAAATATTAATTTTTTTCATTGATAAATCTCCAAAATTTATCATTCGTAGCATTGAGGTAGACCCCGCAGGACGGCTTTATGTTTGGTTGTACATTGCGTATTCTCATTTAAACGTTTCTAAATGTTTTCGCATTATTTAACCCAAACTCTGATGAACTAATTTTCTTTGAATAAAAGTGGTAAATACATAAACAAGAAAGATAGCGGTCTTGCGAAATGTGGAAACTTTTAACCACGCTTAGAATTGATTGTTGTTGAAATTCCGAAACACGTGTCCTAGTTTTTTACGGAATGTTTTATTACGTTATACGTAGGCATATTACCGCCATTCTAAAGAAATATCGAAAATCGATTAAAAAAAGCTACAATCTTTATTGTTATGAGACACGTTAAAATTTTTAAGAATTCAATCAAATCTGGCTAATTTTCAGTTATATTTAAAGCACGTTACATAAAATTCCAGACAAAATTAGTTTACATTGAAAAAAAGATATTTGGTCTTGCCAAATTGAAAACCACAACTACGTAGGTATTGCGGTATTCCGTTTGGCTCGCTGTTGTTTCTAAAGAGAACGAAAACCATGTCTAAACGTTGAATAATTTGTTGCTTCATCCTACATGCGTTTCTTTTAAGTAAAACGTCGAAATGTTGCCTTTCGAAATATATATTTTTTTAAATAAATAACGGAAGAAGGAAAATGTTAGTAACTCCCCTTTATTACGAATATGTACCTGATTTTTTGATTTTTTTTGGGGGGCTACCAGATCATTTTTATAAATCGAAGACGCCAAAATAAATCCTTAAAATAATATGTTTATTAGCAATTTGATCGAAAAAGTCCCCCAAAAAACAAAATGTGAACAAAAGGGGGAATATGTAACAAAAAAAAAACTAGAAATACATTTTCTTTCTTACAAATCAAAAGTTTAAACTACAACGTGCAATACAAATATAATCTTCCTCACTATCCCAAGCCATTTTACATGTTTAATTTACAAATTGATAAGTGTTATTCTAACAATACAAGCGATAACAGTAACCTCAACATCGTAAGATAACGTCCAGATCGACTGGCACGGTTTGCGGTATTTTCCAGCCATCATTTACATGCTTATATACATATGTGAACGCATATGTTTAATAATAACATATGTAAGAGATAAATAACATCTTATTCTTCTAAAAAATTATTTGTTGTTTTAAATCGCGACTATTATCAGCAGCATCGCCAAGAAAACCCGCCGTCTATGTCTATGAAAAATTATTTTAATTTATTTTTTAAAAAATAACATTAAATATTTAATTTTTTTTTTAATATTTTTGCTTATTATTTTTTTTTTACATCCCCCTTTTTCGTCTCTTCGGTACTACCAACTGTGGGTGGATATCCAAATTTGCATTTATTATTATTAACAAATGCCACAGTTGGTAACACTAACAGTTATTTATATTTGTTTATTCGACATTCTAAAGACGTCAAAGCATTCGCAGCACGCAATAGGTTGCATATTTCGTATTAATAAAATTTATTTATTTATTAAATGAATCATAAATGTTTATATTTGGCAAATCGGTGTTCTTGAAATGTTTTTATATAATTTAAATATGTATATTGATAAATTCTAATTAATTATAATAGATTAATGGCCAGTGGTACCAACATAAATTAAAATATAATTGCGGATTAAGTCACTCACTCACTTCTAGATTAAATTTTAATTTGTCTTGGCGCAACTCTTCATAAATACATAATTTCCGATTATTTCCGAAGGAAATTTAAATTTAAAAAAATAACGCCATCTAGAGATCATATAAGGTTCTAATCTACATTTCTTTTTATGAAGGTGATCCTATACAATGCATAAACGGAGGCGGAGTTCCTTACCACGTTATAAACACTTATTGTTGGATAACCTACACATTCACCTTGCCCCACGAACAACATAAACCAGTAGGGACTCACGTAGCACATCCTGGTTTGGGTAACGAGAACCAGGAGAGAGTCTACCATAGTTATTACCAATGGGTCCCCTTCGTATTGTTCTTCCAAGTAAGTAAAACAATAAAGTTAACCTTTCAATCTTTTCCAACGACTGAAACGCATTTTTTCAGGGAGTTCTGTTCTACGTTCCCCATATGGTTTGGAAAAATTGGGAAGAAGGCAAAGTAAGAATGATCACCGAAGGCATGAGAGGGAGTATCATCGGGGCTAAAGAAGAGAGACAAGAGAGGCAATCGAGATTGGTCCAATATCTTGTCGAAACGATGCATATGCACAATACGTATGCTTTTGGATATTTCTTGTCCGAAGCGTTGAATTTTATCAACGTTGTAAGTATTTGAATAAAAAATGATATTTAAAGGGAAACTTACACATCGTATTCTCTTCCTAGATACTCAACATTTTCATGACGGATAAATTCCTTGGCGGAGCGTTCATGGATTACGGCACAGAAGTTATACGTTTCTCGAATATGAATCAAGAAAATCGAACCGATCCCATGGTGCTGGTATTCCCAAGGGTCACCAAGTGCACATTCCATAAATACGGTCCATCCGGATCAATTCAAAAACACGACGCTCTCTGCGTTCTGGCCTTGAACATCTTAAACGAAAAAATCTACATCTTCCTCTGGTTTTGGTTCATAATCCTAGCCACCTTGAGCGGAATAGCTTTGGTATATTCGGCAGCTGTGATACTCCTACCAAGCACTAGGGAAACCATCCTAAAGAGGAGGTTTAGATTCGGAACACCGGCTGGGGTTGATACGGTTATAAGGAGAACGCAGGTAAGTTTCATCTCGAAAATAATCTTACAGCAGGTACTTTTTAACGCGATTCTTTCGAATTCAGGTTGGAGACTTCTTACTGCTCCACTTCCTCGGGCAAAATATGAACGTCATGGTCTTCGGTGAGATCCTCGATGAATTCGTTAGAAGATTAAACTTTGGTAGCAATAGTAATCTACCGTCGGCGCCGAGTACTTTGGAGATGAGTCCAATCTATCCAGAAATCGAGAAATTCGGTAAAGAAACCGAGACATAAGCCGTTGTCTCCATCGTTAACTTCGAATTGAACAATGATGCTTTTAATCTCAAGAACGAGTTCAAGTATGTAGTATTAAGAAAGATTTCCCTTTTATTTTTAGTGATAAATGTGATTCCATGATAAATCTGCTAAATATGCTTAGGTTCTAAGTTATTATAGGAAAAATAGGGACCATTATTTCTATTTTGTATTTAATAATTTACGATGCTTCGATAATATTTTATATATTTTTATTCCTATTTTTATACGATTTTAAATTGAAAAAAAATGATATTTTTAAGACTGTTTTTTGTAATAGGCGATAAATATAACTGTTGCAATGTAAGTGTATGAAGTATTTGATAATTATAGTTTTAAATGATTGCCAAAAGTGCCTTGACGATAAATAAATGTATTTCAGGAAGATTTTTGTTTTTTTTTTCTTTTTTTTTTTCAATAAAGAAACAGCGAACAAAACATTTATTTTAAAAACAACTTTAGGTTTCTATGACAAATTCAAATTTATAAACGTAGTTCAAACCTCCGATCTTATTTGCTGCATCCAAATAAATCCAATTTCGACGTAGCAGTAATTAATGTTGCCAATTTAGTGCATTTTCGGCCGTAATTTGTATAAATTTATTTAAGAATAATCAAATTCGAAAATTTAATGAACAAAATTCAATCTCGTCCAATTAAACTTGCTCTGCAGATTGATTTGGTGGATATCTTTTGTGATTTCGAAACATAAGGCCGCTTTACATGCTGCAATAGTACGTACGTGCATGTCTTTTGCAACAAGGCGTGTCACACACAAGTTAATTCCCGCAACATTGAGATGTTGCCAACATTGTACATTAATTAGGTAGATTATAAACGATCTGTCTACATAATAAAAAAAATGTATTAAAAAAAATTTTTATAATTGAGCGTACGTAATATTCAAATTTGAAATTTTTTATGTGTATTTGCGATCTCCTACTTTAAACATTCATGATCCCTTCCTTTTCATAAATAAATTTGTAAAAGTGATAATATATCTACGGTATTAGTTAAGGACAAAACCTTTTCTGTTAGAGATTGCGATATTCATCCGCAGATGGCGCCACTATTACACAGAAAACTTAATTCATATCTACTTCAATAGTGCGATTTAATTAATTAATAATCTTATAAATTGTCATATTTAATAGATGAAGGAGTATAAAAGTTTTAAACACTACTTAAATTGTGTTTACTTGCTAATGCAATTATCAATGTTCCCTCTACTGCTATAAAAGTGAACAATCCTCTGGTTTCATGATTTTTCTGAAGTGTTCCCTTTTGTTTAACCCTGACTGCAATCTGATTTAAGGAAGAGGGTATAAAAAAGCAAAAGATTATATAAGATATTTATAATAAATTGATGAATTGGAGTAAAAATTGTTGAAATTCCGCTATTTCTCTGACGGCAACGTGAATAATCCGCACAGAATTTGATGACGACCTATTATTTTTTAAACGTGCGTAACTAGTTAATACGTTTCATTTGGCAGCCGTTTTTTAAGTTGATAACAGAATAGACTTGTGTAAGATTTAGATATAGGGATTAATAAATACCGCTGATGTCTAATTAACTAACAAATTCAATTAGTTGTGACTCAATTCCGCTGCAAGGCCAAGTAATCTAATATTTCCATACAAGGCAACACTATTCCCATAAGATCTCGTTGAGAGCAATTTAAAAGCAATAACGTAATTTAAAGCAATAATAAATAAACAATACAAAAGTTATATTTTCTAAGTGTACGTAAAATGTTATTTAAATATAATGGTGAACGTTCTTTTTTGCATTGATTTTAAATCTTTGCCCTTGCAAGTAATAACGCATTTCAAATTTTATCCTTTTATCCCATTTTAAAGTTTCTTTTACAAAAAAAAAAAAAAAATGTCGGCTGCATCGTCCAGAATTCACTTGGTACGGTATGTTACCCGATTTAAAACATGACACACGTTTATGAAAACAATGTACTTGTGAACCTTATTTTAACACATGGGGAGTGCCAACAAAATGCAGCTGCGGCAGTGACGCTACAGAAAAGAAAAATTTTCTAAATTTATCATTAAAATAATTGCCTTTAACTGTGAGCGCATCCGATATAAATTAGGTCCTGTGCGCCCCATCCTTTCCTAATTTGCTAATTCAAAAACAGCCATGGTTTTCTGTCAGAGCCAAGGTGGTTCCCAAAATTTTCGCAAATCGCAACGTACAATCACGAAAAGAATACTCACCTATTCCCCCAATCGATCTTCGCGATGATCATCATCTTCAATTCCTTCGTTTGATCGTGGGTAAGCGTGCCAGACACCAATTGCCTCCTCCATTCCAACAAATCTCGCATCACCTTACCAACGGTCTCGAATTTGTAATTGCCTCTCTCCTAAAATGCCAAATAAATTGTTAGCAGAACCACGATCTACGGAAATGATCAGGTTCCGTCGAAGATCTTACCACATACAGTCGTTTCCAGATGTCGCTCCATTCCCTCAGCACGAGGGTGACCTCTCTGACCACGGGATCCTCCACTGGGACCACGCTTTCGAATAGGCCTTCATTATCGACCTTACACGGCTTGAGGTGGATGTAGGCTTGAGGAAATATGCCTTTTACGGCTCGGTTTTTCGTCGAGAAGCCTCGATACCAACCGTTGCATTCTTCTAGTATCTGGACTGTTTCGCCTATCTCGAGTGGAAGACCGAATTTTCTATCACCGCGCCAATTATAGATAGCTGTTAACAATAATTATATTTATTTCAAAGTATGCAAGATAGGTATACAAGAAAAGTGAATAAAACTGAATAATTTTAATTAAAAATTCGAATATTCGATTTTCCTTTTGTGAAGCCGTGCTTAATTAACTAAAGCAACAATATAACTTCAAATACTACTATTATTGTAACAGGACATTTGCATGTTATAATGTTTAATTAATATTTGATTACATTGACGTTGACGAATCCAAATATAGAGGTAAGAATGTAAATGATGTCAGGACAGCTTGATTTATTCTAGTCGAAATAATAATTTATAGATTAAATATCCTGAAAACTGGACACCAAATGTAAACTTTAAAGGTTTTCGAACTCGTTTAAGTAAGCAAATAACTTTTCATCTCCTACTACTCATCACGGAACCTAATTAACTGCTTTAAATAACACTCCGCTCGCTCAAGAGCTTTTAATAAACATTTTTCCTTGTTTGCTTTGGTTGGAGTAATTAAAAATCCTGTAACAGTTTTCCATTCTATTCTATTGAATTTTTTTTGCACCCGTCGACGTGCCCTTAATCTCTTTTCGCTTTACTGCTAACTCCTCTTTGAATGGGCTCGCTTGTTTCGCCCGGGATGAGCTCTTTTTTGCGCTGGCGAGCTATTCAAGCTCTGAAAGAGGGCGCTGGAAGTTTGCGGCTCATATAATGGAAGTCTTTTTTCTCCTTGTTTTAATTTAGGCAGGAGCGTTTGTTGTTTCATTCTTTGTGCCATATGCAAATTGGAATATTAAAAAATATCCTATTCTCTCACGTTTTTAGTGCGAGATGCTTTGTTGTTGTCGTTTCACGGTGACGTTGTTAGAAAAAAATTCTTTCTCACGATAAAACCGGGTGCCTTGAATTTTTAACGAGGTGTTGTGCATGTTCTATTTGCACATTTCGTATATAACGAGCCAGGTAACTGTAAAGCGTTTCTTCGGAGAAATTTGGAATTCGTTGCGCGTAAATATGTTTGTATAAATGTAGCGCGGTGTACGTAAATATTGTTGATTACGTTCGTATATTCATATTTATCCGATTAGATATCTGAAAAGGATTATTTTTACATCACTTTACTATCGTCATTCGTGTACTGCTGTTTCGCGGTATAGATTTGTATGTGATTAGTTTCCCGGAAGTATTCAAGATGAAATTGTGCGGAGTCGCAGGCTTTCTCAACAAGCAGGTCTCCTTTCTCACTGTTTTTAATAGACGTATGCGAGTGGTTTTTGATGAAACTTGGTTTCATTCGTCTGGCCATATGAACTATCGTTGGGTTGGCTCTTGAGTAACCAAAAGTAGTATTAGTATTAATGGGCAGAGGCACAGAAACCTTTGGTCAGTGCTTGGTCCTTAATAGATTTATTGTAACAAAATGCCTTTACATATGTTAGAGAAGTTGGAAGCTGTTAATAAACCTTAATATTACTCCAGGATCTTCGTTCTTTAGATCAGTAGACGCCAGGAAATCAGTTTACTGAAATATTCTTGTCGAGTGCGACTGATGGCAACACAATTACATAAGATGTGTTCTGCCGTCTCTAGATCTTCTAGAGATAGACGCCATATTTGATCCTCAGCTTTTCCTAGATTGAATAGGTGATGTTTTAGGGCTGCATCACCTGTCACAAATCTAAGGTCCCTTTTGCTGAACGATAGCACCATTTTTGCTGTCTTAAATAAATGTTTTCGCCTATTTTTGTCCTGGAACATTGCCCCAATGCGAGGTCTTTTGATCGTCCTCCTATACTTTTATTACTTGCTTCATGTGGCTCTCTTGTAAGCCACAGAAGGGGGTCAGGACCAATGAAGGCCATATTGGCTGCTTCCCTAGCCAGCTTGTCTGCCCTTTCATTGCCTTCGATCCCTCGATGGCTCTTGAGACCCATCGCAAGGTAACGTCCCAGTTTCCTTACATTGTGTGTACATTCATGAATCGGACCAGATTCGTATGAATAGGCTTTAATAGGCCTTTAGAACTGCCTGACTGTCACTGAATATAGTTATGGTTGCGCCTCGTATCCCTGTCTCGAGGTTCTTTAAGACGCGCAAGTTCAAAGCGGAAATCTCTGCTTGAAATATGTTGGTGTGGAGTCCCGTAGGCATTTTTAGGTGGTAGTTAGGCCCGCTAATACCTATATCTGTTCCAACACCTTCTATTCTTGAGCCGTCCGTGTACCATGCCATGGTACCTTTTTTACTTTGAGGTCGCCCGGATGCACATTCCCGGCTGTCAATAATCACCTTATAAGACTTATAAAGCCCCTTACTTTAACGTCAATATAATCGTGAAAGTCCATAAACGTTTCGTCTGAGAGTATTTCTGACAAACAAAATTTAGTCAAAAAAATGTTCTTTTTTGTTATCTTTCTTAAGAAATGGCTTGATAGTGCTTGAATCATGTTGTGTACACGTTCCTTTTTTTTTCAAAATTCGCAATATTGTAGATTTGGGAAGCTCAGAATCATGAGCTGCAGATCGTACGATGTCGTTTTCGTTAAATTTAAATTGTTTCTCAGCAACTTAAACGCAGCAATTAATTTTGATCCGTAGTTGAAATTAGAAAAATCTGAAAATTGGCAGAGGATTCAAAACAAAAGCCAAATGCTATGGAATGCAATAAAATATGTAAAATACAACATTTACCACGTGATAATTGACTTTAAGCACAAAATTACACGGCAGCAACAAAATTGGAATAATTATTACAATGCATTTGCCACGACCTGCTATCCAAAGTCCAAATTATATACTTAAGCAACAAGTTTAATCCTCTTTTTTTCTTTACTATGCTATTAGTTAAGAGGTGCGTAATAACCTTACATTTAAGTATTACAGGTTTTTTTTGCTGCGTTGCTTATATTAACGTTACGTTGCACTCCGAATTGAGCTTATGCAATCCTATTAAATAATACCTGACCGACTTGATTCTTTTTGCGGTCAAAATGAGAGAAATAACTCTACAAATGTATATATGGTTAGGTAAGGGATTTTATTAAATTGAAGGAAATTTTATTGAACAAAATGCATCAGTTTGCTGCGAATATCTAGTGCACAGGAAATATAATTAATGCTTTCCTACTGGGTTTTTATATCAATTATCCGGCTATTAACGACTCCGTCTATTACAACTTACTGTAGATGTTTAACGAACGCAATTAACTTTAATCGTATAAAACCTGTCCGTGTAATTGGGTACTTGCACGCAATTAGGCAGTAAAATACCAAATGCCAAACGCAAACGAGGAAAATTCTCAAATTTACTGAATAAAATCCATCCAAATAATAGGATTTGTCGAGCTCTGCAAAAATTCCAAGTTCGGAAAAAGAAAGAAGTCACAGAAGGCCAAATCTGGCGAATATGGTGGATGGGTACACAACGGTATTCGCAATTGTCCATGAGTGGGTCAGGGCGTTGTCATGCTAGATGGAGCTTTTTCCCCGTCGGCCCAATAAATCAGCACAGCAGTGTCCCGTGATTGTCCTCCCCTTCTCCAAGTAATCAATTAAGATTATGCTTCGGGAATCCCAACCCCTTTTCCAGCTAATGGAATCGTTTCCGCCTTCTTTGGCGCACGCTCGTCCGGAAAAACCCATTTTGCTTATTGACCTTTGGTTTTTAGGCCACGTCTCACTTATAGTTACGTACATAACACAGCAGAAATTCTCTTGTATTAAACATGTCCAAACATTGGCTTGAAGTTATCACGTGATTCTGTCAGTGGACGCGACACGCAACCCAAGGACACCTTTCTCATACTCAATTTTTCGTGAAGCACGTGTTGCATACTTCTAATTGAGATGTTTACCATATTAGCAATCTCTTTAATCCTCGCCCGGCGGTCTGCTAACTCGACATCATGAACTTTACTGATCTATCGTCCGTAGTCGGGTCTACTGGCTGCTCCTCAACTAAATGGGCCACGCTTAGATTCACTAAACCAATATCTGGTTGGTAATCGTTGAAGGTGCGTGATCCTTATACACCGCACCCAATGAGGAATCGAATCACCAACCGGTAAAATTTGATGCTTGAAGGCATCGGTTACATTCACCACAAAGAGCACTGAAGACATGAATTAAGCTCCATTAATTCATTTCTTCAGTGCTTTTTGAGGGCGTGCAGTTGAAATCTTGATTATTTTCTTAAAATCCCTTCGATAAAAAAAAAAATACCAGAAAGGTAAGTAACTATCTTCAAACTAGAAAACAGGAATGGAATCTTTGTAACTGTAAAACGACCAAATACCTATAAAACGATGAACATTACATAATGGGCGAAGAGGAAGTGTATAATTTAACACCTATTGCATTTACAAACGATGACTAAAACTGTATCTTGATGAATATGAATGAATCTAACCCCAATGATGAAAGATGAATATAAAACGTATACAATACGCCATATTAACACAAGATTCCCATCTACCATGTGTAATACGCGTTGTATGCATCACATATTGTGTCGGTAATAGGAAGTCGAATAGAAAGGTAAATGCCTACTGGTTGTAAGTCGCAAGAAGGCGAGTTAAGACCGGAAAAAAAAGGGTTTTAAAGCTTATTTCGAATATAATTACAGCTTTTGTATTTATTCTTCCTTCATAATTATACCCTTAAATGTGTTATTAACTCTTGAACGTAGTAAATATAACACGTATCGTCTTCTCTAGTCATGCAATCTGTATATCAGAAACTCATTTAACTCAAACAAGTAACGACTACAATTTACACCTAACGCCAATTATTCAAACGAGATCTTAATTAATTATTTCGAAGGCTTCGCACCGCCCATTTGGGGATCTTAGGCTGCTATATACGGCGTTGCTTACGAGCTTCAATACTGCTACTGTGTTGCCCGAGATATTTTCCAAGGTTCTTCGTGTTTGCCACAACAATCTAGCTTTTATTGTTTCGGATTAGAACGAACTTGTTTTCAAATGGCTAAGCTCGGCGTTAACGATCTGTATACGCAAATATAAATGATTAAATAAATAACGGTGAGTTATTTTAATGCAAATTAGCTCGCCGATATACGAACTAGAAGCGCGATAAATCATAAAGCCGGGAGCTTATTGCCGATTAGCTTTTTATCACCCGAGAAAATACCAACATTGGTTTTTAATACGTCGAAAGCTGCCACGCAATTGGACAACGGGAATACTGTTTTCCGCGAATATAACCGCATGCTATTTCCTTTATTATCTGTTGGCGTATTCAATTGTTATCACTACGTAAAGCGGCATGTTACAGTGATAATTCTAGATAATATATTGGATGTTTCTCCTTCGATATTATTTTTTTTTTATATGGCAGATATGCGTTATTAAAAGATGCTTTTATACGCATTTATAGGTCCGTTTGCAACATGAGATTTAATAGCAACCATGAAACAGTGCGTCTCTTGCTATCCTTAGAAACCGTCAATAAAGCGTCCTTTATTTCTGGTTGCGATTACTGGAAGCATTTATTAATTTACGTTATCCTAGGGAAACACCTACACTGCCAACTGCTATTAGTTTTATTTTATTTTCAGTTAAATTGTTTACAATTATACAAATCGTTCTATTTATAAATTGGTTTTCCCCGTCTCGCATGGCTCTCCCTCCTACGGACAACCACCTTTCTTAATCGAGGATGCCGCTAGCCGACGTAGAGTCGTCGATCAGCTATTATTAATTATCAATTTTTCACAATCATCTATTAGTTGTGGCCGAAAATTTATCAAAAGCTAAAAATCTGAATTAATTAATTATTTCTCTTAACTTAATAAATTTAATTTCAATTAATTAATAATAGGTTATTTTATTAAATTTAAATTCCGACTGCGTTGTAACCAAGACAAAAAATTAATTATGCGGAAAATCAGTGTTGGCTCTTATTTTGTTTTGAGTAGACGACAAATCAGTCGATTAGCTACCACTTTTCCACAGATGTGCACTGATGAACCGTAACACGGCGAAACGCGCCTGTACATGGAAGAATAATTTCAATATTGGGACGATTGTTCTTATATTCAATTGGTTTATAAACTCGTAAAGTTTAATTTAATTTCGGCGAGTATCAATTCCCTTATTAGCTATAATCTAATATAAGAAAATCCTTCCTTTCAAATTCAAATTAATTTGACCACTGATTACCAATTATAAAATGTTGATAAACGAAGTCTCAAGTTACAAGTTATTACTACAACCAATAAATCCGCATATCAACGGATAATTTCTCAGAAACGAAATCGAGAAGTTAGCCCAGAATTAAAGATAATTACAGTGTTTTAAGTGTATTGCTTATCTCCTCGACTTCATTAAAGAATCCCGTTCTCTCAAAAATAAAAGTGTTACAAAGTTCAACGTGTCTACGATGGTCGTACAAAAACAAGCCGTTGCTGTTGTACTTGTGGATGGATGGCGTTTTTGACCCAAAAAGAAAAAACGGATCTCTTTATAAGCTTACAAGACGAAAGTGTGTTGGCTCTATGCGTACAATCAGTGAAAAAGAAGTAATTCAATATACCGTATGATCGTAAAAAAAAGGTTATCGAAAAGGTCGTGTCTTTTTAAATTATTTTTTTATGTTGGTTACAACTACATCAGACAAGTTAAGTCTTGCTTAAATCATATCAAAATTGAAACTTTCAAATTACGTTTGAGATATTTGATAATAATGATTTAAGCTACGAGGTTTTCAGACCAACTGAAAGCCGTAATTATTAGCGTCCACAATTCCCTCAAATTCACAATTATCCCCGTGTGCCCTACAATTTTTATGCGTTTTATTTTCTATGTTCCGTAAAGTCCTAAGCGTGATGTTTTCTTTACGTAAGGATTCTATCAGAAATACGTAAATAAATATTATGACGTCATGGTCATTTAAAAATCACAACGATTTGAAAGAATTTGCTTCTGTACTCTATTACTTCTTCCTCTGACTGTATGTTATAGTATGCTTATGCATTTACGATCATCGAAAGTGGAGAGAGCCTGCAAGAGAAATCCTATACGTCCTAACATCTGTTGCAAACCTGGCGACAGCGCGCACACAGGAAGGAAACCCTTGAAAAAATATACTATTAGGTACGTCGAAATAAGACTCGTAATATTATAGAGGGAGAGAACAGTTCTAAAACGGTTACGACGAAAATAAATATAACCAAACAAAGTGTTTTTAATGTCGCCGAGTTTAATGACATTCACGTACGCAAGCCATTAATTTTACAGGGTAACCAACAAGGTATTCAATAAAAGTCGACGCGAAAAGACAAATATAAAACGAGAAAAGGATTGATTACGTGTTGTTTAGGTGTACTCGAGTCCTAATTGTATATTCAAGAGATGTATTCGAGAGGAAACAACGTCTCTATGTACGTATCTCCCTGTGTACAGGAAGTTGTGTCTGCACTGATCATCAAATCGTACAATCACGATAAAAATATTAAGCGTGTTGTCGGGTAGTAGGTACAAGCACGGAATAGATACTTCCTTACACCAACTTCTGATGGAAGAAACATAGATAAAGGCGCATCATCCGTAAACACGTAAACAAAACAGCATGTCATTGGATTTAATCGCCCCTACCAGCAAAAATAAACAATTTGATTGTCAACAATCATTATCGCTGATTTAATCTTACGATAAATGCCTTTTTTTCCTGTCGAACTGAAGGAATAAAACAATATTTTCCCCTGTCATATCGTAGTTGGCCGGTGGCCAGGGCAAACGCGATAATCGCCCCATTGTCAACTCAACGCACTGTATGAAAATTTGATAACGACATCGTCCCGAAAAGAAAACACTCACCTACGCCGTATTTCTTAGTTTTCGTCGGTATCCACATTCTGTCAATCGCACTAAACGGTCACATCACATCACGATCGCCGCAATCGTCACGATACTTCGATGCAACTATGTCCAGTTCGCTCGAACAGTTGAATCAATAGTAACACTCATATGTTTCGGCGGCCATTGTTCGGGTTGTCAAACGGAATCGTATGAATGAAATCGGCGTATATAAAAGTTAAATGCGAAGATATCGACGACGAATTCGCTTGACCGATAATAGATGGCGCCGTATGCGCGCGCGTAATTCTAGCGAACTTCCAATAGGTGCTGGTAGTGATGGTAAAGTAAAGTTCTCACTAATGTTGTGGCTTGTATCACTATAAGTTCGAATCCTACCCGTTGCGGTATTTTCAAATTTTATTTCGGTAAAACAAGGGAAGACTAATTTTTCAGTATTTACATAAAGACTGCTGTTGTTGTCTTTTGCTCCTCCACGTGTTGCTGATCTTGTATCCATCTTCGCGATTGAAGTTGTTGGTGTTCTTCATTATTTCTATGGATTCGCGTATTATCCTCAGGTAGTAGTGGCTGGTCCTGGCTAATACCTTAACGTCGCTGTAGCTTATGCGGTGGTCTCCTTGTTGGTGCAGGTGTTTTGCTACTGCAAATTTTTCAATATGCCTAAGGCGTGCATCTCTTTCGTGCTCTTTCACCCTGCACTGAATACTCCGTCCTGTTTGACCGATGTAGCACATTGGCATTTCAGTTCGTATTTGCTCGTAGTTTCGGTAGCACGTCCTTGTTAGGAGGGAGTAGCTGGTCGATTTTGGTCACCGTGTTGAAACGTGTGGTGATGTTTTTCTCCCCTAGGGTCTTTTTTAGCCCGTCGGTGACTCCGGCTATGTATGGAAGGTACGCGTATCCTGCTGGTTGTTGTTGGTCTTCCACTTTTTTCTGCTCTCGTGGCTTCCTTATATCTTTTGTACTGTAGCCGTTTTTCTGCAGGGCGGTTTTGACGTGTTATATTTCGCTATTCCTGTGATGTTTGTCGCTGATTTCTCCGCTCTTCTTAATAAAGTGTTGATGAGGGATCTCTTGTGTTGAGGATGGTGGTGGTATGTTGGATGCGGGTACCGGTCTGTGTGGGTCTTCTTGCGGTATACACTGTGGCCCAGTTTGCTGCTGTCATTGCACTCCACTAGGACATCTAGGAATGATAAGGTGCCGTCTTCTTCAATTTCCATGGTGAAGTTAATGTTTGCGTGTTGTCTGTTGATGTGTTGCAGGAATTCCTCTAGAGTTTTTAGTCCGTATGGCCATATGACAAAAGTACATATCTGTACCAGCATTTAGGTTTCATCCTGCTAGATTCGATGGCTTCTTGTTCGAACGCTTCCATAAAGATGATGGCGATTACAGGTGACAAAGGAGATCCCATTGCAGCGCCACTCGCTTGTTCGTAGAATTCTCCGTTCCACAGGAAGTAGGTCGAAGTAAGGCAGAGTCTCGCCAAATTAATCAAATGATATATTTTTAGATAAAATTAAAGCCAAAGAGTCGATTGCCGAGGGTCACCAATTAATTTTTGTTTCACATTTCGAACAACAACCCTGAAATTTGCATTCGCAATTGTTCGGAGCTTCAAAAATATACAATCCAATTTTGTGTGTTCTTAATTCTTACTTATATAAATTATAAATAACTCAACCATTGAAATTAACAAACTATGCTCTTTTCAATAAGTCCGGCCGTCCCGGACTATTTATTATATTACTATATAATAAATTAAACTTGTGTGGTGCGGAGGGTGCCGATACTTATGTGTTGTTTACTGGGTATCTAACTTGGTATTTCCTATAAATTTACGCTCTCACGCTCAAGGGCGCAGTATGAATACCAACCTCAATTTTTGTCCAGGAGGTTGGTTATGGATATTACCACGAGATTGTTTTCGTAAAATAGCAAATAATAAGATTAATTTTTTATTAGGAAACAACAATTGATATGGAAATAAGACGTTATCGGTGGTTTCGTGTTGTTTTTACAGGTTAAGCCAATGATGGAGTATTCCCCGAACCCTAGAAGTAATACCAACAATACAGAGCAAAATATAATCAAATGTAGGTGTGTAAGTAGACAAGAACAGCGAAGTTTTCTTTAGAGAGTTACCAGGAGTTATTTTTTAGTGATTAAATAGTAAAGCTCCGTTAATTTGGCAGTTTAACATTCTGCAGAGTGTTCACGAAGTTTGATGTTGCTTTTGATAACAAGCGTTCATTTGCAATTTACATAATTACATCTAGTTGCATTAAACTGCATCAATTGCAAGAAAAATGTCTTTCCTATCGTTATTTTCTGATGAAAACGAAAGCAGCCTACAACATGGAAGTATATCCGATTTAAGTGCGTTCAGTATTTCTGCATTTGATGGACAAAATGGAAGTACAAATGAAGCAACTACTTCTGCAAATAGTTTTTCATGCAGATACATGGTATTTGGTTGCACAAAGCAGTTACCCGAAGCGGCAGTGGGAGACCACGAGAAATCATGCGATTATAAGATTTACGAGTGTGTTTTAGCAGGTTGTGATTGGCAAGGTGGGATTGCTGCATTAAGAGTACATATCATCAATGTTCATGCCAACATTGTGCTAACAAATGGTGCTTTTAAAGTCCCAACAACTGACCTACAAATGATCTGCATAATATTTGCTTATGATGAAACTTTTTTGGTACAAATCCGATGTGAAGCTTTGAAATTTTTTCTGAGCGTTAAGTACGTTGGGAAACCAACAGCTAGCGGTAAATTCTTGTACAATGTTGTGATCAAAAATAATAAATCGAAGCAACAAAAGTCCCTCTCGATTTACAGCGGTAAAATGAAACATTATTTGAATTATAACAGTTTAATGGAAAAAACCGATATAGAATTTGACATAAAATCATTGGATAAAACTTTTAACACTCAAGACGTTGAATGTTTTATCACCATTTCAAAGAAGTCAGCTAAGAATGAGAAAAAGCCAACTTTAAAAGGTAAGCCCTAGAAAAACTAACTTGTCTAGGTAATAACTTTTTTTTCTTTTTGAAGAGAATGAAACAAAAAATGCAGAATCCAAAACCAAAAAAAAGGAAACTACTGTAACAAAAACAGAAAACGATAAGAAAAAAGAGAAAGCAGATAAGAAAGATGCGAATAAGAATAAGAATGCCAAGGCATCCACTGAAAAAGTACAAACACCCACAAAAGAACAAAAGGCCAATAAAAAGTCCGCTACACCAGTTGTAAAAATGGAAATGCTCGCAAAAGAACAAAGAACCAAACCTGAACGACAAGAAAGTATATTACGTGAACTTGAGTGTCCCGTTTGTCAAGATTATATGTATCCACCAATAATGCTTTGTATATCGGGACATAGCATTTGCAGTAATTGTAAATCAAAGGTAGTGAATTGTCCAATTTGCACTTCCGAATTTGGGAATACTCGAAATTACACCTTAGAAAAGATGTTAAATTTAATGCAACTCCCATGCCGCAACGGAGAAAATGGATGTAGATTCACAGGGAATTTAGTCGCAATTGAAGAGCATAAATCGAACTGCAAATACGAGCATATCGACTGTCCCATGTTTGGTGATTGCAAGTGGAATGGAACCATTGATTTATTGAGACCACACTTGGACGAATCACATAAGGCCGAAACATTTATCCAATTGGACGAAGATATCTATTATGACCTAGATGTCCCGGGAAACAAGTATAACTTCATAAAATTCAAAGATGAGCTCTATAGAGTATCTCTTAAACCCGGAAAGCAGCCCCATGGATCTATCTATTGGTCATTTCAGAAGATATCGAAGGTATCTTCGGCTAGGGATTACAAGATTGAAATCACTTTTCTGGATCAAACAAACAACGGTAGACGTTTCATTATTAATGATGTTTTTCATGGATTGACAGATAAAAACACTATGTTTAATGACGTTTTAGCCATTCCGTATACCTTACTACAACCTTATATTGATTCTTCCAATAAATTAAGATTCATCTATAAACTGTACTGAATGTTTAATTGATTTTATTATCGTTGTGGATTTTAAAGATTTTTAAAATATAAATAAAGTATTTTAAAGTAATCTTTTGTATTTATTTTATTTTTTAATTTATTTTATTTTTAATTTAATAAACGATTTAAGGAATGTCCCAAAAGTCGCAGTTTTGCACGAAATAATCATTCAAATAATAGTAGTGTCATTCTTGACTTGTACTCGGTGAAGAAATATATCTTGTTAAATTTTTTTGAAATCTTGATATCTTGTAAAGTACTTTCCGAAAGCAACCCCAGAAGAGTGAACTTTGCCGCGAAAATTGGACACTTATGAAGCCATTTATAGGAAGAAGAATAAATAGTTATTTATGAACCAAATGCGGGAAAAGACATTTCTCCAATAAGCAACCGGTTTAGACCACTTTATGGCTGGACACTAGGGCTCAAAGTAAGATTTCGGGAGCTGATTTGAAAGCGTGAAATTGCCGATTATGATATATGAGTACAACAAAATCTTTAAATATACCTTGAAAGTTTATCTATAATTTAATATTGAGAGATATAAAAAAAAAAACATCAGACTAAATTTTAAATTTTGAGAAATACCCAGAAAATCAAAATGGTTATTGCAGCGCCATGTTTTGCTTAAATATCGAACTTCCCAATGTATCGGTAATACAGAAATCTGTGTAGTATTTTACTATTTTTTTTTTGTATAAATTCAAAATAGAAATCAAAGAATAATTAAATAAATAATCAAGAATTGTGATTATTTTTCCGATTAACATAATGAAATTTATTAAATGCTGTAAATTTATCAAAATCCATCGAATTACGTAAGATTTCCCATTCTGGCGACAATATGTAATCAGATTATTTTTTCTATAGATAGTTTAACGTGTTCTTTCATGATCTGACGCAACTTTTCTTTGTGTTTATTTTATTTTACGTTTTAATTCGCATATTGAGAATTTTAAAAGAATATTCAAAATAATAAGTATTCCACGTACGAGAGAGAGAGGATAATTTCCTAATTAAAATTTAAAATAAATTTATCTCTCCAATCTAATTTTTGTCGAATAAATTAAAAACAAAACAGGATATTAGGAAGGTTAACATAAATTAATTACAATAACAAATATTTCGTCATTTAATGAAATGTTGTGATTTCAGAACGTAGAATCGATTCTCAAAATACTAATGTAAAATTTCATAATTTCTTCGTGCAATTGATATATACAGTTCTATCGGTTCCGTTGGAAAGTTCGGGAAAATATCCTGATAATTAAAGCGTATAAATGGGGCTCAGGAGAGAATTTGTCAATGATTAATGTGAAGAGTTTCTGAACGGTGTTATCTGCTCGTGTTTATTTTTTGAGCGTGTTTACCGCGCCGCGTTCAATTGTCAAAAAAAAGACCATTTGACGTTGTCTAGTTTACATTTTAGAACGAATCATTGAATAAATAAAAGTGAAATCTAGCGCAGAAATAATCGTGTCCCGTGAAAGAAAGCGCGGCGAACGTGTTCAGTGAAAGTAAACGTGTGTATTTTTAAATGTTGCCGATTATGTAATTTATCAAAATACCGAACGTCATCGTAAGAATTCTGCAATTCTCTCTAATCCAAATCCATATGTTTTAAACAATCGTAAGGCGCGATTGTATCATATTCCCTTCGTTGGTGTTTTTCGTTAAGATCACGCATATGCCAACGATCTTTTTCCTTCTTTTAAGTCGAACGAAGCGAAAATGTAAACAATTCAGTGTTAAATATATTCATAGCACAGGTTGATCTGGAATAATTTGTGAGTAAAGCAGGAAGAAACGATTAATATTATCATCAGACCATTGGACGAATTTAAGGTGATATTATAGATTAGTATGAGTGACAACAAGGAGTCTTTGAGCACTTTCGCGGATAAATCCCAAAAATCTGTGTCCGAATTCAATCAGATCCTGGGTCGCACCATCCTGGTGAGTCCCAGCGAGGAACAATATGATTTGCTCTTGAAACGGCTCAAGCAGCAACTAGGCGAAGGAAGAGGAGAAGTTATATTAGAGGTAAATTTTCTTTTAATAATTCCTATTTCTTTTACGATAGCGAATATCATGTCACAATCAATTATCGACAATATATTTCTACTTAAGATTATCTTATCACTTCTTGATAAACAGACAGAAATATCTGTTGTCATGATTTGCATATTAAAAATATAGTTATGATGAATATTTTTTATTCTTGTCTTTATCAGTATCAAATTATTTAAATTAATTATAAAAAAACAAAAAATAGTATTAATTATAATTAAGAAAAAATAATAATATGAAATTTTAAAGATAATTTTTTTTAAGTTTTGATTTGATTTGGGGAAATCCCCAGCAAAACGGCTACCATATCTTTTATCCTTGAATTTCAAAAAGTTGGTTTCTATCTCAGTGATAAACGTCATAGATAAAACATACGTTGAAATAATTTCGCAAGTATTAGTTGAATGATGAAATAATACATTTTATGTTGCTATCTAGTAGAGAAATTGGCAAACTAAATCTTAGCCACCAAATTTCAGAATTAGAATTGGAATTAATAATGGTTACATACGTTACACTTTAATTAAAAAATAATATCACGATATTCAGCTATCTATTTTCATAGAAAGTTACCCGGCAAAAAAAATAAATTGCCAAGTCTTAATTCTAAGCATGCGTTTATTCTGGAGCTGCGATAAACTATCAGAGGAGCGAGTTAAGAAAACGGGCCAATCGGTGCGCATTGTACGTTTATAACCATGGTTACGGAGAGATGCATCGAACACTCATTGGCCTGTTTTATTCGTCTATCGTAACTTCACTATAAATACATTAAACAACTGAAAAACAAGCATATCGTTTATATAAATTTAAACGAATTTGTCGTAATTAATTAATATATAACGTGAAAAAACGACAAATAACAAAACAGTTAATTTAATCCGTTTACTTTACTTAAAAGGAAAACGTCCTTTAAATGATTCTACGAACAAAAAAGTTTAAGGACCGCTGAGCTAGGAAATGAAATGTGAGATTTTGCATCTTAACACTTACGCAATTACCTCATGTAATTTTACTCGAAATTCCTTGCGTAGATCGGAAGTTCTGAAGACGGCTCTGACAGCGGTCTAAGTAACGATGAACTGGAAGCAGCTGTAGCTACCTTGCAATCTCTAGCTAGCAGTTTGGATTGCAGCTGCGTCAAGTTAAGAGATCGTAAGCATCAGCACGGGACCGTAGCGCAATTCTTGATTAGGAGACTTCTAGATCAAAGCGGTGCGTTGTACAGATACTAATTGCTCGAGGAAAGTAGAAAGATGGCAAACAAATTTTTCCAGATTTCCTCGAAATACGCGTTGCTGTTGTGGGAAACGTCGACGCAGGAAAATCTACCCTATTGGGCGTATTAACCCACGGTGAATTGGATAATGGACGCGGTCATGCGCGGCAGAAACTATTTAGACATAAGCATGAGATGGAGTCAGGTCGGACCAGTTCTGTTGGGAATGATATCTTGGGTTTCGATGGAGAAGGTATAGTAAAAGATTAATGTTGTGATTTTTTTTGTTTCGTAATTTTAAATGCCCGAATCTAAAAAAAAAAAACATTTCTACTTGAATCACAGGTAACGTAGTTAATAAGCCCGAGCATGGTTCCTTGGACTGGGTAAAAATCTGCGAGAAAAGTTCCAAGGTGATAACGTTCATCGACCTGGCTGGTCACGAGAAGTATCTCAAAACTACCGTCTTTGGAATGACCGGACATGCGCCGGACTTCGGAATGCTAATGGTAAAATCGCGAGCTTCAAATGCTTCAAACAAATATGGATTCGTTTCTTTCTAGATTGGTGCCAATGCTGGAATCATTGGCATGACAAAGGAGCATCTAGGTCTGGCGCTAGCTCTTTCAGTGCCAGTATTCGTGGTGGTCACCAAGATCGACATGTGTCCCTCTAACGTCCTGCAGGATAATTTGAAAATGCTAGTTAGGATCTTGAAATCTCCAGGTTGTCGGAAGGTCCCGGTTATGGTGAAGACTACTGATGACGTTGTTTTGAGTGCTACGAACTTTGTATCCGAAAGGTGAATTACGCGAATAACCGATTGATATTTATGTAAATGCGTATATTTGTTTCTACAAGTCTTTAATTTGTAGACTATGTCCAATATTTCAAGTTTCAAACGTGAATGGGGAGAATTTGGGCCTTCTTAAGACGTTTCTTAATTTACTAACAACTAGAATGGAATATAAAGAGAACGAACCGGCCGAATTCCAAATCGACGACACATATTCGGTACCGGTAAGTGTTAAGCGCAAGCTCTGAAACGATGACGCACCGATTTTATTGCTCTTTTATTTCAAATTCCTAGGGTGTAGGTACCGTAGTCTCGGGGACAACCCTGAAAGGAGTCATAAAATTGAACGACACATTGATGCTGGGTCCAGATCCGCTGGGACATTTCCAACCAATAGCTGTTAAGAGTATCCATCGCAAACGAATGGCGGTAAGAGAGGTCCGCGCTGGACAAACCGCTAGTTTCGCTCTTAAAAAGGTGAGTACTGAAGAGTTAGATTCGGTCTGCTCCTTACATTAATTATTTTTCGCATTGGGTACATGAGGGTCCGCAGGGAAGTACTTTAGCTCCAATATTGTTTATTATTAACGAATGAAATCACAAAGTCACAGACTAACACTGTTTATGTAGTAACTTCAACTTATAGAAGATTTTACATTAATTTGGAATACGAGAAACATTAACGATGCTAACATGGTCCCCGGTGGAATCCCAGGTGAATTGGGCTATACCCAATCTTTGCTTAATCTCTTTTTCATTTAATTCTAGATTAAACGATCTCAAATTAGAAAAGGAATGGTAATGGTGAGTCCAACATTAAATCCACAAGCTTGCTGGGAATTTGAAGGTGAAATTCTAGTTCTACACCATCCAACAACAATCAGCTCAAGATATCAAGCTATGGGTACGATTTCTAGAAATGATTCGACCATGTTTGTTAACTAAAATTAATATTTTTGGAACTTGCAGTCCATTGTGGGAGTATAAGACAAACCGCCAGCATCATCTCGATGTCACAAGAATGCTTGAGGACTGGAGATAAGGCTCTGATCCATTTTCGCTTTATTAAGTATCCGGAATACATGGTTCCTGGACAGAGGATGGTTTTCAGGGAGGGTAGGACGAAAGCAGTTGGGAATGTTGTGAAAATCTTTACCCATACGCCAGTCTCGCAAATCGGGACGAAATCTAAGACAAATAAACAGCAACAGCACTATAATAGGTCGCAGCCGTCCGGGGGTGGTAAAGTTACCAATAATCATTTCATTAATGCCTCGCAAGTACCGCTTAACACCGGGCAGAGTCTTCAGCAGGTATTTACGTGATTATAACTCACTAATATGTATAGTTTTTCCAATGGATCTTTGAGATAATAGTTTCTAAAATATAGTTTTCAGTGATGCATTGGAAGAACTATATACAGCTATGTGCATAAGTAAGTATTAGGCCCTTTTTAATTTCGTTTGGAAGAAAATATGCAATTTTGAAATAGGGCATAAGAGAACTTTTAGTTGTAATTGTTTAAATACGAGAGTAATCCCTCGTATTTGCTAAGAATTTGAATAGTTTGAATGGTTTTCCCAAAGGTGCCTAATACGTACGCCCATAGTATACCGAGTGTCCGTTTAAGAAGGAAAGCGGCTCTATCTCGTCAATGGTAAGTTCTGCAGGATTGAACTATAAAAGTAACCAAGAGTATTTTATTAAAAATACTCCTAATGTTCGGAGGATGCAGCTAATGTGAGGAAATGGCGGGTGGATATTACTGTCAGTGCATGTCTCACGTTATGTTGCATAGAATTGTCATAATATTTAATCGCGAATTCTTCGAAATAAAATGAAGGTATGAGGTTATGTTATATCCGAAAGAATTCCCGATAACTTTGGTTGAAACATTAGAGTTTTACTTCTTATTAAATGCCTTTGTTACATTTGTAATTGATTATTTTTTTAATACTGTAGAACTTACCATTGCCGAGATAGAGCCGTTGTTCATTTTCAAATAGACGCCCGGTACCATTTGTTCCTATTTACTTTGTACAGCAAAGACTGAAAATTTCTGAATAGCATGGAGACTTTCGCTCGCTACTGTACAATTATGTAAATATAAAGCAGGATATTAGGGAGTATTCAGTTAATATAAAATTAATCATTTGTTAAAGTAATTGTTCTGCTTTATGATGCAACTTCCATATCGTTTGTTCTTACAAACAAAGCATTTTCTCTTCCGTCTCCGTATCTGTTGCTTATATACGGCATACTTGTCTGCTATTCGCGTCCGAAATCGCATAATCTTGCTTGTGATGATTAGATTCAAACACTAATTGTTTATAATCAACTCGTTTTTACCAGTTGAAAACTGATAAGAAATGTGAATACGTCAATTGCGATAAGACGGAGGTGTCCCATCCAGGGTTAAGATTATTTCCTTTCCCAAAGGACCAGCGATTCAAGAAATGGCTGACGAATTCACGTAAGTGTGTATACAACGTGTTTAAATATATAGTTACACAATTAAAATTAAGTTTGAATTTAGCTTCTCGTATATTTCCAATGAACCATGTTTATATTATTAATTTATGCCAGTTAACGACTTCGAGAACATCCTGTACCTCTTTATACTTTTTTAAATTAATTCTCACCTTTTACACGTTTCAGGTTGCAATTCCTTCAAAAACCTAAGCTTTGAGCAACTACACCGCAAATACATCTGCGCAGATCATTTTGAAGATTCTGCATTCTCCGATTCGGCTAGAACCAAACTGAGGAGGGATGCCAATCCGCTTCCATACAACCCCAAAGAAACTAAACACAAGCCTACCATTACAAATCACCCTGTCTTACCAAAATATTCTCCTCGTCAAGAGAAAGTCGTTTTTGCGCAGCCGCAAGGGACAATTACGAATTCGCAAATGGTCGAGAAAGCAGGCGAGCATCTACAAGAGCTTTTGAAGAAATGCAAAACCGGTTACAACCCCCAATTATTTGCCCAGTTGAAATCTAAAGTTGGCAGTATGTCCGAAGAAGAGAAATATTGCAACTTGATGTTTGATGAAATGACAATCGACGGCCGTTTGGAATATTCCGATTTGCTAGATGAAATTGAAGGATTCGAAGATTTCGGTCATTTTGGCCGCTTAGGGGATATCGGGAAGGAGATAATGTTGTTCGGTTTGCAAGGGATTTATTCAGATTGGAAATTACCCATTGCCTATTTCGTATCATCCTCGGGAATTAAAACTTATTTACTATCCAAGATAATCACCGAAACCGTGAAGAGAGTTCTAGAAACCGGATTGAAGTTAGTCAGTATTGTAAGCGATCAAGGGCATAATAATTTTCCAGCTACAAGACGATTGGGGGTGACTACAGAGACACCATATTTCGAAATCAATTCGCAAAGAATCTACGCCATCTTCGATACTCCAAACCTATTCAAAAGCATAAAAAATAACTTCATCGGCGCTGATTTACTGTACAAAGACAAAATTGTTTCATTTAGAGACGTTACAGCTACCTACAATATCGACAAAGAACAAAATGGTGACGACAGGAAGCTGAAATTAACCGATAGTCACATAACCCCGAATTCCGAAGAGAAATTCCAAATATCCCTAGCGCTAGAGACTTTCAGTAATACAGTTAGTAACTATATGAAGTCGCTGATTTCGAACAACCAATTAAATTCTAGCTCCGCCTTAAATACTGCCGAATTTCTGATGGATTTGAACGATTTATTCGATTGTTTGAACACTAGAGGGTGCGACGAGATAACCAATAAGTTAATTGATATGAAAATTAATGTACAGCGATTATTTAAAATGACAGAAACTGGTCCTAAGATTCCACGTTCATTTTCAGGACTGATACAGACTATAAACGCTATCTTGATGATTCACAAAGAACAAAAAGATCTGGGTTTCAACTTTTTACCAACGTCAAGGTTTAATGTCGATGTCCTACAAGATTTCTTCAAATCTTTTTCAATGAACAACAGTTTGAAAGGTGTTAGAGCATTTCGGTTGGGATTCCGTGCACAGTGTATTGAAGATTTGCTTTATTTATCTAAATTTGGCGATCGAAAGAATAAAATTTCGTTTTACGAAGCCAATAACACTGTCCGCGAAGCTCAATTGTTCGCGACGGATATACGGATCCCCGAAGAGGAAATTATCGTTTACTTTGGCGGTTATTTACTTAAATTTGGCCAGAATAAATTTCATTGCGTCCATTGTGAGAGGATATTGCAAACCAATCAAATTCTTGAAGATGAGTCTCATATTTTAATGATTTCTCGGATGTACGGTCTGAGCAATGATATAATGCTTAGAAATTTACGAAAACCAAGTGACATCTTCTTGAAGTATATTGAGCGTGCCCAGAAGATTTTTAAGAAAGTTTATAATGACAAGCTACGTAAGACAAAGCTGAGCGAATATATTAGAAAAGAAATTGTCGATGTCTTGTGCAGTACGATGGACTTGGAGAATTGCAAGACCCATTTGGACTATATGACGAAGGAATTTGTTGTCCGAAGATTGTATTGTGAGTGCTTCACAGAGAATCAAACCAAATGACATTTATAAATATTAATTAGTTTTAAATATTTATTGTTATTAATATTGTAAACTATTGCTAATGTTATTTATATATTATTTATTGTCACATAGCAATATTAAGTTAATATATTTTTAATTTATGTTTGGCTTTTTATTTCCATATATCGAAAAATTATTAATAAAAATTATACAAATCCAATCAAAATAAGAATTTTAACAAAAGAATTAAATGCCAACCCCCAACCTTAATTCTATGTATCAAATTCACAAGCAATTAATTAAAAATTATTCAAAAGCCATTGACATTAATATTTCTAAGCACAGCATGCGTAGTTGTCATCAGCACTTAAACGTAGCTTAACATACATTTTTTGATTAATATTGTTCCGTTTTGTTTAATTTACAGTTTGCTGAAGTCGCCACCGCTACTACAGAAACGGCATTTGAAGGAAGTACCGATAAACGCGAGAATTTAGCGCAACGTTGCGGCGCTAAGAAGAACCGTGGTAAACGAGGTGGTAGGGGAAAACCCCATAATCCCTCGCCTTCGACGCCGCTGGCAGATGTCGCTAACATTACACCGTTACCGCACGCGACTCGTACAGTCGCTAAAGTGCAATAAATCTTTAATTTTTTTCTAATTTAGCTATTAAGATGCGATAAAATAAGACATGTTAAACAAAATCCGAAAATTACGTAACGAAAGCAATCCGAGAGGCATAAATTAAAAGGAAAACGTTTAAGACACTCATAATGCTTGAATAAATGATAAACAGTACAAATTTGAATAACTTAAATTTTCACAATTCGAATTACCAGTGAACCTGTAGGCAAATGGCAAATGGCGGGGAAATTGAAAATCTTTTTTAAGTTTTTTTAAAATTCCGATTAACGGACGATGGTTTTAAATAGAGTCAAATTTCTTTGAACTATAAGTCAAAAGATCTGTACTATTTCCTCAATGTTACCAATTACTGGGGATTGAAATAATAAGAGAGTTGGCAACATTGTTTTTGATTCCGTTTCATGTTGTAAGTGTCCAATAGTTTAAAAGAAATTATCATATCATTCTGTCGTGTGCTCCGTTTGAAACAAATACAACTATGTATTGTAACCAATATTTTATTTTGTTTAAAAAAGATATTTGTTTTTAATAAAAATTTACGTTACATATTCGAGAGTGTTATTAAATTTCTTTCGAGAATGAGCCCATACAAAGTGGTTGTAATAAATATCAGCGTCTTGCAGTAGGTACCAACAAAAAAGGGAGTAACTAGTTTTTTTTTATTAAAATGTTCTACACTTTCCAAACTGTTGATAAGCTAAAATTCATTAAAATGTCCAAAAATTTAATAAAACAAACGACTTCCAATGCGTCATCATTTTCAGGCAAAGATACCGAAGTTACTACAAAATCGCATTAACAGCCATTTTTTCAGAAAATATAAATATAAACCCTGATTATAGTTGATAACTTCTTTATCACACAGTACCAACGCTACAATAACAATAATAAAGAAATTGTCACCAAGCATGGTTACGAATTTTAAACAAGTTAGTTATCTTAAGCTTCTATCATACGTTTTGCAAAAATTTTAAATAAATAATAGAATAAATTAATATAATAGTTCCAGTGTGAAAAAAACTCAAACGGTGGACACGAGTTTCCAATAAAATAATTTGCTATACACCTATAAAACTTTTATAGCTTTTACGTTTGGAGATTTACGAAGGATATTGTTGATCTAAAACATATTTCTGGCAGATAATTAAGTTTAAATGGAAAATTGAATCATTTCTTTGTTTTTAGAATGGTTAATTAAATTTTTACAATTATTTCTGAAATCTGACTAGTGCCGATCTGAATCACAACAACGTCCCGACTCCCTCGTGCATTTCCGTTGCGAAGTACACGATATGAAATTGTAGTATTGACTTTTCATTTACGTCACTACCAGCAGCCACCGATTACAGGTAATACCAATCAATAAAAAAAAAATGTATACATCATCATATAAACTATGCTAAACCATTTTATTCCGGCTTAGTCATCATCGGAATACGATCGTAAATCGTAACATCGTATCCGTTGTTTTGCGAAGGCATCACGTCGTCCCGATATTACAATATGCGCCTTCTTCTATAAATATTTCAACGATACGTTTTATTAGCGTTAAACCGAGGTAAGTAATCGCAGTTAAATCGAAGGTCGCGAACAACGAAATGAAATCGTAAACATTTTACAAATAAATCGAATCGGTTTCGAGCGAAATGCGTGGACGTAAACAAAAACCGTTTCCGCTCGATTTAAACGTTTTGCAAGTCTAATGGATTTGAGATTCGTGTAAGAAGTACATGAATAGCAATTTATTAGATTTAATTGCTTTAAATGCTATTATAAAGTCGTAAAGTAAAACACAAAATAGATAAAATGAAATGGTTATTAAATGTATTTTATTTCTTTGGATTGGTAACGTAATGAAGTTAATATTACCTCGTTTAATTAAATTATCGTTAAATTATCGCGTTCATTCATTGTATATTCACAATCTTACGATCTCATAATTGTGGTAACTATTGCTTCTTGGATAAAATTTTTAAAATTAACCTTTTTTTAATTAATAGAACATATCCTGTTTTTTTTTTTTTTTCAATTAATTTAATATAGTGAATATAGCCAAATTTAATTTGACAAACATGGTCACAAACATAAAATTCCCAATTTATTTCCAAGCTAAAGTATATTTCCGAACATTTATTCGTGTTTCAAACTAAAGAAACTTGAATTCTAAGCAACAGAATTGAAATTGTTAAATAAATGGTAAATATGTACCGAAATATTTTTAACATCTCAACATATTAAACGGAAATTAGGTCATAAATAAGTACTCCTTGCCCTAGATTTCGATAAATATAAACAGTTGAATAATATCAATAATTTCCGTGCAGGACATAAAGAAGATTATTTATTTATTAATATTTATTTAAACTCGAACGATCGACGTAAGAGGCGAAATGTAGAGACTACTCACTAACAAGTCGCCTTTCAATTTAAACGCACAAACGGCTACCAATTAAAACATATTGACACTAATAAAACAGAATCGCGCAGTTCAATCCGTTCGATGTTGGGAAAAATAAAAACAAACATGCCACAGACACAGCGAAACGTTTAGGCGAGGAGCGACACTTGGCGAAAGCGACGGGGCCCTGTTTGTAACTCGGTAAAATTGTATAGTCGTGTTAAAATAATCGATCCGATTAGTTTGTTTTATCGGCAGTTCAGCGTTGTTTATTGCACGTGTTACACGCGAGTGTTGAGCATAAAAATAGTTCCCGGTTTCGTTTTATGTGTGAAAGCCTTCGCGAAAAGAACAGACAGTGTCCAGGCGGAAATATGTCAGACGTGCCTACGAATTTTCCACCGCAAACTTATTCGTCTTCGTTCTTCCTGAACAATTTAGCCGAGGTAAGCGAGAAGATCCTCATTAAACACATTTACTTACGTAAATGTTAACTTTAAACATTTCGATTTGTGAGATCCGTTCGTGTTGTTGTTATAGGTTATGTTCAATCGCCAGTGACGTAAGCGATATCTCTATTATATCTTAATTCGCCGCATGTTTTTATCTGTTATACACATAGATAAACGGATCTTTCAAAAGCGAGAGTGTCTAAATCGGATAAACAAATACATTCGCCGTGCCATGATTATTATTTTATGTGTCGTTTATTTTTATTTTTGAAAATTAGCGTGACGGTATACCCTTTGTGATTTATCACACAATAACATATATAACATGTGTGTAGTGCGTATATTTTTCAATAATATTTGTGTGAGAAAAAGTGTTTTAAGTTTAAAGTTTAAATTTGTTCAAATTTTTTATGTTTAAGCCAATCCGAACCGTTAGTTACTCGATTCAATTTTTATACGCGTTTTTAAAATTCTGTTGGTAGGAATGCTTTTAAAAATCATGGCAAGTAACCTACAAACCTACGTGAACATAACCTAAAAACGTTAACGGTTACTACGGTTTTGGTAAAGCTTATTGCCTTCTGAATATTTTTTATTCGGCGTGCCTTACTTTGAAGAGCTTCCTTTTCTTTTCGCGGAACTATGAACGCACTTAAAAGTACCCTCACGCAAAAAAACGTTTGGAGATTTATCTCCAGTTTTTCTAGTTTAAAGATATTCATCTAGGAGGATAGTCTGAAAGGGTCCAACCTAACACAGAAACAAGTATTGTTTGTGTTGAATTCAATTCAGGAGCGGGGCACATCTGGTGAATAGGGTGGGTGGTCTATCAATTTAGACCGCAATTCGTGAATTTTTGTCATGGTTTTTTTTTTCTTCAAATGCGGGTATTTTTTCGCAATTTCTGCCTTCAACTTGTTAAGTAATGATACTCCATAACTACGTCGAAAAGCAGTCGCCATTACTTTCACGGTCGATGGAACAGGGTTCGTCTTTCTTGGAGCCAATTCACTCTTCGTTGCCCATTGTTTCGACTGTGCCTTGGCTTCAAGTTTCACGTACAGTTATTAATTGCTAAAACTAGGACTTATTTCGCTTAAACTGCTGGGCTTTAGAAATGCTAATTTGGGCGTGTCTTTGGTTTTGAGTGACTAAGCGTGACACCGAAATCTTTTCATACCTAAATCTTCAGTCAATATATGACAAATACGTTCCTTCTAACTGTCCACAGTTTCTGCTGACTCTCTTACCTTAATTTGACGGACGCCTACAACCGTTTGGTAAACTTTTCCAATGTTATCGGTAACGGTTACAGTTTTTAGCTGTCCCGATCGATCGTTGTCAATCAAGCTGGTACGACCGCGTTTGAATTCTGTTGGCAAGTGTTGGTGCAGAGGCCCCTTAAACAGCGTCCATCTCATCTTTAATTAGCGTAATTAGCGTATTGCCCTCCAGATTCGACCATTAACCAACAACTGAGCGTCCAACATGGCTGATGACGCCATCTTCACGTTGAGGCTTGAAACTTTTTAGACTACCTCCGTATGTTTGATTTTAATATTATCTCTGCTTTGAGAATAGCTCAATCTGTACAGATACGGTTGGTAATAATAACATTGCTCTAGATTTAATTCAAATTTTCGAAACATTTAAAAAATGTCAAAACGTTATTAAAATAGCTTTGTTATTGGAACTAATTGAGGGTATTTCAAACTTTTCCAACAAGATAATAATCAGCAAAGATTACCTTCACGTAAAACTCCATTAATGAGGCTAACTATTAATGATTTCTTGATCATCGTGAATGGGAAAATACCAAGGACAGAGAGATCAATAAAATGCAAAGATGATCTTTAATTACGTTGCGGAAACCTAAATTTTGTTGGTAAATATCCGCTGAATAGAGGCAACATAGGCAACGTACATTGTATTTACAGTATTGAAATTTGCATTGTGTTGGGTACCCACAGGTAGAGATATTATTAAACTTTATCGATTTCGGATGAATTTAACCATACCCCTGGATACGTGTAAATCTTGCAGTTTGTAAAGCGTAAATGAAATGTCAGAGTACTCTGTTATTCTTTTTTTTTTTGACAAATTTAAATAATACGAATAACTGGTTTTAGCAGTTCTGTGTTTTACTTGAAAATGGTAATGTTTTATTCTGCCCGTTAATACAGAGAGAGTTCGGTTGCTTTAAAGGTGACTCGGAGTTCTTCTAAGTTCAAAATCAAATGAGTTTTTTTTGTTTGCTTGAATGAAATTTTCGATTCATATATTCATAAATTTTGATTAATTTCTATCGTTCAAAAATTTCCAATTTTAGTCATTTTTACTTAAATCCAACGTCCACATCTCGATTAAATTGGGTAGCTATCAAGCACCAACATTGTTTCTCCCCGCAAACTTGAACTGGGATCTACCTTCTCAATAAATATGTAAGCACGGCAACATCGCTAGTCATACTGGTAGCTTTTGCTGCTTATTGGTAAATGTTCGTTAGCTTCCATGTATTTTCTGTGTGAAACGCTAGATTCAGGGAAAGTCAAGTTGTTAAGGACCACCCAAATAAGAGGATCTGTCGAACCCTATAAAATAGCTGTTTGTTTCGGCAATGACCTCATTTTCCGTTGAGACATTTTTTGAACTTTGGAAAAAGAAGGAAGTTGCAGGGGCCAAAATCTGGCACCAATTCGTGCCGTATCCGGACTAGTTTTGCTGTCACAATTGCCGATGAGCGATAGGGATAGATCAGCTTCGAATTGGTTTGATAAATCAACATAGTACTGCACCGTGATTGTTTTTCTCTTCAACAAATGATCAATCAAGATTCCCAAAAAATCGTTGCCATAACTTTTTCGGCTGATGGAATCGTCATTATCTTTTCTGGTATAGGTTCGCTGGGAAAAAAATCCATTTTGATTGATTCATCTGCAGAAAGATGTCCAAACATTGCTTTGCAGTTATCTTGGCGATAGCCTTCTCATATTCGATTTTTGGAGAAGGGTGTGAACCATATCAATCCCCTTAATCTTCACCTAGAGCTTTGCTAACACGGTATCACGAACTTTGTTAGTCATATCGTTCGCAGTCATCTTGGTGGGAAGATCTGGCTGCTTCCCATTGTCCGTGATTTCTGCACCCATGTCTATGTTCTTGCATCTTCCCGACGCGATAAAGGAATGCAATGTTAAACAAATTTTCTTGGCTACAGTTCAAAACGACTAACATCTGTCTTTAAAATGCAGTTACAAGCGGTAAATTTTATTGTTGTTATGTTAACATCTCGCTGTTTATTTTGATGCGATTTTTACGAGATTCCCATTGTTGATAGACATGACTAACAGCAATAAATTAGATTAGATAGAGCAATACATACTCTAGCAGTAGGGTACGGATGGTTATCTGCCGGCATGTGTATTGTGGTAGATGTTGGAAGAAAACAAAAGCTATGGTCTCTCTCTCGCGCCTCATTTTAAAACGAATAAAGTGTTGGGCCGCTTTTTTTTTTGTGATAGCACATTGACGTCAGAGGATCAATTTTTTTCGACGGTGACCTTTTCATATTTCGGACGTTTCCTGTTCAAGTCGAAGGTATTTCTATGCACGGGTATAATATACGGCAGTGCGCTAATTTTTCGTTTGGGATATCATGAACTTCATGCTAAAGGTGAGATAAATAGAAGGAGAATTTTATAGAGTTACTAATTATGGTGGTAGAAGTAACTGCAAGCTTTTTCTTTACGCACTTTGAAAAAAAAAATTATTTCGGTTAAAAACGCTTATGTTTTTTTTTATTGATTTATACAGTAGGGGGCAGATTGTGTACCGCGTTAATTATAACGTTTCGATTTCTTCGTGCTTTGCTATCACATATCAAGTACAATTGTCCAAATAACGGAAATACACAGATAAAGTCATGGAGGATTTTTTTTTTGTAAGGTTATTTTTAAGTAAAGCAGTTAGTGTATAATTCTGTGCAGTCACCGCACTACGCCTACCTACAATTGTAGATCGAAAAGATACAACGCAGATTCCTCAATTTTTTATCGTTCAAAATTGATGAAATGTCTCGGTGCGGAACATCGATTATGGTGCTCTGCTCGTGCTAATTGTGGTCGTTATTATAAACGTACCAAATGCAAAATCCAAAGTAGTTCCCAGCTATACAATAACAGAGAATTTCAATGAAATTGTGAACAAGTTCACTTCTTTGCACCCGCCGAATATTCAATGGCATTCCTTCTTAAGCTATCAAAAGGGAAAGTGGCTCCAATTAGAGAATTAGCATCAATAAGTTTGCAGCGTTGAGGAAGCAATTGCCATTTTCTTAAATCTTCCTAACAGGTAACATCATACTCTTAAAAAGACACGGGGGACGCACGTAGATGATGAAAAGTAAAATGTTACTTGAAAACCAGAGATGGGAGAGACCTAAAGTTGATGCAAACATGTTTAGGAGGAAGGAGAAATATAAAAAAAAGCAAAAATAATAAACAAATCAACGTTGAAGACCACCCATAATTTTATTGTTATTTTTATTTCAGGATGACAAACGGGGCGGCTTCCTTCGAAGGAAGCTTCACCTCAGCAAGGAAAAGGCCGAGTCTTCCACATTATTCGATTGTTTCATCAGATCGGTAGGTCTGCATAATAATAATAAATATGATGGATGTGTTTCCGCTTTTAAGAATTTGTTTTATTACTTATCTTGTATTATTATTATTATTATCTATTAATAGGAAAAAAAAAGGAATTAATTTTCGTTCGAACGGATAGTTTGTCACCGTTGTTGTTTATCAAATTACTTTCCGGGTGATTAACTTTTGCTATGATTTTTTGAAGCGACAATTTTTTTGATCTAACCGGTCTCTGTTTAAGTGTGTTAGTGGAAATACGCCTATTATAATTAAAAGAAGAAAATAGTATTTATTTAATTGGATAAGGGCATAATTTGCATAATGAATTCGATTTTAAGCAGTACATCTTGTTCTGCATTAGCTGTTTTCACATTATCCTAGAAACGGCAAAAATAATTGTTTCGCCAATCAAGAATAACATGAATGAGTGCCTTTCAAAATTGTAATTTAATGCAAAATATAGTAATTAGCCGATTGTTCGAGTTTGTCACGTTTTTTTCTCTTAATTAAAGCCGCTATTAACTTTCTTACATTATACATGCATGTACGTACGCACATATGGGAATTTATGCATTTTTTTTCTTATTGAAAAGGACAGCATCATGCATCTTTAAATAAATTATAGCTTCGGAACAGGCCGATTTAATAAATTTCTAAAATTATTTAATATCTCCGACGATAGCCAACGATCATTTCCCGAACTATAAATTACATATTATGACAGATATTTAGTCGCGTGTGCTTATATACATACATATGTAAGAAGTACATGTACTATTTACATAGATGATTCCCATACGAATGCTATTGTCCTATTGTTGTTTGGTCTAATTGGGCATGTTAGATAACGAAATTCCATTGTTTATTCATGATTTTCTCATTATTGTTAGTTAGCCACGATTGACGTCATTTGAAAATATTGTCGTTGAATAAATAAGTATGAAGAATAAATGGTTTTTAATGGTAAACGCGATTCCGCAAGTGCTCGCGTGGCTTATGCAAGACTCGTATCCACGACATAATGCAGTATGTGCACCGTTATGCCGATCATATAAAGCTTCTAATTTGAGGTTTTACTTGCGGCAGCAACATTGCTCATTGATAGGCAGTTGTTTATTACAAATTAAATAAATTTTTTAAATGAGGTTGACACTCTAAAGAGAAAGAAAAAATCTCTTCTCTTCCTTGGCATCGTTTACTAACATGGGTAAATTCGACAATAAAAACCCCCTTCTTTGCATTAACCAAACTAAAGCGTAACTCTTCGGTCCAATTACTATTCACGTTCACCATCCGCATAGCCCATGCTTCTAGCGCATGCTAATTTACGGCCGGGTGGTCGTTTTAAAAATACAAGAGTGTAAGTAGCCAAGCGTGGAAGTGTGTGTAAGCGCACAATCGGCCTGACGTAAGCCTTAAATATCCATACCCAATAAAATCAGCGCCGAACAATGGGACGTTATTGATAGATTGGCAACGGAACAACATTCGCAATCGTAATTTACGACTAGATAACTAGGCGTTTGATTGCCAATCGTCGGGTTTAATAGTAGGGAACTCTATGCTTCTCGTGTACCGCATGCCAGCGCGTTTTTTTCTTTCTCCCGTTTCATCTATTTTGTTGTTGTTGTTGTTGTTGTTAATGACGGCGGAGTGAGCGTCGTGCATGCACTGATTTATTGTGTCGATTTCATGCGTATGATACGACGGTTAAGTGCTGCTATTAGGAGACGCTGTTCGATTAACTTAACGTGGAATTAAAGCATGTACAGGTTCTTGCAAAAGAAAAGTTATAGCGGTTTTGCGTGGATAGGATAACTAGCGGTAGTAGTCGTTATCAGTAACTTCGTTCAAGGGAATGATGAGAGTACGCTTAATCTCAAAGCTATGGTTTAATGGCCTCTCTTGAAACGAGCACCAGTCCGTTTTTTTTTAACGTGATATATAGGACTCTCGAAGTATTCCAGCCAATTAGAAAATTAAAGCATAACCGGGTAAATTTCACAATGCTACGAGTTTTGTCCTTCTCGACCACTTCACTTCGTCGAATAGATTATTCTCTTTTTAAGTGTTTGTTACGTGCAAATCTTGAGGTTGCGCACCTTTAATGGATACTCAGATTCTGGGAATTTGATAAATAGCAATGCTTATCAATGATAATGTTTGGATTTCCCCAAACCGCTGCCACATTTTCATTTTTTCTAGCTACAAGTATAAGCGGTGGTAATTGTGGTTTTTTTTTCAAACATGCGATACTTGGAAATTAGCGCGATTTAGAAAAATTACTGCTTTGAGATCCTCCTATTTTGAGGCTACGTAATGTAAGCAATGAGTATTGAACATGGTCTCTTTTATGTTGTTATTGTGTAGAATATAGTCTTTATCAAATTTCAAAATGGTTAATTATTATGACCAGAAATGGCATTTGTAGTGTTAAACCAATGCGAGTATTAGGTTGGTACCGCGATCTGGATAATACGAGGGGAGTTCGATAAGTATCTGGCGTTGGCAAGAGATCGCGGTATAAAATTGAAGCAGCTCTATTTTTTCGTAAAATCAGAGACCAGAAAACAGTCCAAACAATGGAGTTTTCGTGGCCAACCGGCGCTAAAGAAGGCCAAAGTCACTTTATCGGCCAACAAACAATCGGAGCCACAACGAATTAATTACCTTGAAAAGGATAAAACGATTCATAGTGAGTGCTATAGTAACTTATTGGATCGTTTCGACAATGCTGTGAAAGAAAAACTCCCGCATTTGGCGACGAAAAGAATTCTATTTCATCACGTGTACACTTGTGTCATCGCCATGGCAAAGGTCCATGTGTTAGGATACGGGATTGGAGAAGTCGTTATTTGTTAGATGGATACAAAAGACAGAAAAAACGTTAAAGTTAAAAAAATAAAATATAAAAATTTTTTTCTTGCCAGAACCAGGACAGGTACCGAACTCGTCTGTATTACCTTGTCATTGCATTCAATTTGACGTCATTGTAGCGTGCTTATTGTTTATACGTTTTGTATTCACCCAGAAGGTGGTGCCATCTATAGGAAAACACTTACAACGTTTGTACGCGTGAACAATAGATAGAGATGTCCTACATGTTTGTATTTTATACGCAGATTATTATTTTTCATTTATTTAAATATCTGTCAAGGCCGACTTCGATTTTTAAACTAATAGATTCTCGTTTTTGTTCTTTGTCAACTTTTTTGTAAAAAAATTGGGTTTTTGCTTGAAAATGTAATTTGTCAAGGTATCACTGAGTTCAAGTTAATGAAAATTGTGTTTTTTTCTTATATTTAATAAAGCGTCAAAAACCAATACGTTTAAGTTGGATCTTCAATCATTACGGAAATAATTTGGTGGTTTTGAAGATTTTGTGATTCAATAATTTTAATAATTTGGATCTGCCTGTATTTAATATTTCTGTACTGTGAAGATCTTCTACACAGAAAGAAAATCATGTGAAGATAATTTGCAACAACGTAATTTATAAAAATGTGCGAAATAGTAAAAGAAAAACTAATACTAGAATTGCGTTATTGTATCGTATGTATAATCACATATTGGGTAAATCATTACTTCCGAAACTAATCCCGGATTAATCAATTAAACTTGTGCGGTGCGGAGTGTGCCGATACTTTTCCGTTGATAGGGTTTTTATACTATTACTTCACATTGTCTTAAAATAAGTGAGTCTATAAAGTAAATCATCACATATCATTGTCCAAGCCTACCTAAAATGCATGAACTAATGTTTCCTGCCCACTAGACTAGATCCAAATAATATTGATCACTCACCAACAGATGTCGAAAAACCTCATTCTTTTCTAATAAAAGGCCCCGTCTAAATACTGAAATCACTTTCATCATTTAGCGGCACAGGCAGTGGAATGTCTAGTTCGCCAAGCTGTCTGCCTCGGATCGTGCTCGGGCTCGCAACTCTCTCAGAGTGAGGTCTTTCGTAGTTTTCCTTACTCCTCCAAATTTACTGAATGCTTATTTGGAGGCTTGAACACACACTTACTAGGGGCCGGTGTGCCCGGCGAATGCTCCCCTATGGATGGCGAATGCTGTTTGATCTTATTCTGGGTGTCACACAGAACGTGGTTTAATCACTGCGAATTAATTAAAAAAAAGAGTTTCTGACAAAATTCGACGTTTCCAAAGATGAAATCATCAAATCCTTCGAAATAAACAAAAGAAACCACTTCTTTTGGCATTAACCGTATCGTATCGTATTGCACCTTCTTGATTTCATAATTTCAGCGTGAGATTACAGCGGCTTGTAACTAAAACGAGGTACCTTCTGTTTGTATGTGTGTGTAATTGATATGTTCTAAAATAGAAGCACAGATTTTTTACGCCGATTTAGAAGCAGCGTATTTAATAATAATAAAATTGGTAAAAAAAAAAACTATTGAATTATTCATGGTTTGTCGTCATTTATCCGCTCTGTGTAAAAAGGCAATTAATTCCGATTGTCAGCTCGAATATATCGGAATGATGTCATATATTGAAGAAGTGAATGCTTTAATAATAGGTATATAGGCTACCAATTATCCGGGATTTTCACATGTCCGTGTTGTAAAGATATTTAGATTGGTTTAATTACAGCTTCCCAAACAAAAAAAAAAATAAAATAAAATACAAGTGGAAAAAAACTAAATAGGAAAGACAAAAAAAAAAAAAAGACAGGCAAATATTGAATAGATTGAGATTTGTTCGAAATTAACTTGAATTCTAAAAATGTACGTATGCACGAGGATAGTCTGAAAAGGTTCTTCACAGGACGGTAGAAGACCATTGCATCGTACACATTCTTTAAAAAAAAAAAAATTCAAAACTATTAATGGAGAATCAATGGATTTTACGCACATTACACATAACCTGCTCTTATTGGAAATTAATCAATTAACTAATTTCCTCGTGACTGTGGAGACGGCAATAAAAAAATTGAACGCTGTAATAGAAAAATAGGGTCATTTGTATTTCGGTCCAATTAAAATAAAACTGTTTGGCAATTTCGCCAACAGTGGCTTAGCCTAAAAAATTACATTTTCATTTTTTAACTCCCAATTTTCTATTCTGGATCACCGCGGCGGACGGTTGTTTTTTCAGGCGAAATAATAACATTTACTGCTGCGATTTAAAGTGTTCGCAAACAATTTATTTCACAATGTTACCTACGCTTCGTTATACAGCATTTTAGACTTTCAAAAAACGGACCACCGTAATCGCAGTAAGGCTCTTTGTTATTCGCATTGCATCCGCGAATAAAGAGTTTATGTGGAACGCCTTAGCCGTTCGGCTTGGATGAAACGGACCTCTGCATCGAAGTCACTCGTAGCGGTTGCCTCTCCGTCGTACCAGCGGTTAGGCGTATTATTGTGTGTATGTTGTGCAGACACGGAGGTCACCATTGACGTCAATGCGGTGATCACGTGACACTTTTCAAAACCATTTACAACTCTCACAAAGCAGGAAAGTTACGGAATGTTAAACTTTTTGCATATCTAAACCGCATACTTGGCGTACATATTTATTTCTTATTTATATATGCTTTTTTTTAATGGATTTATGTATGTACGTATGTAATGTATATGTCAGTGTTAGCAGCTTGATTTATTTATACATATGTACGTATATACAGGGTGGGTTTATTCCGATGTTTAGCATGGGAATCTCGGAAACTAACACGGATGGAGAGAATTGCAGTTTTACAATCTCAATTGAACGAATCTTTTGTTAAATAATGATAGCGAAGGGTGCAGGGGTAATATGGCAACAATACTGAAGTATCGGCACACTACGATCATGGCTCTCCAGCCCATGGTATTAAACCGCTTTGGTAGTGTGAGTAAGTTAATTCAAGCTATCTTATTTCTATTAATTGCCCAATTAATAGAAGAATTAAATTGGTTAAACGAAAAGAGCGATAAACAACAACAGATTCAATGAGCACATTAGGTGCTACAGATGCGGAAGGATAAAATCGTCAACACATAAACGAAACTGGGCATAATACTAAATTAGAAAACTTGAAATTGATTAAGAACGCTGAAATTAGATCATTCGGTCATATATAATTAATAATGGGGATCCACTCATCTTCGAAACAGTTGTTCCGGATAAATTAATTAAACTTGTGCGATTACGGAGTATGCCTATATTTTAGTGTTGTTTGAGTTTTTTGTTGTTTTTGTGGAAAAAAATCAGAGCTAACTCAATATATCGAAAAAACGTTTTTTTTTTAATTTCGTTCGGTACTTATATAGCTCTATTATTGATTTAAAAAAAAGGAGAAAATCACCGTAAGGTATTTATTTGTTAAAAATAACAATGTCAAGTATTACGTCGTCGGAATAGTTGAAAAAAATTCCTTTTTTAATGAAGTCATGGACGATTATAGTTTCCAATCAAAAAACAATTTTTTTCTCAAACCTCAAAAATTATAGCATAAATAAAAGCATCGGTTAGACAGTCATATTAAGCATATAATTGCCCATAACTTTCTCCATTACAACTTTTTTTAAGTCAATAATAGCAGAACCACAGGCACCGAATGAAATAACAAACAAATTTTTTTTTCAAGATATTTAGTTAACCGTGGCTCGTTCAATTGAGCTCGTAAAACTGTAGTCCTATTTGATCGTCTCTCCACCTTCGCTAGTTTCCGAGATCTCCAGAGTAAATATGGGAAAAAATTGATAATCCCGTTTGAAATATTTATTTTCTAATTATTGTTATATGTAACCCTCGGCTTTTGGACACAATTATTTATTTTTACGTCAACTACGTTTATTTGTCGAGCGGTTTATCTAATCAATCTATGAATGCGCATACAAGTCTGTAATATGTATGTAATAATTATATAATGACGGCCAATTAGCGTATCAACGAGAATTTTTATATACTTTAAATCATACTCAGGGTATCGTTTTGTATTTCCGTGTTAATTTTTTTGTATTATATTTATACCAGCGTACAATGTACAGTGTGAATCAAATACAATAGGTTGGAAAATTTTTAATATGTACCTTTAAAATTTTGAGAAGATTGACAAACAATTTGGACAATTTAGACAAGTTTTAAATGGCAAGCTTGTGTGGAATTTGCAGTAAAATCTATTGAATTTTTACGAACGACATCTATGTTGTGAAGCTTGAAAAATCCCTAAACCTAAGTGATTTTTTTTAATTAATAATCAAATATGAAGATATATTGAATTGCCTATCATGTTCAAACGTTGCGCGTGTTGTTTCTGAAAAAAGAAGCATTAAACTAGATTACAATGGGGGCGATCCCTGGTCTAGCTCGCCGACAAATTTTGAGATCTCCCGTGTTAAATTGTTAGATCATCAAGGCCTGGCAGCTTCCTGAGTGATCCTCCCTCGTAGGTTTCAGTTTTTGGGTATTCCGAAGATCTGTGAGAGGGTAAACTTGCGCAGTGGCGCAGTATGTGGTCAGCAGTCTCTTCTTCCGCTGGGCCACCTAAATGTTGCTTACCCTGCCAAGCTCAGGTTGTCCATATGCTTTTTGAGCATACATTGTTGTGTTAACAAGTCTACTATTGTTTCAACAGAGTTTTGTATTTCTGCCTCGTAAGTCTGTCAGCTGTTAATTTTTATCTAATTTCCTAAATTCCGGTACCGACTCTAATCTCCCTCTTTGAGCTCCAGCTTTAATGGGATTATTTGGGGTTAATCCATCATTGCGATGATTTGCACCTCTCATTAGACTTTGAAGAGAAAACTAATTCGGCTACAAATTTTTGGAAAAAAGTCTAGAAGTAATGAAAATAAATCACTTTAAGACTTTCAATGTAGACATCTAATAACGTCTTCAAAGACGTGACTTTTAACAAAGAAACAATCAAAATTTCTTGGGCAGATTTCAACTATTGGCGTGTAGTCGGCGTAGTAAGCTAATATTTTAAAATAAACAAACACACGAAATAAAAAACTGGCGTAAGCGATGAAAATTTCGTCAACAGTTCTTATATCCAAGATTATAGCTTCGCTTTTCAATTAAAACAAGAACAAAGGGAAAAATCGATTCTGTTGCCGTAATTACTTGCGTCAAATTGAATGAAGCAAACAGCTTCGCGCGGAATTTGACAAATGTTACAAGACGAGAAAAAATGCCTTTCTTAGCAAGCTATTCCTTTGTGATCTCCTCGAAGATATTGGCGCTGCTCCAAAATGCATACGAACATCAATTTCTTTACAACTCACGTCCGACGGAAGAATTCCACTTTGATTCCCGCTCAAAGCCCAATGCCTAGCTGTCTGCTTAATATAGAAAAACCGATGATCATAGTTCTATGCGATCATCGCATGGGATATCTTTACGAACAAGTGTCGCATCGGTATTCAAGGCGGAAGCTTACGTCGTGTTGCGTTCCCGTCCTTCGGATCCCAGAAAGCGCTGCTCGATCGTGTGGACGTTGAGTCATTTACTCGTATTATGTATACTGGCTGTGCTAACACCATTAATGCTCCATTAAGTTAACTAATAGTGGCAGCATGCAACACGCTCGACGTGCGAAAATATTTAAATTATGGAAATGCTTGAGGAATTCGGTCACCACCGACGAAAAACCTTGACTATAAACAATGATGGGTGGACGTTATTATTATTATTGTATGATGTACAGGGTGTATTCGAAATGAAAAGCGGGTATATACGATGCCGATTTCGCTTCAAACGTACACATGCACGTTCTATTTGGTATTTGGACTTGAAATTTTTAATCTACAGTTTATAGGGAGGTCAGTGCCAGAATGTTTTGTTTAGTATCGTCGCGATAACCAAACAATAATAATTCCAGAATTTATTTTGATGATAACGTCATTGAAATAGAAAAAGGCACTGTTGATCAGCACTACGGCTTCAAGATGCGATCATATTATTTTACAGAACGTTAAATGGTTTTCCATTCTCATTGCTTCCGTAATTTTAATCAGGTGGCTAATGCCATGATATTTCCACTTTCGTATTTTACAAGAGAAATTATGCGATAGTTAGTCCTTTTCGTTTCCTTACAAGGTTGGTAAAGTAGAATGGCTTTTCCTCTCGGCAATACATTTTCCAAATCCGCCGCGAAAATGTCGGCTATTAAACACTCTTGTTTTTAAAGTTTGTCGATATCTTTAACCGTTTCTGAGTTACGGGGGTTGAACATTCCTGGAGGCCGTCGGCATGAGGCCTGGTTTTCCGACCACTGAATCGACTATGACTAAGCGGAACCCTCTAGTTCTTCTGATATAGGAGCAACGGCCTTTCAAAGTTAAAAAGAGGAATTTACTTTTCTTAACTTTGAGATACGTATATTAGCGTCGGAACGGTTAGGGCTAGGCGCTCGAGCTTTTATTGGTTTTAAATTTATAAAATTGTTTGCGATAACTGCAATAAAAGCTGTTTTAGCAAAGAACACAAAGCCTATCACCGCTATGGAAGAATCGAATCGTCAAACGAAGCCGAGCCATAATATTCAAATTAATTTTCGTCGCAAGACATGACAAAGAATGCAAATCCATTAAACAGCTTTGACGGATTTCTTGTTATAAAATAAACACATGTTTACATTCCGTGCTACACGTTCCTTTTCGTTTAGCTTCATACATTTCGTACGATTCTTTTAGTAGGTTTCAGTATCGTTTTTACAGCGCATCCACATCTTTACGCCACCGATACATGTATGTCTTAACAATAAACAAATCACAAAAGATTTCACTTGTATGACGTCCCATGAAAGGAATATTTATAATACCATAATAATTGTACTTCCTGTATCATGCTCATGATATACGGTCATTAATTTTTCTCTTTCAAAGATGTAAATTATTCTTTGATCCGTGAATAAAAACATATCGTTAATATTGTTAGTTTGACGTATGTACATATTTACGTGTATGCATGTGTATGTATTGCATGTCAATTTTGTAATAATAACGTACATACATTATAGCTAAGTAGTCATGTACGTACATACATTCGCATGTTGCAGAAGAGGTAAATTAGCACAATTAGCAACTGAAGCGTTTAAATACCCGAAAAAATTGTTGCCATTAATTAAACCGTTGAAGATCGTCCTTCTAAGCTGTCAGCAGCGGATCCAAAACTCTTACTAAAGTACGCAATGTCGGTGTATGAAAAGAAGCATTTGATTTTTTTTTATTATTATTTTATTGTTGCATATATTATTTGTACAAGTTAAAACTAAAGAAAATCTATATAATTATTGTTGTGTTATTAACATATAATAAACATAGAAGGTCTTGAAAAAAGTGGCACGAACCTACAGGAGGGATTGTTCGGTCCGAAATGCGTAAAAAAAAAGGTCTTAAAGAATAGAGCTTCGTTTCGGAGATTCGTAACATTTTGCGTTTATACCGGGTAACTATGAAGTTAAAGATATATTTAAATTTTACAAAATTGCAAATTTTAATTTTAACTTTGTGGAATAAATGGACTTTACCAAACCATCGAATCGTCCTGTATATCGTATAATAGCAAACAGTTTTTTGTGCTCCGTTTAAACAAACCAGAATTACTTTAAGTAGGGAACTTCAGACGTTTTTCATTTTTCTTTCTTGACAGGTCTACGCAACTGGTTAATAATTACCTAAATTGAAAAAGTGAAAATTAAACTTTATTAGCGTACGTTTAGCTTACATAACGCTGGAGTTTTTTTCTTTGTGCAAGCCAAGAATCTTGGCCAACTACTCTTCAAAAATACTTGTCTATCGCTCGATGTATTCGTATTTCGGTTTCAAGAACATATAATTTTTTTTTTGTATTATTATACGTAATATTATCTCTTAACTTTGGGATTTTGTTTCCGGTAAATTTGGAATACATTTGAAATTATATGAGGAAAAAGGAATATAATTTTTAGCTCAAATTTAAAAATTAACAATGGCATTTTATTTGAGTTAGAAAAACATAAAAATTATATTTCTTTAATTTAGTTCTAATACCGCTTATTAAAAGCTTTTAATGCCAAATAAAGCATAACAAATATAGACGTGTATTTGCAAACTTACGTGCAGAAAAAAGTGTTACTACAGCCAATTAAAAACTGCCAGTCATTATATTTTAATCAAACCGAATTGTATATCTTATTTTTTTCAATTTATCAATTGAAAAAAAAAGCCAATACATTCTTGAAGGCGGTACTCGAGAAGTAGTTGAGAGTCCAATCTAGGATACATTGTCCGCGTTAAATCCTGATTAGCCTTTGACGTGCTTCCATTTTACATTTAATTAGTTTAAATTGAAAAAATCAACTTCAGAGGAGATCCGTAATATATTTTTTTGCGTTTGTTTGTTAAAGGATTTGTGTGGTTTTTAATAAGTGAATGGTTATAGTAAGTACTTCAGATACATTAATGGTTAGTAAATAGGAAAGGAAAAACACTTATCCCGAATTGTTAAACTTATAAACTTTAATGGGATTGCCAGATCGATAATTTTCGATCTTTTTTTAGTACAAATTTTTATGTCGGCTATTCATCGTCCTTACTAATTTTGAAAATTACGCTTCCCTAAAAAACACTAGAGGGCTTCAAAATCTGAAAATTTTGCGTTTTTATACTCTCCCGGACAGTTAGAGCAATTGAATTGAAACAAAAGGAGGCAGAGAAGATCCTATAGCTGCGTCCGAGACTTACCCTCTTGTCGTTGCCAATATTTTTATGGGTTGGTACAGATATGCTGATGACACCTTTGTCATCTGGCTTCATGGACACGAATCTTTAAACAATTTCCTATCTTCAAACATGATTCCATACGCCTCACAGTGGACATCAAATCAGACGGTTGCTTTCCTTTCCTAGATGTTCTCAGATACGCTGGTGTCCTGGCGGCGCGCTGGAATATTTCGTTTACCGTAAATCCACGCACGCAGATAGATATCTCAATGGTGCCTTGCACCATCATTCAGCCCAAAAATACGGTGTTATCATTCTCTTATTCAAAGAGCTATTTCCCTAACTGGAGCTAATTTGCTTCCTCAAGAAGTGAATTACATTACTGACACTCTAATCTGCAATGATTATTCTAGGAAAGATATTCATTAACCGCTGCATCAACCCTCCTCCACAGCAACTCCCTTCATCTAATCCTAATTTCCGTAAACAAGCGTATCTACCCTACCCTTCAAGGTGTCACCGATCGCATCAGCAATATCCTCTTTAGGAACAACTTTCAGAGAAGAACCATCTTCAAACCTCAGACTACTTTCCCATCAGAGATCGCAATCACTTTTAAATCCCTGTTCGCGCGGTAGTATGTGAAACAAAGCGATCAGTCAGTACTCGACAGCAGAAGCTACGACAACGACGCGGTTCTAACCCAGAATCTCTTCATAAATTCCAGGCTTTTGTAACCTAGATTTTTCAAATACCCGCAAAAAAGCAATCTGTGGGTGCTGAATCATTGAATTGATTCGATGTGAGGTTAGCCCGACTCGGTATGTACGATTAAACCTGGCAAAAATTCAGACGAGAGACTCGAAATTAGACTCGTTATAATACTCGAATTGTTATATCAACCAACTCTTCTAAATTTTATGGACAACGCTGTATCTATACGTTAACCATCAGCACTTCATCTTGTTTGGACAATAGAACTTTTTTCGATTAATTCCGTCAATTTGCAGTATTGTGTTTCGGATCCTAAATATAAAGCAATACCGTCCGAATTGTCTACTAACGTCGAATAAATCACGATTTTTTTTAACAGTGGTCCCAAGGTTTACGTTTGTTAAAGGCCATGATTGACGCAAAATTCGGAATGTGTGTAAATAAATCGTTTGTATCTATGTAGGTACAATAACAACTCATAGGAGGAGAGGTAGAGCAGAGCTCAACAAAAGCCAATAACACGTACGCCGGTAATAATTTATCGATACTAAAATTAGTACCGCATAAAACCTGAGACCACCAAATGGCAAAACTAATGTTTGTCTTACAATCCTCTTATTAGTTTTGTTTTTAATCTTTTTTTTCTTACGAATAGCTTCTTGAAAATGTTAATAGATGCTTGGGCAGACTTTGACTATAATTAGAGATAAAACTGAATGCGACGCGTAGTGGTTCAGAAACGATTGGACTTTGCCTGAAACTCAAAAACAGTGAAAGTTGTAGATGTTTTTGGAATATGGTAATTTGATAATTTAACAGATATGGTTTTTGATAATTCAGGGTGATAATAGGAAAATATCTTATTTATTAGATTGACCCTGTCGTGGTTATCCTGGTTTGAGGAAATCGTAAAAGGCCTTTTGAATGTTCGGAAAATGTAAAAACTGTCGAAAGGAAAATGGTCTTAATTTCTCTTTTGTTGCGTCTCATTAGGTTAACAGAAAACTTAGCATCTTCATTGCCTAATAGATCTTTGATGTGGAGTTGACCTTCAGATGACCTCCATTTCTTTGCTCGTCCTTTATTTAACCAAGACCATATCTCCCTTCTAGCTGAATTCGTTGTGATTCCATACACGGGCTCTGATCCTACGAGATGTTTCCTAGAATCCTCCTTGGCTAGTTCGTCGACTAATGTATTTAACATCCCCCCCACCCAGATCAAAGATACCTTACTATCTTGTGCCAGTCTATCGAGAGACTTTTTACAGTTCTTTACTAGTTTTGTACTTGTAATAGGATTCATAACTGCCTTGATGGCGGCCTGGCTATTTTTATTTTCCTCCTCGTCCAGCCTATACTTCTGCCTGAAAGCCTATTAAGTGCTTGCCTCCGAATTTAGGTCTTTTTTGCAATATTAGATCGCTTGTAGTTCATGTAGCATTATTTATAATTAATTAACAATTTACGACAAATTTTTAGGCGAGAAGCAAACATAAGCTAGCCTTTGAAATAATTTACATTTTCATAAACTAATCCAATGTTGTACGCCGTCGAGCGGTAGTGTATATTCCACTCAATTACACGCGATATTATTCCTGCTTGCTGGCAAACCGAGCTAGCGATTGTTCGCGAGAGATTCCAGTTTCTAACTTTTTCCCCCCGGTTGCAAAATCGTAGCGAGTTGCACCGCTGCTGCTGCTTAGCCAAGCCGGTGTCGGGCTATTAACAGCGCGATGCTAACGAACCACCACACAACGGCACCGTGTCGGAGAAAGCTTGCCATTGACGTCAACGGATTCAGTGGCTCGAGTTTCCTTCTATAAGGTTATAGTCTCTAATCTACGCGATGTTCAACGCCGGTTTTATCCATCTCTGTCCTCAACTGCATCAGATATCTATCCGTTTTGCTTCATTCTTTTGCTAAATTATACCCCAAATTATCGAATTACTAATACAAATCGCGTTCAGGGCCTTTTTCAATTTCGCAGACGGTTTACTATAACAGTTTTTGTTTTTGTATCTTTTAATGATTTTTTTTTCCGAAGAAATCCGAAATTGGAAACAATTTTTTTTGATAGAGAATAAAATATTTAGAATAAATGTCTGTTTTTCTTACAGTTGCCTCTTTTTTCTTCTCCAAGTTTTTAAAGTTTTTCCGCTATTTAGTTCGAGCTTCGGTGCTATAGCGTTTGTGTTTGAGTGCTTACACTTGTGCGCTGTAAAAATAGGGAGAATTCGCACAATAAACCCTTGAAGTATGGAATAATGGATTGTGGTATTTCTACCATCTTTGCGATAGGACAAAAGGTAAATGATCATATTGTTTCTTTTCTTTCTATGTAAAATGAAAAGGCATTTTTGCATCTTACTAATAGACGTTTTTTTCGTATTCCTGTTGTATGCGGAGTTAACATTTTACGAATTTAGCAATTTACATGTTAAAAAGATGTATTTGCAAAGGATAAATCCGTAATTAAAATTATATTTTAATTCATCGCATAGTATTGCGAGCCAGGAAATCCCTTTTTTTCTCTGCTTACCTTAGGCTCAAACGCAGGATACGTATTATACAGGGTTGCGATGAAATATGAAACCAAGCAAATATCTTTAAAAGGAAAACGATGATATTGATGACACTTTGTAGATAAGAGTAATGACACATAGTGCAATTCTTTTTTTGTACCACTCTGTATGTTTTTGCATATTATGATAGGCCTTGCTTTCCCGGATTCGCCCAAATTGATTTTAGTACCATTATCTGTAGAAGATGGAAAGATAAAGCGCTTCACATTCACTGAACAATTAATTTTATTTGTAAATTAATAACAAAACGAGAGTGGTCCAATACTAACAAAACCATTTTAAATTGCTCGCCTGAGAATATGCAAGCCTGTTAAGAAATTCCCAAATTATCTTTAATTAATTAATTTTAAGGGATTAATTTACATTCAACGACTATTCTTTTGTCTCAACTCCTGTCGTCTAACGTAAGCGCGTGACTTCAGATGATTCCATAAGAAAAACTCCAATAGACTAAAGTCCGAAGAACATGCAGGCCACTTAACGTCCAATTCAGTGATTTGGAAAAATGGTATTCAAATATTGGTAATTCATCGCCATTCGGCTAAACCAAACATTTTGAGATAACTGCCTGTTTTGTTGAAGTGCAGCAATAATTCGGTTATTCAATAGATGCGAATACCATTTCCCGTTCAAGTTTCCGTTTATAAAGAATGGGCCAGTAAGCCTGTTTTCTATAATTTCCATTCAAATATTCAACTTTTGTGGATGTTGAGTGTTGATCCGGCCAGGGTTTATACAAAAAATTTCCTCGTTAGGAAATTCCGCATTAGTTTCACGGCGACTTACTCTAATGTAAAAACTAAACAGTAAATGGGAAGTGCTTTATATTTACATCTTTTTTAGATAAGGTGCTAAAATTAGTATGGACGCGTCTGGAGCAACAAGGTCTATTATAATAAGCAAAAATATTCAGGTGTCCCATTTAAATAAGACCGCTAAGGGTACTTCCGCTTAAACTAAAAATATAGTAATAACAAAAAAAATTATACGTTTTTACATTGACCTGCAAAGTTTCACAAATATCATCATCCCTTCCGTTTTAAAGATATTTGCTTGATTTCATGTTTTATCCTAATTCTAAATAGCTAAAAAAAAACTGTAGCAATGTAATGCAACAAATACTTATTCATTACGAACGGTAATTCTTATTCAGCTAACAGATAAATATTCAGGTGTTATTTACGTAAAAGGAAAAAAAAAACAGGCACATACAATAACTTGCAAGTCAAACGATGAGAGAGAACAAATTTGTTTAAATAAATAATATCTGATTACGACGGATACTTCCGATTATGCGGGTTGAAGGAAGGGAAAAGTAACTCAAACAAACTCGAAAGTTATCTAATTTTAAACAACTGTAGCCTTTCACGGCAGGAGTCTGAATTTGTACTAGCAGTGTGTTTCTAGACTGAAAGCATCGTTCTGAAGATGCCAGCCGTAGTGTTTGGCGAAACGTCGACCAATACCGATTTTAAAAGCACTCCATACAAGCCCGGAAAGACGTACCGTTTTTTCTAATTTTGTATTGAATACGAATTGGGAAGGCATTGTTCAATTTAAATTTGTTAAAGACAAAGTATGCGAGCAGCTTTTATTTAAAATAATTATTACTTCGATTCAATTACCACAACTTTATTTTACCCTCCCGATTACATTATTTTATGATCATATTGTACGATGAATACGACAAGAATCTTCACGGTGGAAGCAAGCTCTAGGTTACGTTGCTTTCTACATTCTATTTCCATACTTTTAAAAAACCCTAAATATAGGTTTTTTTTCATGTGTTTATGTAAACAACGACTATCTTGTATACTTAAATTCCTTTTATTAAAACTAAACTAAAAAACTACGAATATACACAACACTCTAGCTCTAGTGTGGAGGTGTTAACAAAAATATGACAAGCAAAATAAACCGAGAAAACGTTGTTTGGATTATAGGTTCCTATAAAGTCCCGTGGTGGTAATAGGTTTATGGTTATGTCTTTCATTTATTCATAACAGGTCCGTTTCTGCTAGCACTATGAAAATTTTTTTAACAACCGAGATTCCTATCATCAGCGCATTAGATTATGTTGATGCGGATCAACTTAACTTTAATTTAAATAAAACCAAATTAATACTGTACAATAATGTTATTATCATTCCATGCAGCCAGGTTTCTAGGTCTTATATTTGATACGGTCCTGAGGTAGACGAAGTGTTTTCGGGAACTTTCTGATAGGTATTAATAACTATCTATTGATAGCAGCAGATAAGCAAGTTATTACTTCTGCATCAAAACACTGTTTTTAGTGGCATGCATTGGGAATCCCTGTTTTTTATTTTATACCAGCGCGATTCCGTCGGTAATATTTTAATATTCCTTGACGATAATCGGTATTTAAATATATGTATGAATGTATAAAAATTAATGACAACGGACCTCAAATGAGCCAGTATCAAGCTTAATATCCTTAATAAAAATGCATATTTAATGGATAATGGAAATATTTAAAATGTGGAAGTGGTCAATCATCAAAATTATCTTTCGAAATATTGTTGGATTTGAAACGTTAGGATGTAATAAGTTCGTTGAGGATGTTCAAAAAAAGAACTGCCGAAAATATTATTATTCGCGACGTTGAAGAATGTTCTTTATTGCATTACATCTATCAATTATCTGATTCCTTAAGTCATCACTGAAGTGCCATAAGTTAATAATTTTACATATCCCCTTTAGGGAAAGTTCTATGGAACGTAAATCCAGAGATTAAACAAGCCTTAGATGAGGTTTGGATTTACTAAAAACCGGCGATCTTGATATTGTTACATTGAGAAACTCTTGAGCCAAACATATTAAAATGTGCTGGTGTTGGATTATGTTATAAATATTCCTTTTTGCCAATGTTGATGCGTTTCACCGGTAAGTCTTCCTCTTAGTAGAAACACCGGTTTGATCAACCAATTACTCAGAATTTCAACCCAAACACAATGAAAACCGATATTGGAGATGGAAGAAATTAGAGATCATTACCGTGAAAAATCATTATTAAACAAAAAATTACTTCGTCAGTGGTTGATGTGAGATGTTAGGTAGAAATAGAATTCGTGGGAGAAAATTGGCAGGAAAATTGCTTGAACGCTGTGAATGTAATTACGGCTTCAAGAAACGTAGATAATATGGGAGTTAACGTAAGCAAAATAGGTACATACGTCTTTCTAATTTTAGCTAGTGCAAAAAGGTTCTTCTTCAAATTTGTGTGCTAATAGTTTGCCCTATTATTCGCCCTATTAGAGTCTTTGTACCTTTTTTCCAAACTACACACATATTTCTCAACGCCTTCTATCGGAATTACCTCTAATTGTAAGCTTGTAATAAAACAGCCTGTATATACCCGTTTATTAAAACAGAAAATACGAAATCCATCTTTCGATTGAATATAATGAAAGGCGTTCGTTTGTTAAACTTGCTGAATATTAACAAAAAGTGAAAAGGACGTTGACCACTCGTGTCTTACTTCATTATTAAAGAAACGGTTTGACGTCAATCTGAGGCAGTCTTTTGAAATGGTTGCCAACGCAGCTATTTGTATAAAAAAGTAGTCGTTTCCTGGAAGTACATGCTTCTCTTGCAAAAAAAAATAATAAGAAGAAAGTATAACAAGAACGATGTGCAAATGATGCGTTATTGTTACCTGCGTGAGGTTTTATAATTCTATATTATGGAGAGAATCAGTTTTAAAGTCTACGTTTGAATAAATCGATGAGTCATGTAGACCTTTTGCAATTGTTAGATTAACTTTGGGTCACACTGAATTTCTTTGTAAGGAAACTGCGTATTTTATATCGGACATAGAGTACAAAAATTTTTATAACTTTGTAGATTCCCGTATTCTTTCGTAATAAAGTTTTTTAATTTTATCTGTGTTTTTGTGCTTTTGCTGTTTGCGTTGCAACGTGTTCTTGTGCTTCTGAAGCAAAGGTGCAACGGATTTGCATCAAATTTTGAGCCTAAGAAAGCTGTAACGGAAACTCACCGAATGTTGAAGGAGTTTTTTGCTGAGAATACCTTGAGTCAACCCAGAACATTTGAGCGTTTCACGCGTTTTAAGGAGGGCCAAGAATCTGTGAAAGATGACAAACTATCAGGTCCACCGTTAACATGCACAACAAGAGTAATTATTAAGAATGCGTGTTAGGTGATTCGCAAGATGAAAGGCAGAGGATCCACAAGATATAGATCGTTGTAAGGAACATGATAACGAAATCGAAACCTCTGGATTCAGATGTATATTGAGCTCTAAGAAACAGTTGGAGATGATCCAAGCTTGCCATTACTGGCAAATTTTGCTCTGAAGTTTTGAGGTGATTGAGGGAGCGCAAACGACATTAGTTGTGGAAGAACAAATCTTGCTCGTTGCGAATGAATTTTTTGCGAGAAACAACATCCTATTCTTTGCATTCTTCTTCTATCTCTTCTCTAAAATGCAAATCAATTAAAAAGATCGACATTTTGGCTTTATTGAAGATACTCAGTTGAAATCGGACTCTAGAGCATTAACTTTTGGGAGTGTTTCAAAAAATGAGGAAACTGCTGGGATTGTTGAGAATATGGTTAGAAAGAAAATATTTTTATTCTAGAGAGATTCTCACTGTCTCTATAGCCCTTCTTCTGTTTGAGAAAGTTCCTCAAACATTCTTTTAACAGGATAAGATTCAAAGACACGAGTCGCGTGTCATATTAATCCGTTACGAGGAAATTAAAGTACAAAGGCATTTCCTAATCTCTTCTCTAACAATTCCTTCATTCCTAACGACCTACACTTTTGGCGATTGCTTCTAATTGTAAAACACACATCGTATCAACAAGGCGTACATTAAATTACACGCACATGTATGTTATATAGTTACACCTCGCTGGCACCGAGATTACACTCGGTACACCCACCGAATCGCCCTACGCTTGGTAACCGCTGATGATTACATATCGGGACTAATGTTGCATTGACGTCAATGCTGGCTCTTTTATCAACGACAACGAACCGCGATTAAAAAGAAGGGACATTTTTTTTTTATATATGTACATGCATACTACGGACTGTGGCCTAGTGTACGACGCTTGATATTAACCGTTAATGAACAATTAGAGTCTTCAATTGTGAACCTTGAAACTAAGCGTAAATCCGTAATTTTACATATTATCGTTTTCTATTTTTCACGACATATTCTTGATATGCCGAGACAAGTCTTAGGCAACAAATAGTTACCAAGCTAATCCGAGCTAATTAGCTAATATGATTTCTCTCCTTATACTGCATCAAGTGAGTGTTTTACTATTACACATGTGAATTAAAAAAACTGAAAACAGAAAAAAAAATGTTTAAAACAAAACTTTTGTATTAAAATATGAACCAGAACGACGTTGCTTCAGGGATTTTATATGAGTAGCATCCGCTTTGGTATCTAATACACTGTAAAAGTAAACAGTTGATGATCTTTACTAGAAGTTGCCAATTGCAAAATTTGGACGGGCCAATAGTTGAGTGTAGGCTTTCACGACCGTAATCCATAGTAGAAATGTCTTTCGGGTGATGTCGTGTAGATTTCTAAATTCTTTAGAAATCTTCTGAAGAAGCTGACAGCATGGTCAGCGAAACGTCAAATAAAATATTAACTACACGACGTCACCCGAAAGATATTTCTACTTTGGACGGATCATTTCTGTTTTATTGTATGATTGTGACTAAGGCTTATATGCGTACAAGATTTAATTGACCCAAGTACTGAAACCTATGGATCATTAAAACCGCCGTGTATTTGCCAAAGGGATCTTGGAGCAGATTGAAGTTGGTAACGTATTTTCTAAACGACTCACATCCAGCACCAAAGGCCATTTTAGGACGCGAAAATCCTCAAGGGATTATGGAGAAACCACCGTATCACTGAAAAGCATATTTTCAGCATATTTTTTTAAACCGTTATGGGTATAACCAAAAAATATAATGCTAAGATAGCTTAGTTTCCTCATGGTATGGAATAATTCACGGCAAACGCAACAAAAGGGAGAGTAAAAAATTACACTAACACACGGACATGTGCAACAGCGAAAGAAGGTAGAGATAAAAAATTGTTGTACTTTTTCAATTAACTCTGGGCTTCCTTAAAAATACCCAACCTGTTTTGAATTCGAGTAAATATTTCTGGTCACGGTACGACGTTACTTACTGTTAGTTTACTTAATTCCGATCCGTTGGGTACGTAGATGAAAAAAAAAAACCTATGTATGCAATAAAAAAAAACAGAAGCATTGGCTTGTCCGCAATGTAAATACAGACATTTACAAGTGTACGTCATTACATTACAGATGCAGATTTAATTTTTTTAAATATGTCGCATTTATAAATAGACTAGCGTAATTTCTACTGATCTTTGATTGGCTTAGATCGTTCATATTTTCTACTATTAGATATATTTGTAATAATCATTATTTTAAATTGCGAAATACTTCGTACGCAAGTTGGATAGACACGCACATTTGTACATATAAAAATGTATTCTCAGTTGTGAAAGATCACAGCGTCTATTCAGATAGTAGGTCCAATTGCGTTTTATTTAAAACTGGCGTAATCGTTATTATGTTGGTTACAGATACATCAGTTAGTGTTAAATCTTGCTTGCTTAAATCATATCAAGATTGAAACTTGAAATTACGTTTGACAAATTTGACAGGTATGATGTAAATGAGTTTTTGCTTAAAGCCTACATGGCTAATGTTAAATCAATAATAATGAAGCTAACAGTCATTGCTGATGCGATAGAACGAGTTGCTGGCCCCACGTTGGGTGCCAGAATGAAATGGTACGGTCGCTTTGAAAGCCAACTTTGATAAAAGACTCCGCGTTTGCAAACGGTAGGCCTGATGGATATTGATATTTCCTGGCCTATTCAAATGGTAACAAAATGACTATTTACTTCGCAATGCTTATTTTTAATAGGCTTGATGATGAAACTCTTATTTCGAAAACTTGATGACCTAGGCTTACGGCTCCTCTTCTTCTTTATAACACCCTTTGTAGCGCACTACTGTGACCACTACTATAACTGTGGTTAATGCCTTTCTTCTAGTGGGGCACTTAGCGACTTGTACGCGTCGTAATTGTACTGCATAATTTATTTTAACGTTTATTTTCGTGGCCACGATAACATTCGGATTTGGAGGATATAGGGGATGTTTACCCTTTACCTTTTTTTCTCGGCAGTTGTGGTTTGTTACAGTCAACCGCCGTTTTTTCTGGACACTGGTGACACGTCCGTCCGTTTTCGTTCAAATAAGTTCAAGACGTGAAATTCGCGTCCTTCTTATGCTATACGAAAATTTTCAAAGTTGTGAAAATAAGGTTTTCTCTCGAAACATTTTTCTCCACTCGGAAAATGAAGGCTTTAGCAGCTTCTTTAGGTGGTCGCTCTTCGCAGATTTTTCTTGTTCGACATTCGGGAACAAAAAGAAGTAATTAGTTCGATTGTTTTTTTCCTGCAAATAATCAATTGTTTGACGAGCTGTGTAAGACCTGACATTGTCATGATGAAGGATAATGCGACGTTATCGATTGTTTTTCCTAATTTCATCGATAACTGTTGACGAACAAATCGTTGTACACCATTCAGCATCAACCAACTGCTCTTCGATCCTCCAACGTAATGCTTGCGACATGTGCAGGACAAAGAAACAAAGCAATCATTTTCTTGGAAGTGCTTCGTAAACGTACAATTTTTGTTTGATTCAAACAATTGATTGTTGTTTAATTTCTATCCCGTATGAATGTCCAATTTTTGTTGTCTGGTACAGTGCTGTATACGGATTTTCAAGTTCCCCTCTTAGTTTTTTTTTCTTAGCTTTGCCGTACACTAATTGACATGAGCCCTCTATGTACTGGGGTCAAATTATGCGGAATCAATCGGGAACAGACCTAAATGTTCCCGCAAAATCGAATGCACTGCAATCTTCGATATACCCAAGGATGCCTTCATCTCAGGGTAAATCATATTCCGATCCTTTTCAATTATGTTGCGCACAACATCAATGTTTTTTTGAACATCGACCGATTCTAGTCGACCTTCACGAAATTCATCACTGACAACGACAAAATTCTGTATACCAAGCGTAGATAGTCTTTGCTGATTGTGCTTCATTATCAAAAGTTAAACGAGGCGATTGGGGGCATTGTTATTGTGTTAGACCTCGACTCATCGTGTATATTATTACCTCATCGTTATTACGTATTGTACATATTAAATAAATTTAATAAATATAAGGTTACGGCGTAGCATGAAACATGGTATCTTGTATTCCTTCAGAGTAGGCAACCTAATAAACATGTTGTGGTCGATTGTTTAAAATTTAAATCGGTATGTATTCAGTCTTGCCCGTCGCTTTTATTTAATATAAATTTGTTGCTGATTGTTGATATTTTTTGAATATTTTCTAATAATTTTCTACTTTAAACAAACTAATTAGGTCGCGTTTGTTTTAACAAATGCAATGTATTGATTTATTCTTGCTTTAACTAGATTTAATTTGCGTTAAATATATTTTCCCATGCAACTTGAGGTGAAATATTACAGTTTCCTATTTGAAGGTTAATAAAGAAAAGTTTTATTTTAGTTTAAACGTCCGCAAGACTTTATAGAGCAGCTGGTAAAGGAACCTTGAGCCGAAAATTTGAATACCCGACAATAGTCGGCATCTAGTGTCAAATGCTAGAACTACAATCGATGCACTAGATACTGATATATTGCTTTATTCTTCTGCGACTTCTCATAATTTGACTATTGTCTAATCAAATTCTTAATGCCCATGAGGAACCAACAATACGTGAAATATATATTTTTTTCTTACCATCAAAATCATTTTTTTATTTATTTATTCACAATTTATTGTTTTTATTTTCAGCTTCAAAGGAAAGACGATCAAATGGGTTTCAAAAAGGTAAGATGTCTTTTTTTCAGTTCTATTACATCCCTTTTATTATCTATAGGGAGGTACACCAAATACCCATAAGTAAGATTTATTTGTTTTTATAAGCATTTCTTTTGTAAGAAATGTTTGCGGCCATAATAAATGTGTTTATTTTTTTCCGTCTGGGAATTAGGTAGGTGTAAATTTAAAATTTATTGGAACATTGCACATTGCAATAGCTACTGTTGGTAATTCAAAACAAACCAAACACTACATGCTCCTGACCATCTGTTATAATAGCTTTGTTTGTGTTTGATCAATAAAACATTAGCGTTGTGTTCTGTAACTAGTATATGTTTATACAATATTTTTTTTCTTTCACAAGAAGCATGCGTAATGTATTTGTGTAAATATGCCCCTCGCTCTGGGAAATTTTGGATCAACTGAGCAGATGGAGAAAAAGATCAAACAAAACCTTCCAATTCTTAGACGTGTTACTTTTCAGAATAGAAGCTATAATTTTGTAAGGTCTATATTTATTTACAGTATTACGTCGTTGGTAAAAATATTTTCTTTAGTTCTAGTAAGTACTCTCTCTGCAGTTGAACATGTATCCCAAATAAGGTATTTTAATTTTTCTGGAAAATAGAAGTTTACCGTGTACCGAAGTATCCAAGTTTCATCTGCAGTTATTAGTCGACGCCAGAGCTCCGACTTTCGCTTAATAAACTGTTCCACGAGGCTTGAGAAAAGTTCATTCAAACGCGTTTTTAGTCCTGAGTTAGCAAGTCGTCTGCTGCAAATTTGCAAAGAACTAGGCTAAGATGCTAACTGCTAGAACTTAATTTATTCCGTCTTCGTGTGACCCCCTTTTTTTTTCGCACCGTTTTCAAAATAAGAAATTCAAACAGGACAATTGACGCACGACTCCGTATCGTATGTTTCCAATTCGCAAACGTTACGCAAACATTGCACAAGAAGTTGTCAAACAATAACCGTCTTTGGTCGACTTACACATCAAGATGTACGGCATGCAGACGTCAAATTCGTTATAAATAACTCGTAAAGAGATGTGATAAGTAGGCCGATTGTAATATTGTAGCGTTCACGTCAATCGCATCCTTTTTGTTTTTACAATTTTTGCTGAGATTGTTATTAATCTTTTGTTTTGTATGGTTTAATCTCGTGTTTAATTTTCGGATAACCACAATGAATAATTAGTAAAAAAAATAATGTTTTTAAAATGGCAAAACGATGTACGACCCTCACCCGTTCGTAAGTGCGCGAATTTTAATTTAATTGCGGTTATTTCGTTATCTGTCCGAATAGAGGAAACGATCCGTTTATAAATCCATCAATATTATTGCATATTTTTATCCTCGGCGAGTATTTATAGTGAATCCTATCAACAACGGCAGGAAAAATACCCAGATATAGGCGATTTACGCAAATGACCAACTAATTTATCATTAACAAAATGCAATAATGCCTACCTCTGACATGATACTAAACAAACGAGAAGTCGGCCGGTTCGAACCGGTTCTTTTCCGATTTGTTTTCGAATTGATTACGTTACAATAAACAATCTTAGAACGTTGCTATCGCAGTTTGGCGTGAAGTTTCAATATTTTGCTCAAAATAGATTACGTCGAAGTAGCCAAGAATATAACGATAAAGTATCACGAAATATTTTGGTTACAACCCGCAAAGTAGAAATGAAAATAAAGAAAAACATCTTTTATTTACTGCGTACATTCGTTGTTTTGGCTTCATGCCCAAGAATTGTAGTGTTACGAAGGTCCGAACAACAAATGGACATGTGCTTCATCGAAACAATACTTAACTTACCGGTACCGTGGGTATACGAAGTTTATAATTTTCGTATTCAGCACCCGCAATGCAGAAATACTGCGGTAAACATGCAGGGAATTTGTTACGGATAGTAAATCGTGTTTATCTGAACACTGTCGCACCCGATAGTTTGGAAAATAGAAACAATAATTTATTTGTTTCAGTAATGTTGCCGTTTGAAACGAATTTATTTCCATTGCATTGAATCTGGTTTCGTTTTACTATTGTTAATTAACAAATTGTGAAATGATAAGCCCAACAAATGAAAGTAACCTTATTGTGTAATTGGGCCACGTTAGTTTAAAGATGCTAGTACCTTTAAGGCCGCTTGATTATTGGAGCGAAAATGAAAACTTCCCCAGGATTGGATATTTTTTTGCATAAATTAACGATGAACTTATTAGATTTAAAATTGAAGCAAATACTATTCCTTTACTTTTTAATGCTCTTAAGGTTCCTTTTTTTGCAAACACGATGACAGCCCAACGGGATATATACGCCCTTACATTCCTCATGGCCATAGCAATTAATTTTTTTTTGAGTCTAACGACTCCAGGCTATTGCTTGCAGCAGTGTACATACAGCAAGTACCTGCCATCAATTTCTAGAACGCTATAAAACCATATGGCGTGCAATTTCGCGAATATCACCCATCGACGCACGAATCGAAATCGGATAATACGTATGTAAGGCACGGCCGACGCGTCGGAATGAAAAAAATCTGAAGGTATGCGGCGCAGTCCGTACATAAATAACGTTTTATGAATGTACGACACATCTCCTCTACCAATAAATACATTTTATCGTCGATCTCGAACGGATTGTTGAATGTTTCAAACTACTGTACGTATGCGTTAGTCGAAAGGCATTCTCTGACGGTGAATTTGCTGCTGCTTTCGATGTGTAGCGTGGAAATGTTAGGATTTATGGCGTATACGTGGGTACGGTGTTACTTGTTTTTTTGTAAGTTTTGGGTATTGAGGAGGGCTGGGCGGAATTTTATTCTGTTATTTCTCAAAACACTTGCGCTCGTATCTCAACTTTCAGAAAGCTGGTATTCGCGTTAATATAGAAGTGACAGCCTCTTCTTTCTGTGAGGATATCATCAAATATTTTATGTTTTGGTTTTTAATGTTATAAACAAACCACAGAAAAAAAAATTCAAAGCTCGCTGACTGTTTTCCAAAATACTCCGAGGAAGACGATGTTGAGAAATTTGCGTAGATCCAAGATTCATTCCGTACTCAAGCTAGTGGCTTTGATATGGACGTAGGTGTGCCTTAGGTTTCTGTCTTGGTCCATTGTTTTTCTATAAATGGAGAAAAACAGACGGTATGGACTGGTATACCAAAAGTAAATTAATTTCAAACGGCGAAAAATAAAACTAAAATAATGCATGAATGCTAATTGCTTCCGTGAGTTTCTCAGAGCGGTAATCACTTTGCTATTAGCTGACGCAAGTCGTCCAACGTAAATTGGTCCACGCAATCTAGTGAATTAATACGTTTTAACGAAAATGACTTATTTATCGTATATTCATAATCAGCTCATGTTCGAATCCATCGAAAAAGGACCGATAAACTTGAACTGAAAAGGTTCTGTTGCGACAATCACTTTATTGCCGCTGGCAATGAATCAGCTGAAAAACAAACTCATAAATCTGCATATTGGGCTGTTACATTTCCAGAAATATCTGGTTGTTTGTGCCTCTCTTACTTTGTAAGACGTCACACTTGCTTGCTTCGTTTCATCACGTAAGCACAATTTCCTTTTACTTATGTTTCCTCCCGATATGGAAAACGCTCGCGACGTACTACTGATATACCGTGCGTATTTGAAAAGAAGCACATCGCAGAAGAATAAGGGCAGAACTCATCTTATTATAATATATCTTAATAGATCGAAATAATTGCTTGGTTATCCAAATTACATTATAGGAACAAAATGATTTAAAGTCTAATAATGAAATTCATCAGTTGCAGCATTTAAAATTAGATACCACAAAAAAAGCTTACATTAAAAATCCTCTATCTCACGAGCTCTTATGAATTGCATGCGAACCAAAATAAACCACACTCTTCGCATACATGCATCACGAGTAGAATTTTATCTTTCGCATGATTTTCTAATCTTGAAAACTGAATGTACACAAAAATAAACCTCGCCTGGTCAAAGTATAGAACAAATAAACGAAAATAGCTACATTCATACATTGTTTATGTCTCTTAAAGATACATTTTAGGTCAATGAGTTTTTTTTTAATGGAATATTTACAAACAAAAACACATGTCCTGCAATCTATGTAAATTGTTGCGGGAAGTTCACTTTTCTGGGTCGATTTTGTATGCTTCCCAACGCTTTTTCCCACTTGGACAATATTCAACTGCTTTCCGCTTATATTCTAAATTAATAAAACCGCTTTGTGTATCGCTGGTACAGAATTCTTCAAAACCTTCTTTATAATTGTTTAAGCCATAAGTTTTTCTTTCATCTCTTTTTTACTATTGCTGGCGCAAATGGTCGGTATTCACAAAAAAAAATCCATACGTTGTTTTAGGACGCAATAACCACGTTACTTTGCGGTACAAACCGGGTTTCATTACGTGTCCCAGATGGGACGAAAGTCTCTTCAACTCGAGATCAGGACGAAGGATTTCTCCCGAGCAACTCCCAAACATTCCTAATTTCTAATTATAATTCGCACCTCTACAACACAAATAACCCAATAACATCACATCGTAAATGGATGTGCATACTGTCCGATCGTCTAACGGTCAGAGTGAGTCGAGAATTTGACATCCTTGAGTGACGTTCGTTAATGTATTTCTGATACGAGAAGAAAAAAGAGGTGTAAATCGCGTGCGGTCACAAGAGCAAATAATGGATCGCCGATTGACGCAAAATCGGACGTAAAAAAAACGAGAAGAACAAAGATAATAAGTCCATAAATATCGAAGGACCAACATGATAACAATAGTGCCTACCTACATAATAGCGCCATATTATTGAGGTGTTAAAAATTTACTGCAGCGAATGCGTACGTTCTTGACGCAAATGTCTAATAGAAATTTTCGCAAGTGCCCCGAAATAATGTGTTCGATAAACAAGTACGGTTTTAGATCCTATAGTAGGCCATGTTAGTGTAAATATGTATCTTGTTTGCGCGGATTCGTGTAACGTTAGAAATTTTGGCGAAATATTACTATTACACACATGGAAATTAGAGCGTATTGTAGCAGTATACAGCAGTATTCATTTTGATTCCCTCACTAAGGGCATCTTGCTTATTTTTGCAAATAGAGGGTGGGTTTAAATTTGATAAGGTTGGTAAATTTAGTATTTGTTTCGAACTGTGACAAATGACGTTGGAAATTAGAGAAAAAGCGAAAGAAAGCAAAATCGCACCATAATTTACCATTTATACAATATCGGTTGATTTGCATTAAAATTCTTGTAAAGTAAATACAAGACTAAATGTAAGTTTTTATATGTATATGTATCTATATGTATATGTAAGATCTATAAAAATGAATCGATGTGGCTGTTGCCGTTCTGGGTACAATTGTACTCGCTATTGTATTCCGGTTCGACGAATAAAATATTCTTAAAATATCTTGTTTCTCCTTTTTGATGTATGACATTTCTCTATTGTTAATGAACGAAAATTGAAATATTTGATAGCTTGCAATTTTATGGGTTCCTTATTTAATCTGAAAATGTCTTCTTCGTCAATTAAGGGATAATATCGAAAACTTTTTTCGATATGTTATACATGGCGACGATGAGAAATAAGAAACTTGATGGTGGCTGAAAAGAACCGAAACGTTTGGAGCAAGCAAGTCTTCTTCTTCTTAATGTGTAATTTTGTCAATTAGAAAGTAACTTTTAATAACAGTTAAGAAAAAAAAGAAATATTAGTAATACCTAGTTTTTAGTATTACGTTGTGTCTATATTTTCGATAAAATAGCCAAGATATTATTCATATTAAATGCGTCAACGATTACCAGCGTGCCACTGTTTACTTTATTCTGCCCGGTTACTAATCTCGCTCTGGATATTTCCTCGAACGTATCTACATAGTCGTTCCGGAAGACGTTGCGTAGAAAGTTTGGATTCTCTGCGCCTACGGGAAGTTCTAACTTCTGGGGGATTTGGGGTATCGCGAATGTAAACAAGAAATTTATCGGTTAGTACACGTCTACCGACGTTACGACGAACCGTAAACACAAGGAAATGACTAGGGCATGTTTTTGCTCAAGCTGTTAAAATAAACCATCGGATCTGTTGATACGTTCGATATTCTTATGATATTACTTAAAATAAGCAGGTCTATCGGTTTACTTATTAAAATGTTCTTGTAGAAATGTGTTTTCTGTTTTTTTTTTAAACACGCGAGAAGTAATTTGGGTCTTCCGGATTTACGTTCTATCGTGGCATATTGCTGAATGTTCCGTTTAAATTCAACGGCGTGAGATTGTATGATTTTGGTGGTTAATTGAAGAATTCCCTGTTCAGGCTAAAGATATTCTACCGCTCACCATTAAACAGTAGCACGATTTTATCGTTTTAAAAAAAAATCGGCCTTGAGCCCAAAAACCGCACTACACGAGGCATTTTCATCGGTCCAATTCCTACAGTTACGCTTGTTTTCTAACTTATTGAGCCAGAAATGAGGCACATCGGAAAACAATATCTTTACGGCTTCCAATTACTCGAGAGTTCAGTTCGCGAAATTCAGATTTTGAGTGATTTTGAACTTTATAAACTTGCAGATGGAGATTTGCATGCAAAATTTTGCCTTTTTAAACGAAAATGAGCCTGAAATTCTACAATCATCAAATAACTATTTTATTACTAATTATATAACTAAAATAGCTACCTTTACGTGATGATGTTGCAACTGCATGATTTTTAATGGAATTTCTTTGCTTATTTTGTGTGTGTGTTTTTTTTTTTAGTTACTTGTACCAGTAATAGGGTTAAACGAGGCGTAAATGAAGGTCTTAAATCTCACAAACTCTATTTAATAGGATATAAACTTGAGACAAGTTTCGAACTAATTGCTTATCTTCAGGCCAGCCATGAGATACAATCAACATTACAGAGTCTTACCATGTACACTAAATGACATTTTTATACAATAATAAGATCTTATATCTAGACTTCGTTGAGTAATAAGATTATTTACAATAACATAATCAACAACTTTTTTTCTTGACATGCTGTATATATAAAAAACGTTCGTAAACACCGTGTTAACTCTTTTAGAAGAGGTTAACTTGGTCACGTGATTCTAAAAACCCGATCAGCAACACGAATAAAGTTTTCTAAAAGGCCTTTTGTAAAAAAAAAAAATTCTTCTCTTCTATATATTTAATACGTATGACATAATTACGCCCGGTTGTCTTTACTATTTCAAATAAAAGGATCAAACTACCATTCCCCTGTATGTTTAAACAATCTATTCATCGTGTAGTGTTTAAGTGCCAACTAGATTAAACAAATTTCTCACTGTGTACCTTTTCTGATTCATGCCATAACGTTGTTGTAAATATCATACCTCCATAACGTATACATATGTTTTAGGAAATTATTAACTTAATCATTCCACAGTTTAGGCTAATCAACATCATTTTCCTACGTTGCCAGCAATCTTGCACAATTTCGTCCTTCAATTTTTCTCTTTCTTACTCGTCGATCTACAATCTAACGGGCAACCAAGTGTCTAATGAATAATCTCACAACAATGCTTTCCCGCAGCTACGATTAACTAGCGCAATTAAAAGGGAAACATGACTCTGTGCGTCGGTTAACGTAGATCCGTGAGAATGTTAATTACATTTCGAATAGAGAATTCCACGGCGCGAGATAATTGTTTTTATGATGCGATTAAATCAAGTTAGCCGGGTAGGTTTACTTTAACGTATTGTTTTTCTGCTATTTGTGTTTGTCGATTCCGAGTGTAAATAATAAATGAGACGGTCGTTTTGTTGTCGGGCAACCACTTTTCTTGTGCAAATAAGAAAGCGTACAACACGAATGCAAACGCGTATGGTTTCTTTTTTACGTGCATTGCACTACGAGCGTTAAAATATTTGCGATTCATTATTAGAATGTGTATAGGCATTTCGATTCCTCGAGGAAAGAGGCGGCGTTGGAAAAACAATGGAAATTTTGCTAGTGCGTCAAACGTGAATGTACTATGTACAAATGAAATTGCAACACGTTAAAATTTTAAGCGCTATTTAGGAGAAGGCTATGCTTTGAAATTGTTAAATTTAGGAACAAGTTTGTTCGAATAAATCTTCGCCGTGGCAATCTGACAACTAGTAACTTTTATTATGGCCCCTTTTTACAAATTTTGGTTGTATTTATACATTTTTGGGCAAAGTAAAAAATTTTTTTTTCTTAACATTTTTTCAAAGCGAATATAGACGTGCAAATAAGATTGTAAAATATGAAAGTAATTGTGGTAGAAAGAAAACAAATAATCCTCGAAGAACGGGTTGTAGCTATTTGCATATCACAAAGGCGGGAAATCCATCGAAAAGTGTACAAAATACAAGTATCTATCCCAGTGTGCTGCAGAAGATTTAATAACTATAGTAAAAATGTCTTTCGGGTGATGTCGCGTAGTTAAAATTTTACTTGACGATGCGCTGACCATGCTGTCAGCTTCTCTGACAGCATATTCAGCGAAACGTTAAGTAAAATTTTAACTACGCGACGTCACCCGAAAGATATTTCTACTATGAATTACGGTCGTGAAAGCCTACACTCAACTAGAAGATTTAATAACTACTGTCGTCTTGAATGGAAATGCACAAAGCACATCTCTAAATTTTGTAAGGCTTAGAAAAAGAACAATAAATCTTCTCGAGCTTTTGTAGGCAGAACTCGAAAGGTCCGTGATCAATATGCAACGTTCAAAGAACATTTATGATAACTTCTTCGTTCTTCGCGGGTAAGAATTAATGCTGAAACTGTTAGAATATTGGTGTCCTGGACATGCAGCTGCGATTAAAACCAAAGGAACATATTTCGTTTGAATAAAAAAAAACAAAGGAGAACATATGAACAATATTAAGGCAGAGAGGAACATCAGAAACATTACTAGGAGGTATACAGAGTTTATATAAAGAAACAAAAAATTACGTGAGATCAAAACAAGAACAATCGAAATTGTTTGAAACGATGTTGGGTGTTAGGCAGGGCTCGGTTAAAAGAGAAGTCAAATGAGAGGAAATGCGATAATACATCGAGAGAAATCTGTAAAAGACCAGTTCTAGATGATTCAACTCCACACCCTGTAGAAGGGTATAATGGCCTACCCTAAGATAAATTATAATTTTACCTTGTACATAGCGTAGTTTTACGTAGCACATATAATGTTTCATTTTTATAATCTTAAAACCTTAAATTAGAAGATTCCAAACTTTACGACCTACAACGTACGTCGTGCTGGTACGGTTTCTTAATGCATAGCGTATATTTTCGGGTTTACAACGCCCGAAAATCAGTTCTTGACTCATCACGACTGTCGATATATCTTTTATGTGCGCGTAGCAAGGAATTGACGTAAATCGCGTCGGATTTCATTTGAGAGATTACGATATTGTTGACAAGCGTACAGCCTCATTGCATTTAAGGGCATTTCGAAATGAATTGCACTTTATTGCAATGGCTAGAACCGATAATAGCAGGCAATAAACATTTTCCTGGGTCTCTGTGTTTCGTCATGAGACGCTATAAAGTTGTCTTTACCGACAAAGCTTGGTCGTAAGTTGATAGTGGTGACAAGGAGATTGCTCTTAGGTGATTGAGTGGTTTAATGTATGTTGGTGTTCACTATTCAATCAGGGAGCTGTAAGCTGTTTCAGATTTACAAGCAAAAAATCTCGTATATCTGCAATACTTGTATGTGTACTGATAAATAACGTCAGCAAGGACTGTGAGGTATTGTGGCGAACATTCAAGGTATATTTAACTAATAAATTCGGAAATTGTTGGAATTCCATTGTCAATCGGATGTTCTATCTTTATTTCAATGGATATTTACCTGCTTTTACCGCCTATCCTCTTCAGATCTGACAAATTTCAATAAAATTTTCCCTAAATACAATATTTGTATTGGCTCACATAATTAAAAAAAATTGTTTTTAAAAGAAGTTTTTTTAAAAAAGTTACGGTGTACTGCGATGCAGAGGAAAATATTAAATAACATGTAAAATATTAACCGCCAACAGTTTTGTCCATTTCATCGGACGCTGGATCTAAACGGAAAATGGTGACTTGCAACACAAAATATAAACCATGTGTGCGTGTTACTGTAATAAATCCATGACCATTAATGCCGAATGACTTAGGCGGCCTTCTTTCCGCCTCAACAAAGTTTTGTCCTTTTTCGTCTAAGCGGTTTCATAAGCGACTAATTCTCCCGGCGAAATTTGCTTTCCTAATTAATTAGAGGTTATATAATTTAGTGTTAGACCTGATGATTCAATTCTATCATAGCGATAAAAACATGTATTTAGAATATTATCTTAATGGAACGAATGGTGTCCTAGATTACTTATATAATGTCGGCAAATTTTTAATATTAACTGCAGACTTCTTGTAGAGAATGTTCAAAATTTATATTCTTACGTAAAGCTATTTATAAGACAAAGAAAACGCTCAAATACCTTCTAAAGTAATATTGCTTTAGCAATATTTCCTGCAACGTAACCGTTAGTATTTATAACAAAATTTCGTCCGACGATTCGTACGAAGATAGTCTGGAAAGTTACTAGCCTAATACAGAGGTATTTTTTATCAAATTCCCAGCAGTACTCCCATCTTTGTAACCCGCCTAAATAGTAGTTGGCACCTTGTTCTGCAAAATAGACGGATAGCCTCCTCATTCGATAGAAGTCTGTGTCTTCCGAGCGAAATTTTGAACGTAAGAAACACAAAAAAAATCACTGGAGGCCAGATCTGATGAAGAAGATGGGTGCTCTATCAATTCGAATTTCAATTCATGTTTTTTTTTTTCCTATGGTGACCACAAAAGTATCAGACGGCGGGTTGTCTTGATGGAATAAAACCGTTTTTAAGTAAGTTATTGTTTTTCCTGTTTTAAGATAGTCGATTAACACAATTCTATAACGCCGACGCTGAGACTTATTTCGCTTAAACGTTTCGTGTTTAGCAGTCATGAGAACTGCTCGAGGGATGGTTTGGGGAACAGTACCCGGTTTATGTCGCTGCTTCCTGAACGCCAGGCAGGCGTTTCTTTGGCACTAGAGGGCGCCAAGAAATGTCGAGTTTGTCGTTTTGAAAGTTGTGGTATTAACTATAAGGCAACAGCGATAGAAGGTAGAGATAAAAAATTACTCTCGAAACCACGCTGGTGACGCCGGGGAGATAGAAACATGTCCGTGTGTTAGTCTCTCCTTTTATCGCGTTTGCCGTGAATTATTCCATCAATAGCATGAGGAAGCTAAGCTATCTTAGCATTATATTTTTTGGTTATTGCTTCAACAGAGCTTGAGAAATGTTAGCTGGAATGTATTTTTGGCACGGAGTGAGCAAGTACGGTATCCAATGCGGTTAGCTTTTTAATGCCAAAATCTTCACCCAAATAAAGAATAAATCAATAGGAACCCTAATGCTAGAATGTATAAACTCCAAAATGGCTTAATCGTGAAATCTCACCAGTAATTAAAAAAACGTGGCAAATTAAAGAAAGAAATTGAGAAGTTTTTGGATTTTCGTAAGAAATAACAAACCAAGGGATCTAATTTTAGCTCCGTAATGCATCGTCGATAGTCGAAGTATATTTACTCTCCGTAACGCCGCGCCATACAAAAACACCATTATGGCCGATTGGTTTCCATTAAACTTCGAGAAAACAGATGAATAATACGAAGTACTTGCGTACGTACGTACAAATGTACACAAATACCCGTTCAATATCAGAAACACGTACACGCTTGTTGATAGGACGTTTCACAACTTGACGTCCAGAGGGCGTTCGGGCGCATTGGCCGCACGGTTCTGTAGTTCTCGTGTTTGTATATGTATGCAGGCATGTACAAATATGGAGAACAAATATTAAATCAATCATCGACGGCACATACAGAGAGAATGGAGTAAGGTTTCGGTTTGTTGGTATTTCCGGTTTTGTTTACGTAAAAGTGCGTGCACGTTGTGGATCCAGTCCCATTGACGTATTAACTGTATGCAACAATGAATTATTGGAAACGCAATATCTATGGATAGACCATCACCTTTATCTTGGCCAATTTTCGGGATGGTTCTATTCCTCTGAAGGCTGAGGACCTAACTTGCATGTTTGCCCTAGACATTTGAGAATTCTTTAAATTTACCTATTTAGTTACTTGATATTAACTCCAATTCTGTGATTAATCTTAAGCTTGAAATGCTCTTTGATAGCGTCGTAAATTACGAAATATCATCATCATTTGCGGTTGAACAAGTCACTACGCCAACATGGATCTTACATTACGGTTGTTTTCTTACTCCGATGTCTCTACTTTTCGCAATAAATTAGCTCAAGACCTAAGCAATCATTTACATCACCCGCTATATTGGCTTCAAGACATACACTATCCCATATTCTGTTCAATTATTAGGACTAACACTGAATGTATTTAGCAGAGATGACAAAGGCAGGTGAGATATTACTTTTTTTGCAGCGATTGGACAGACTCGTGTTTTGTCGACTCTCGGGGTAAGCAGTAGGCAACACGAACCCTTTCTTATGAGGCACGAGTCGGTCTAGTCGCTGCAAAAAAATAATAATCACCTGCCTTTATCATCTCTAGTAATTAGTAAGACATAAGGCCGAAACATTTTTTACAGCAATCTCAGCAGGTTCTTTAATTTTAAATAAAACATTGCATTTTATGTTAAACAAACACCGAGGCTCTGTTATTATTTATTTATTGGCAAAACTATAATGTGATTGCCGATTCATATCGTTGCCAAACATCTTATTTTTAGACTCGTATTAAACGTGCTTGTCTTTTTTTTTTATTAGTCCAAACAACTCTTGTGGCAAAAAAAAGAATCGACGGTATCACTTCTCGTTCTAACTGCGTGTATGCGTGTACGGTCAAGGCTTACTGCAAATTCGTACACACATTTCATCAATTACTTACGTCAATGGGAGATTTTTTACTATCGTTAGTTATAAATATGCAAAATTACGTTGCCTCAGCTGTCGCGTTTGGAAGAAAAAAATCTTACAAAACATTATTATAACCTGGCAATAAAATTTGCCCGGGTGTAAAGATTGATTTACAGTATGAGGTTTAATTATAGATACGTACAGCTATATTCTTCGAATAAACATATAAATAATTCTTGTGGTATCCGAGTTTTAGGGAAATGTAATAATTTATAGCTAAACGACGAAAAGCAAACGTTTACGATTGTTAAACAGGTCTGCATTGACGTGTTTGTAGCGTGATTTTAAGTTTTTCTTTTTTGTTTAGAATATACTCTTTGGGAAAATGCAATAGGGTACAGATTTTGTGGTTCCCCATTTTTTTAAATGTTTTTAGTGATTGATAAAGTACAAAGAAATTTGATGGAAGGATAACGTATTACTAATTACCAGCTTGATTTTATTGGAATCTAAAAATATTATCATAAAAGTGAAATCGTTTTACCTCGCAAAAATCCAAAAAGGATTCTTGGATTAAAATGCCCAGAAAGAGCAAGCATTCCGTGTACTTTAGAAAGATATTATCAAGCAAGAGTAAGCAAACGCATTGGAAACCTTTGTATATTTATGTACACGTCAACCTTTTATTCGTGCAGAAATAAAACCACGAAAATCAAGTGTAATTCGCATCCGTTTACGTGTACCTTTCAATAATATTTGCTTCATTTTCTGAAAATTCTCGAAAGAAAAAAATACGCTCCACTTTCCCGTAACATGCCTCCAAAAATATTTAGTTGTATTACAAGATTATTGTAGTAATTATTTATAGGAACTCGCAGCATTACACCAGGTCAAAACAACATTTTTCCGAGAATAACTGGAGCAGAAAACACGGAAATTTTCAGATGACTAAAATGTTATGGATGAAATATTTTGATCTGACCCTAATAAATGTGAATTATGTTGCGTATGTTGGTGAAAAATCGGTATAAAAATATTGTTTTCATGAACACGTAATCCATGTACTCGGAACGAAGTAAGATTTATTTTGAGGTTGTTATTACAATTTCTGTGCAGGGCGTAATAATAGAATATGACAAGATGGACAGCCTTAACATGTCTGATATTGTCCAAAAGAAAGGATCTTGTTAATGGTTGCAAGAATTCTAGATTCCAGGGGCTAGCAAGCTAGAGACGAGACTGCGAAATGTGTCTACAATTTGTTTGTGTTTGTGTTAGCACGTTAAGAATTGCGGAATAATATGCTGTTATATTTAAACAAATAATAAATATTAAAGAACTATTGTTGATTCCTTTCAGTTCCTTCTTATTTAGAAGTCTATCTAGTTGTTACCACAGTGGTTTTTCGTTTTGGACTTTCTCTGCAAAATCTTATTATTGATTTTATAATATCTACTGTTTGACGAACTTGTGGAATAAAACTTAAGTCATTCGCAACTAGGTTTAATGTATTAAGACTCGTTCTACGCCGCTGAGTATTGAAAATAATTCGCCCTGTTAATCTATAGGCGAATGTAGGACGTACACTACCCGACAAAAACATAGACGCGGTATCGTTTCTGTTTACGAAACAAAGTTTATAGACATTATATAAAATGTAAATGGGGGTTATTAATACTTGTTACGTAAATAGTCCATTTATAGATATTTCTGGGTATTTATTGCTTTATGAGGGGTAATTGAGATTTTCCCATCTCAAAATAGGAATTTTAAATGCGACAAAAATTTAGACTCTGTGCATTTATTACATTAATATAAGCAAAAATGTTTTAATTTGATACTTCTCTTTACATGCAGCGGTTGTGCCGGTAAAGTGTACACATTTCACCACGAGAAATTATATTTTATAAAGTGTTTGCAATATGGGTAGAAAAAAACAATTATCCTTGATAGAAAGGGGTAAAGTTCTAGCTTGGCACCGGGATGGTGTTAGTAAGAAGGAAATTGCTCGTCGGTTACGAAGAAGCGATCATTCCGTTAGAAATTTCCTAAAAGATCTGGAAAATTACGGCAAACCAAAAGGCCAGGGGCGACCGAAAGCTATAAGTGAGCGGGATAAACGCATGATATTGCGGTGTGCATCCAATTCTTCTGCATCGGCGAGAGTTATCGCAGAACAGGCGGAGGTACAAATGCACGTGCGTAATGTTCAAAGGATTTTAAAGGCGTCACCGGTAATATCACGGAAGAAAATGTTGAGAAAACCGCTACTTTCGGCGAAACACAAAGAAGCGAGGTTGAAATTTGCTGAAGATCACGTATCCTGGAAGAAACAATGGGAAAAAGTTATATTTTCCGATGAGAAACGTTTTAATTTGGACGGACCGGATTGGTACTCGCATTATTATCATGATCTGAGAAAGGAACCAAAAGTGAAAATGACCGGACAATTAGGGGGTGGATCTGTGATGATATGGGCAGCGATTGGATTTCGCGATAAAAGTGAGATAGTATTTTGCACAAACACGATGACATCTGTGACGTATAAAGACTTATTGCGTGACAATCTTCTACGTTTTGGAAACCAATGGGCCGGGCGCAATTTTGTTTTTCGGCAAAATAACGCGCCAATTCATAAAGCAAAAACCATCACTGAATGGTTTAAAGGGAAAAAGATTAAAACTTTACAGTGGCCGGCACGGTCACCAGACTTAAACATTATTGAAAACATGTGGGGCGAATTGGCACGTCGCGTTTATGGCGGAGGCCGTCAATATTTCACGGTACAGGAACTGAAAACTTCAATAGTGACTGAATGGCAGAATATCCCTGAAAATTACGTGTTAAATTTATATTAATCTATTAATAACAGACTATCGGAAGTGATTAAGAACAATGGAGGATCTACGCATTACTGATCACTCATTTGTTTATTTTTGTTTTACATTTGCAACAGAGCGTCTAAATTTTTGTCGCAGAAATTGTTTAAACATTGGAGTAATAATTTATTACTTAGTTCATATATTACTGGAGGAGATATTTTTAAATTTATTTTACTTTTATGAATAAAAACTTAATTAGATATCGTGCTAGTTTCGCAAAGAAATGTTGTAAACCTTGAAACGCTTAAAACATCTTACCCCGTCTAAGTTTTTGTCGAGGAGTGTAAGTGGTTTTTTGTGGATTGTAGGTTTACATTACAAAATCTTCATTTTCTCCTGGCAGATTTTATAAAATTGTTTATATTTTAATACTTTTAATGTTATATACATAGTACAATACCAATAAATTATGTGATACGGACCTCAATCCGCACTGTACACGTGATTTTGCAAAAGAAAAACAAACACGGGAACGCGAGTCGGTTTGCTCATCTTAAAACGCTACCCTGAATACCAAACAAGATATATTACACTAATTAGGCGGCTATACTAAACATTGTTTATACTATCTCAATCTGGTTAATCGAAGATAAAAGATCTTGCCGTGATAGATGAAGATTGACGATTGAATAACGTCTACCTTGCGCTCTCGCAATGTTTGCCAAAAATAATCACGCAAAGTTAATTTATTAACAGTAGGTCATCAATAATCACTTGTTAACTTCGTGTAAGGTCGAAGGATTGGGAATTTCTTCCAACGTTTGACCTCCATAAATAAGAGAATTTGTCGACAACACCAAATAGACAAAATAAAGTAAAAAAGTTGAATTAATTAAGGTCACAAGTTCACAACACTAAACTATTAAAATAGACAATTTATTCTTTTAAAATCGTCCATGAAAACCAAAGATATCATTTGAACTGTAAAATTATATCAACATTAACATCTCGGTAATGATTACGTATGCAAATTTCCCAAATTATTACACGATGTCGATGTTAATGGCGCTGCATGGTGTCTGTATGATCGTAGAAATGATTAATGGCGTGGAAATTGATCAATTCAACTTTCTCTCGGTTCTGTGAAAAATTTCATAGAAATTATCTCCACGATTAATTCGTTGATTGCTTTAATTATTGAACCCTTTGACCTTCCTAACAACCGGTCAGACTGTTAATTAGTCCAATACCTATAAATATGCATCTAATATATGTATAAACAAACGAAACTCGTAAATGGATACATGTAAAACATACCGGACGCGGCAACTGTTTGATACGCGTGGACTGTTTATTTAATGGAAATATGTCTGGAATAGAAGTTGCTTAAAATCAAGTGATTTATGACCGAAAATTATTTTAATACGTTGTTTAACATTGTTATTCTCAATTGACCCTCACGATGCGGAGCTTATTATTGAAGCAATTCCTTAGAGTGCGATACTCATGTAAATCAGTAGGAATACGTTAGTCATTATTCTCTAACGCGACAACAGTTACGAAAGAAGTAAACAAAAATTCGTACAGCGGTCTCTAATGTAGCCTGATTATCTGCGAAAATCTCTGGCGCATAAGTTTACCATTAATACCGATGTCAATTCAAAATCCTTCGATTCTCAAGCCATCTATGCGTAATTGAGAAATTACCATTACCATACGACTTATCTCAAGCCACAGAACACATCCGAAAAAGGCAATACATTCTTCAACTATCCTAGTTACGTAAGAAGGAAACGATCCGCATTTACAGTGACGTCAAAACTTTTCTTTCAATAGTCGGCAACTACGTTAACCTAACGATTACGTTGTATTTTTTTTTCCTTTCCATTCCATTCTTTTCTTTTCCTCGTTTCCCATACTCTTTTTTTTTATCGATAGCGTTACGATATTATTATTAATAAATAATGCTGCGTATAATATCACGGCTGATCGGCAGACACGGCGATTCTTCGTCATAGCCAATGGCCCTCACGAGCCTGCTTGCTTGGCTCGTACGTAAGAAAAATCATTGATCTCTCGCATATCGGGTAACTTGAACTCGAGCTGTATGTTCCGCTCTTGAAACGGCCCTCAAGGTTGAGGTCGTTCTCTTCGGCTTCGAACAATTGGCCTGTCTGGTGTGCGTGACGTATTGATGTTTGAATTAGGTATGGTGCGAATACTAATCGCCAAAATTTATGACGTGCATTTGGATTGTGGGTGCCATTTTTGCGGCTTTTAAAGGCATTGATGTATTGTTGTTTTGGGTGTGCTGTTGTTTTTTTCTTTTTTTTTTTCTAAAACGGTAGCTTATGTTTATATTAGATTTATTTTTGGATTACTTTAGCAATTATTGATTTAACTAACAATCGGGGCTGCGTGCTGACTTTGAAGAAACATTCTTCGTCTGATTACGTCAGCTGGGGTGGAACAAATCATAAAAGGATTAAATAACACGTCAAAGGTGGAGTAGTAAATGCATCCCCTAAATATCATAAATAGTTTCGTAGAGAATGGGATATTTCCGAAACCTTCTATGGACCTAAGATTATCCCCAGTTTTAACATTTATCGTCGAACATTACAGACCTGTTTTTATTTAACCTGCTTCGTCAAATGCAAAAAATGTTTGAAAACTTCTTAAATTTGGAATTCCTAAACCACTTAACCAGGTGTAGGGTAATATCTCCATCAACAAGGTTAGATACAGGGAAAATTTTATTTTAAATAATTTAAATAATAACAAAAAGCAGTTGTATCCGTGCCAAGGGCGTTTGATCTGATTGATCACGGAATTCTATTGAACAAATTACAAAATTATGGGGTTCTGGGTAACGTGTTTAACATGTTTGAGACATGTTTACAACGATTTACTCCTCAATATCAAGAGATTAAACATAGAGATTCGGGCTGCTACCTACGGCGCTGCCAGTCTCTCGGTGGGACGGTAGGAGTGCCACAGTTAAGTTATCTTGTATCTTTCTGTTATTTATATGTCAACACCACAGGTCAAGACAATATTACAGCGTTTGAGTGATGAAATCATGAAAAAACGCAGAGACAACGCACCAGTTCACACGTTCATTATCGCGATGGCCAAAATCAATGAGTTGAAGTTCGAATTGCTTCCTTATGCACCTTATTCGTTAGATTTAGTTTCTCTTTCCAAACATGAAAAAGGACTTAGATTTACTAACAGTAGGACTTAGATTTACTAACAATGAAGAGGAGTTGATGGTTATTTTGAGGTACATCGACGGTTCAGGCTATCGAAGCTATTGAACATCGCCAGGGAAAGCATATCGGGCAAAAAGGAATTCTTGAGAAATAAAGATATTTTTTCAATTTTTTTGCGGGACTTCCATCGTAATAGCTAGATGAAAAGCTATTACTTTGAAATGGTGATGTACTTCCAATCATAAGCAATATATGGATATTATTTGCACATATTCCATATAAATTTCATTTACTCGCGGATTACGAATGAGAAAATATAATTTGTTAAATTCAGATCCTAGAATCGATTACCTTGATATTCTACCGTGAAATTCGAACGTGCAAGCATGAATACATGTCTGTTGTTTGCACTCATAAATATTTTTTTTTTAGATAAAGTCGTAGTCACGTACAGTGGGTCATACAATTCTCTCGAATACATGCAATACACACAACGTACAGTGGATTTTATGAATGAATCAAGCCGCGAGGTGGGCGTGGGTAGTTATCCAACAAAATGAAGAACGATACGTCAATAAGCTGGGGAACCAGCGGAAATAAGTCTGCGTAAACAATAAACCGCTGAATATAGGAGGTGTGGTGATTGAAATTTTGCATAAAAAATTGCTACATATTCTATGATGTAAACGTGGGCGTATTCGTAAATACAAATATACGAAAATGTGGTAATATAGGTTGGAGATAATATATTTTAATTATGCGCATGAATCATCGAAATTATGCAATCATCGTTCACATAATATGGTTATTCTAGAATATTGTAGATTATAATAAGTATGATATAACCGCGCGGTGTGGTCTTGGGTAGTTGAGAATTAATTTATTGGGCTTAATTCTGAGAATTGGCGGTCAGATCAAGCTGCCGCGTAAATATAATCTTTCGAAGATTTTCTTTATCGAGTTTGCACAGCGAAAATGATGTAAAATACGTAAATAGAGAAGAGCAAAGGACTCAAAATAGAATTCCGAGGCGCCCCAAAGGCCACCACATCATAGAAGCTAAATAAAATTCCATCAAGACTGACGATCTGCCAGAGATCAGCATAACACAGTTCAATTCAAATGTAAAATGGAGAGCAGTAATTCATGATTGGACGCTAGTGCAGCAACTAATTAAGCCCCACAAGAATATCATCCGTGACATCCAGCAGAGCGGTGAGGCAACAATGAAGGGGACGAAATCCAGACTGATGAACGGGAAGCAAGCACAAAACTTCCAAGAAGGCGTTCCGTTACTTTTGGAGAACCTTTTAGAGCGTCGAGAGTATGCTGATGGAACGCTTTAAAATAGTATTTTTAAATAAAGGAAGACGATTACAAAAAAGATTCTTGTCTCATCAGTATTTAAAGCAAGCACAATCCGTAGAATCCGGCTTTTGCAAACATTTCTGTCTCTGAGAATCAATAATACCTTGAACCGACACGCTATTGCATTTTTTTTAGTACTTATGCAGTAATAAATGATGTTAAATAATTAACATCTATCGAACAGTGACATCAAAATGAACGCGGCGTTTTTTCTTTTAATCGATTTTCTGACTAATTCCCTTTTCCTAGAAACCACGCATCCACTTATCCACTTAACCACTTATCGCAGAGCTTGATCAATAGATTCATCATATCCAGACTATTTTCTTTTTATTTGAGTTACTTGATTTCATCAAAAAGTAAATATAAAGAAAAGGAATCTGTGACGCTTATACAGAGAAGGATTGCTTTCGCAATGCCTAGTGATTCAAGCCATAGCTTCCGTGAAAATGCACTTTAATTATGATTCATTTTTATAAAACGGAATGTGAAAATTATTCTTTTTAACTGGAAACTAACGTATTTAATGCAATTTCCTTACAGTTGTATATCTTGGTTATTATCTGATGGTGACTAACAATAAATGATACTTCCTCAGTAATCGATTTAATTTCGGTATTGATTTTCTTGTGGAATTAAGTAAGTGCTCAATTTAATGTTTTCTTTAAAATGGATTTTCCAACAAGCTATTTTAATCAGTGAAATTATCGTAATAGTCTCTAAATTAGTTTTAATTTTAAAAACTTTCCCATCAGTTTATAATGATTCGTTCCAATTAAACTCTGGAAAAACTGACAACCTGAGTAGCGTTGGAATTTTTACAAGAAACTTTAGCGAAATTCCGTTTTTTTTTTTTGTTTTTCGCTTATAAAAATCTCATTTTGGGTTCAAATCTTTTCGAATCCAAAAGAATAAAGCTATTTATGGATATGCTCCATAAAAATGCAACATTTCCTGAGCTCATTACATACATGAAGGTATCGCCCGTGACAAATTGGTGTCATCAGCAAAGCTCGCTATTTTCTTGTCTTGTCTAGTAGCAATAGAAGAAGTAGTAGAAATGTCTTTCGGGTGATGTCGTGTAGTTAATATTTTACTTGATCTTTCGCTGACCATCCTGTCAGCTTCTTCAGAAGATTTCTAAAGACTGTCTTTAGAAATCTTCTGAAGAAGCTGACAGGATGGTCAGCGAAACGTCAAGTAAAATTTTAACTACGCGACATCCACCCGAAAGACATTTCTACTATGGATTACGGTCGTGAAAGCCTACACTCAACCAATAGAAGAAGTATCATTAAAAAAATTAAAAACAGCAAGGCACCTCTGAGGAGCTCCTATCACCATACCCACAAGTCCTGAATGTAAATGCTTTTGTTAACATTTACTTGAGATTACCTCGAAACGTGCCAATAACATTTCCTTCGACTATTACAAATTATTACGCAATTCGTAATAATCGCGCTAAAAATGTAAAATTTACCCCTTCAATTTTCATAACTCTAGATTACGCGAAGTCTCGAATCTTCTACGTCGTTTTCCTTGTCCCGCCTTACCACGCCGTAACTTTTCTACACAGATTTCCATCATAACGCCTATACTTGTAAAACAACACTTAATGATATTGATCCCCAATTCATATTTACACACCATATATGTATAATACCATACTTCTTGGCGTATTCTATTTGCCCATTCGCAATTATTATGCCATAAAAGTTATAGCTCGCTACATCTGCGGGGTCTTTATTAGCGGCGAGTAAATTTGTACAGCCTGCGCATACAGAATTGAAAATTTTGACACGCAAAGAGCGACCTTACCGACTACACAGTCAAAACAATGCGTTTCAGTTGTTTATGCGTGGTTGTTTTGTTTTTTTAACGCGTATATAGATGTAGTAGTAAAATAAGGTGCAGCGATTTAAGAAGGAAAGGATAAAATCGATTGCTTCTGTACATATGTTTGCTTTTTTAGGATTACTACCTCTTTGTTTAATTGAAAAGTAAACGATTCGAGATGATATTGAACAATTAACCTTGAACGTGCTTAATGTAATTTGGCAATATATAGATGTACGTAGGTATCAAGATGTCAGGTTTTTTTATACGTTAAGGTAACCAAACAAGATGTAATATGTAATTTATTTGACAAGATTTCGTAACCATTGTTCCTTGTGGAGGCATCTTTATTGTCGTTATTGCTGCTATGCTAAATTTAACCGTAGTGTTTTCATTTCTCGACTACGAATTAACAAATATTATTTTTAGCGAGCGTAAATATGACCCACACTCGGTTTTTTTAATTAGGAGGAGCAACTTTAAAATCGGCCGTTAAAAATTTGTCTCGTGATTCGTGATAGCTCTTCTCCATACGTAATCACAAAGTCGGAATGAAGTCTATCGTGGGCAGCCATATATTTTTTTATCTCAGCTTATTGACGTACTTGCGTTTAATGTTTACTTTTTTTAACTTATCTTGTCGTGAAACGCTGCAAACGTTGTGCAACCTTACTTCTGAATGTATGTACGTGTATTTCATTGGCTACCCTGGGGCGGAGTGAGCATATATGTATCTTCTTTCGTCTCTATGATATGTTAAGAAAGGGTACATATGCTCTTACTCTCGGATTTCTCTAAAGCCTTCGAGAGAATCGATCACGACCTTTTCTTGAATAGCTTAAATTTCATTAGATCTTCTTCAATCCTTGTTGGACTGATGTCGTCCATTATCGGTAATAGAGTCGGATTATGTATTACTCACCTGATCCATTTAACACGTCTTCTAGTGTACCATAGAGCTCAAATCTTGGACCACCACTGGACTATTTCATATATTCATTAACGATCTCTTCGATAAATTAGGTTGTAAGCTTCTGGGGTATGCTGGTGATTTAAAAATTTTCAAAATGATTGCTACTTTCACGGATGGCGTTAGTTTGCAGCTTAAAATCAAACACGTCCAGAGATTGTCTCTTTGGATCTATTTATTGTTTGTTGTTATGTTATGTTTTGCCAGAAATTTCGCAGCGCGGCAACACAATGCCCAGTAAAATATTTTTTTTTTATTATGTACAATAGACGGTAATCCCGCACTATCTTACTCCGAGCATAACTGAGGTAGTAAAATTAGCTATTTCATTCTAAATATTTACAATAGAGATACAGAGAAGTAGTAATTCAATTTACTATTGATAATCCCTTCATACGGTAATACTTACTCAAACAATAACCATTAAATCTAGACGTTCTATCGTCCGTTCCATTTTGCGTAATGCGGGGTTTCCAATGCTTTATTATTATTTTATTTTTTTTTTACAATTTAACTCGACTTAATTGGCTAATTTAATAATTGTTGCTGTTATTACTTCGCCAGCTTTTCCATTTAGCGGAGCCGGGTCGTTATCATTCGCGTATTTTACGCTATTTATATTTAAAAACACTTAATATTGACCAACATATATTTATCTAAAGTGTCCACCGGATTCGTTGAATGGGAGACGTAAATGGAAAATTGGCTGTTTGCTCCTGTTTAATTCCGGGTAGAGACAAAAGGAAAAGCAACAGTTATGTGCATCATTTTGCAGGTAGAAATTACTATATTTAAATTATGTGGTTGCTAGTAGTCCTAGTAAAATTAGTTAATTAAATATTGAATCAAAAAGGCGTTGAAATGGTTTTTGCAGAGTCTCCTCTTTTTGTTGTCCGATTACGTTGTCTGTATCTTCAGCGACCAATAACATAAATGCATCTATCAACATTTGATTTGCCAGCCATAGATCCTCTTGATGGCTTTTCAATTCCTCTATCACTTTTATACAGAGTGCGGTTGTCTTTGTCAAACCTCAAATGGGAGGTAAAATGGGAAGGTTCCTAGCCGTTGATTTCTAACTAGCATCTTGGGCTAGGTAGTGTCAACAGCACGTGTAATGTTTAGGAACACCGCGCCAGCCATCTTCCTATCATGACTGTATAAAAAAGGCGTTTCTTATTTTACAAATAAATAAATTGCAACTGAACTGTCCACGTAGTAAGCTATGGAAACAATTGATAGATGTAAATTGCGTGTAAAATCAAGATAGTCATTAAAATTCAATTAACCTTACAATCTACCTAATAAGTTAACACATCCTATGTTGTACAATTAGTGATACACTGACCGTTACACTTCTCAGAAAAGATCATCAATAATCATGACGTAATCATCCAATCCATGTCATAAAATGCCATCCACAGATACTGTGATCCATATGTATGGTCTTACATTACGTCTGTACTAAATTGCCATTCACCGGTTACCTGCTCATTACGTTCGAACTATCGAATAATTAATCGTAAAATGCGCATTTTGGTATAAAAGCAAAAAAAAATGACGCATTTTGTTAAAAGTATTGCGATATATAGATTGGAAAAAACAACGGAAAAACGTAAGTTGATAAGACGACGAGACAAATCTAGAATAAAAGAAGAACGTTTCTCAATACTGGGAATTCGAAGCCACCTACGATATAATGTAACATGAAAGTTGTTTACGTATTGATGCTTGCACGAAATGAATGCGGATCTTGTAGTGTGCAATAGCATTGTTAATATGGTAATTACTGCATATGTCGGTTTGCGGCATATGCCAAATTACGTAATTATTTATTGGTTAATTATTTTGAGGAAGACTTTGAGGAACTGCGCCGCTTGCTTTTGTTGTAATATTTTATTAAATAAATAAGCAAAGTAAGGTAATCGACGATTGCTCATGTTCAGGCGATTTAAAGTAGGAAATTTATGAGAAATAGTTACGAATGCTGAATATTAGTCTTATATAAGAATTCTGAACGTGCTGTACTCTATACGCAGTATTTCGATCCAAACATAGACCGTACAGCGCTTTTAATTTCTAATGCTCCTTCACACATCAGTGCTGGAAATACTTAAATCAAGAGATGGCAACCTTTTTGCCTTCTAACGTGGCATCTATTGCCCAACCCATGGATTACAGAGTAATAGAGAAAATGAAAAACTGTACAACCGAAATTTTATTAACCAATTGCTGAGAAGCGCCTTCTTTTTCCTATTTCTCTCTTTTCTCTTTTTTGCTTGCTCTTACAAAAAAAAAAAAGACGAAAATAAAATCTCATAACTAAATTGATGAACATCCCTTGCGTCGGGAACATAACGAAAAAAGACAAAGACAAAGTTTGATAGCGTATACTACTCAAGACGACAACCTTTATATCAAAACTTTGTTCCATATAGTGATTTGTTTTCAAGATATTTGGATGATGGATAAATAAAGAATGGATCACCCGGTATACTTAGCAAATGTTCAAATTTTCCTAATTAGTTTTTTGTTTGCTTTTTTTTTTTTCTAAGAGAGCGCTGATTTCAACAAATGGTCCCAATGGTCAAAATATTCCAATGTTAAGAAACTTACGTCAATGGTATTAGTTATTAATGAGCGTACAAAATTAGTGTTGAAAAAGTTGAAACGTTGCACAAATCCTGTGATAAAAGACGTCATTTGAATTACTTTTAAGTTATTCATTATGCAAGCTTGTTCATTTGGAAGGTAATGTGAGACATGCGTACCTAATACGGTTAATTCAACACCCATGTTTCATTTGAAATACTTTCCAATAAGCGTACTACGAAAATTGAATACTTGTCACTGGAAAATTTTATATATTTATTGGGATTCCTCTAGCTTTGGTGTTTGTATTTACATGAATTAAAACAGGAAAATTTGCTCTTCTTTATAAGTTCATATACCACACTGAAATTTTTAGTGTTTAGTGAAATAGTATATCCTGAAGATTGACTCGAACCAAACATCATATTATCATCGAATAGCTCTACCTATAATTAGTATGTATTGATGCAAAACGTATACGTTAAGGTTACCACGTACAGTAGGCGGATGGTAATTGATTATTACGACTCATTAAGCTTTTACGTCAACCAAAAGAAAGTCAATAATACCGGCCGAATTTGAATACAATATGCCATATTCGCATACCAGAACAACGTATTTTTAGGCTACAATTGCCAGAATCGCATTGACAAGAGTAACCGTTTGAAAAATTAAATGTGGAAAAAAGACTGCGGTGGTTACCAAGTTATCGTTACGGTAGTTCTCGATGTCGAAACGGTGATTGAAAATTGAATTTTCCTCTTCGTCATCGATTATCCTACAATCTATCTATTTGATTTTCGATTTATTTCAATACGATCCTGTTGCGCTCTCCTCTAATGAACGTATTCCTCCTTTTCAATATTAATTCGTTCGTATAAACAATTGATATTCGCATATTCATGTTTTAACGTAAATGTAGCGACGTGACTGGCCGATGATTCATCCTTGAGTCAACAGTGCCTCGTCTTCTAAGCCGAGGCGAATCTGGACTATTGTTATAATATTAATTGTCTTATTTTATATGCTTTTTTTAATGTAAAAAAAAGGGAACAATATCTATTGTTTTATACGAGATATTAGGAATATTGTGTTGTTGTTATATGTTGCTATATATTGAAATCAGGATGCCAACATTTTTTTTCAATTAGTATTCCTTTTTAATTCAAAGCTTCATCAAAGTCTGAATTATCAAATTAAAATACAATTCCACCTACCGATTAAACGTTACCCCATACTTTTATGTCAGATTTAAAATTAAAGTAATATCTCGGAAAAAATTTAAACCATTCTTAGTATAAAAATATCCCTTTACATTGCGGAATAACCTAAAAAAAGTAGGTAATTTCAAATATTTAATAATCGATAATGATACAATCTACAAATCTAATAGTGGGAAAACGATGAAGCTATTTAAAATAATATCTGTTCACATAGATTCGAAAAAAAAAAAATGATAATCATCAAATAAACATGGAGATTATAAAATCGAACAAGTAAGTCGTTAGAAAAGATTTCCTGTATTGCTCAATCTTACGTACGTCAATGGATGTCGCAATCGGGCGATTCAAAGACGCCCTTCGGTAAAGTAAATGCATAATAGACTTGGTATGCTGTAAAAAAAACTCTCGTCGTATCGGAGAAAGTGTGTAAAGGTTATCGAACTTTAATTTCGACTTTTCTTTGTAGATTTTAGACGTATTAGATTCTTATTTTTTGTGTATGTAGGGACAGGACGGAAAATGTTTTACACTCCCCGACAAAAACTTAGACGCGGTAAGATGTTTTACGGGTTTTAAGGGTTACAACATTTTTTTTTGCGAAACTAGCAAGATATCTAATTAAGTTTTTATTCATAAAAGTAAAATAAACTTAAAAATATCTCCTCCAGTAATAAATACATGAACTAAATAGTAAATTATTACTCCCATGTTTAAACAATTTCTGCGACAAAAATCTAGACGCTCTGTTGCAAATGTAAAACAAAAATCAACAAACGAGTGATCAGTAATGCGTAGATCTTCTATTGTTCTTAATCACTTCCAATAGTCTGTTATTAATAGATTTATATAAATTTAACACATAATTTTGAGGGATATTCTGCCATTCGGTCACTATTGAAGTTTTCAGTTCCTGTGCCGTGAAATATTGACGGCCTCCGCCATAAACGCGACGTGCCAATTCGCCCCACATGTTTTCAATAATGTTTAAGTCTGGTGACCGCGCCGGCCACTGTAAACTTTTAATCTTTTTCTCTTTTAACCATTCAGTAATGGTTTTTGCTTTATGAATTGGCGCGTTGTCTTGTTGAAAAACAAAATTGCGCCCGGCCCATTGGTTTCCAAAACGTAGAAGATTGTCACGCAATAAGTCTTTATACGTCACAGATGTCATTTTGTTTGTGCAAAACACTATCCCACTTTTATCGCGGAATCCAATCGCTGCCCATATCATCACAGATCCACCCCCTAATTTTCTGGTCATTTTCACTTTTGGTTCCTTTCTCAGATCATGTTAATAATGCGAGTACCAATCCGGTTCGTCCAAATTAAAACGTTTCTCATCGCAAAATATAACTTTTTCCTATCGTTTCTTCCAGGATATGTGTTCTTCAGCAAATCTCAACCTCGCTTCTTTGTGTTTCGCCGAAAGTGGCGGTTTTCTCAACATTTTCTTCCGTGATATTACCGGTGACGTCTTTAAAGTCCTTTGAACATTACGCACGGGCGTTTGTACCCCCGCCTGTTCTGCAATAACTCTCGCCGACGCAGAAGAATTGGATGCCCACCGCAATATCATGCGTTTATCCCGTTCGCTTACAGGTTTCGGTCGCCCCTTCCTCATATTATATTGCTTTTCCCTTTTTTGCTGTTTATATTATATTGCTTTTGCCGGGTCCGTGAAGTTGACTCCGGCTCAATTTTTCAAAATTTGAAAACGTTCACGTTTCGTTTTGTGCTTGCACCGTTCTCGATATTTGAAAATAAGATTCGGAGCGGATCATCATTCAATCAATTTTGCGATTTTTTTAAATTGAATAAAGCCATCATTTGGTGCTCGTCTTGTTTCGTAAAAATTATTTTTATTTTGTGCTCGTCTCATTTTCGAGACATTCGAGTAACAAGATATAGGGTTCGAGGGCTGCTCAGACACTTATTTGGCTGCCGCCGCGCCAATTTTGCTGCGTGAATTTGGCCGGCGGTTTTCAATCTCGAAAATCCCGATATTCACATGAATGAAACGACAAGCCATCATAACTCCTATCCGGCTCGTTTCTTCGCCTACATTCGTACGTTTTCAATTCACCGAATTTCTCAACAATTACACACACACACACACATTGAGCATGCTCTTAATTAAGTTCGTACCGCATTTACATAAATATGTTATTCGTTCGCGGGTAACCTTTCAAGGTTGTTCTGTCTATTCGCGATTCGCGAAGTAAGTCTGCACGTTTTTATAGCAGCCGGCGCAGTAGTTCCGTGACATCACCATCTCTGTGTTTATTTACTATGAGCGTATCTTGCCGTCGGTTTCGTCACGTTTGGTTTTGGTTATTCTCCTCATTGTTACGTGCGTTGTTTTTTTTTTTTTCTATCGAATCGGCGTATATTAAGGGAAAAAAGCCAACGTCGTCGGTCGAGATTAGTCAGATTATCCGTATGATGCATACAATGACATTATGAATGAATCAATGTTGACGTCTTGAGGAATGAAGAGACTTAATGGGTGGTAATTCGAGAATGAAAATATTTGGTGAATGAGTATTGTTTGGTCTGCGTTTAATTTGCTTATTTTCCTAAGAAGGCGTATTGGCATAGCTGCGTCGGAGCAAATAACTAACTAATAAGTATATGCGAAACAGACAAATAATACAAATTTCATCAACATTTCCAGAAAATTTAATACAATTTTCGTAATGTGCAACATACGCAGTAATACCAGCAGAAGCAATATAAGCCCTAAAGATGTCCCATACGAGTGTGGACGAAACGTCGATGAGAGCAAGGACGCGCTCCAGTCGGGAAACCAAGAAGATAATACAATCAGCTTGCGTAGCAGATACATCGTTATAAATCTGTTTCAATGAAATTAAACACCTGCAAGTTCTCTGCAGGATCGTAGCTATATTATCCGCGTTGCTAGATTAACCTTATCAATCTATAATTCCTCTCATAACTAACTGTACCTAATTACGCAAACGGTTATCCTTGATTCATAAATACCTGCAAAGTTGCTCGCTACATATATATTAACATATCTACAGATACAGCATTTTTGTCCATATCCTTTTTTTCGACATAAAACAAGATAAATGCGCGATTTGTTGTCGTAATCCGTAATCATGAACATTTATCTGCAAATTTGAAATTATAAATTATAATGCTTGGCGTATATCTAAAGGGCAACCTCAGTGAATGTAGACATTCCATATCTGCAATTGCACGTTATCTGCATATTACATGCGTTATTTTGTTAATTCAGAATTAAGCGAATGTATACGTAATGTCAATATAATTAATTGAAATTGTAATAATTGTAATAAAATAATATTCGTAAATAGTTAAGCTATAAGGACCCAATTCTGAAGAGTAAGTAACACTCATCCTCACCTTGCCTATTGCTCATCCTCATCTCAAATTTTTCAATTCATTCTTTCTAATTGTAAATTGAGAATTAGACGAGAAATCGTCGAGCTACTACGTCAAGATACACATATGTATAACGTCTCGTTTCTTGAACTAATTCTAGGAGATTATCTGTAATGCAGATGTATTAAAGGAAGGGCGAAGTTTTTTAATTTTATTACATCAGTTCTCCATATTCTTACATATCCTCATTACCAAACCCAAAGATCACAGAAATTGACAGGAATTTACTCAGAGAGGAATGGTGTAGAAGGCAAAAGCGTACATAAAGGAAGTCATGAAAACCATAAGAAATTCATTGATTTCGCAACAAAGAATCAAATAAAAAAGCTCGCATAAGCTGACCGTAAGAACATACGCAAGGTGACATGGATATCACCGGATGGATGTACAAAGAAAACCAAATAGACCATGTACTCATAGAAAAGAAACGCAGTAAAGCAAATTAGAGATTGTAGAGGTTATAGAAGGGCTGATGGTATGCGTACAGCTCTGAAGAAGATCGAAAACTCGGTGTATTAAAAGACTATTCCTTTGCCCACTGCAACCCTGATAATAGGCGATAATCTAAATCCCGATCTCTGGTTCCAGCAAGATAGATAGATATGCACTACTTCATTACCAGAATGTTGGAAATTATTTAAATTGAATTTTCCCAAACTGTTGGGATAGAAAGAAGGGGCGTTGTAGAATGGCCGTCACGATCAATAGATCTTGCTCCGTCTTATTGGGCCATTTACCGCAACCGTCCCGAAAATATTGCAGAAATCACATTGTTACTCCTGTTGTTCTTGGAAAAGTAACTTCATCTAACATCTAGCAGCTAAAACAGCTATTTAAAATAAATAAACCCAAAAAACTTCTGAGATTTCGTCAGACAATTTTACCACCAAATTCAGTAAAATGATTTCTTTTGAAAAGTGCTACCGTCGCAATAATGCGATATTACTACATTTTTCAAGAGGATTTTCCATATCTTTTATAACAAATCATTTATTCCATGACCTATATACGCTACCAACAGAGAGAGATAACCTTTATCATTTTACTTTACGTAATCAACGAATTCCCAAAATCGTCTCGGAAATACGTTTTAAAGCATCAAGAAAAAAACAAAAAAATCACATCACCACTACTTTCTAGAATAGATAAAAGGAAGCTGTTGACGTGTCTCATGTTTCGCTCGCTTTCGATTAATGTGTGAGCTGCGTCTGAGGAACAGACGAGTTGTTATTTGTTTCTAAATTTGACCCCAACGATTTCCCATACCACAACATGCTTGTCACAATTTCCATATTATCAATTGCATCCGTTGCATTATATTCCATGCATTATTTCATTGTGTACGGCGACCTATCAAGGAATAAATGAGTTAGATAATGGTATGGTAAAACGTTTCATTATTTTAATGAATAAACCCAAATGCCGTTGCGAAACCTTCCATAATCGCAAGGTTCTTCGGATATGTGTACTCCGTTATCACGCGGGTAAAGTAGACGTTGTTTGGCGGCAGATGACAATATACTGCCGGCGTATGATGTCAGCGGATGATCGCTGTTCCTGGTTATTTTCGGCAAACTCCGGGACTGATAATGACGAGCACGATGATACATTTTAGATTGTTTTCGGTCGTGATTCAAGAATTGAATGGATTTAACATTTTTCTATTGACGCAACTAGTTTTTCGTTTTGCGCGTCGGGAAATCTCGATGTGTTCCATTCATTTTTATGAGTTACTCTGTCGATATTTAAAAAATAGAATTAGGCAACATAGAAATTATTGCAACCGCCTTCTAGATAACTCTGGAAAAACAGCCTTGATTGATCACTATAATACTAGTGAACTTCGTCCCAACTTCGATAATTTGGCTGTGTTAGCTACTGAAGAATACTGAAGAAAAAACGAGCTCTTTAGAAATACAAATGTACCATGGCGCAGTTAATTTTCGCATTTTGACGTATATCTTCGATAATTATACAACTTTGCTGTTCACATTCGCAGTTTGGTTTCTTTCAACAGATTGCGAAGGGTTAGAACCGATCAATTGAGTATTTTGTTTCATTCTTGGTTACCCTATCCTTTGCGGACAGAAAGAATTAACTTGATCAAGAGAATCATTAGACAACAAATGATTGGAAGAGACCAAATTTTGGTCTGTTTTGTTTGTGCGCTAATGGTTGAATTAATTAAAAGCATAGAAACGATGACGAAGGAAAAAGTATTTAAACATTCTGCAAAATAATACCATTCCGTCTAGAAATTGTATTGTTGGTCAATTTTTCGTTTTGTAGCAAAGTGATGGCCCCAAACACATCGCTAGGATATGCAAAAACGTTTTTGAGAAGGAAACGGCGGCAAATCATCTTAAAATAGTGATTTGAACTTTTGCGGGATGAGCCAAGGAACGGCAACCAAAAGATCTCCAGTAGCTGTGGGATTTGTTTATCGAAAGTGTGACAACAAATTGTCTCTTGTAACTTGTTTTTATCAGCAACAAAATTCCAATTATTTCAAATTTTTCGCTGTTCATTTTTTTATTGCTCGAGCTACATTTCTTACAAGCTCATAATAATTGAAAAATATCAAATACCACGCACTCGACATGCCCATTAAAACTGAGCATTATGTTTTTGTTGACACGGCCATTATTTTAAAGAAGTATTTTTATAATGCACATATTTGCATAATACGGCAAAAAAAACACCCGGTTATAATTTGTTTTTCACAGCTCCTACGTCACAGCGGATAGAATGACACGCGTTTCCTTAATTAGGAGGTTAAAGGTAAGGGTAGATACAATGTTGCAAAAAAACATTGATGAGCATGATTTAATAGGTAACGATTAGATCTGTAGGTACCTGCCTCGCGCAATTGATGCTATTTTTTCATTGGAAATTGATTTGTTTTGTTTAGTAGTTGAGATACTATCATTGAATCAGACGTAGCAAAATTATAACGCATTTTGCACCAGGTTGATAATGACATGTAAAACATGCAAAATGCAGGGAAGATTGCGGGCCATTTTGAAGTGGAGCTATGCGATGACGTTAATTCGCTAATGTTTATTTCATAGTACATTCCTGTTTACACCATTCGATCGATGAGAATCTTATTTTTAAATTGCAAAAGAGTTCACTGTTATGCTAAAATATTTTTTTTTACGATATTTTGAAATGTACACTCGCAATGAGCTGTTGGTTTTTGGAACATCAAGAAGACCGTGTTTGTTTAAAAGTTCTATCTATCATAGCTCCCACGAATTAGCGAGCGGCAAACCGGATTGGTTTTTGAATTAAGTCAGCTTACCAAGCCTCGAAGAAGAAATTTACGTCTCCAAACAATGATTGCCCAACTCGAAGCCCAAACGTACACAATAGGACCAATTACTTACTATTCCTTAACATTTTGTATACTTATTCTACCAACTGCGGTAGGAAACATTGTTAATCACTTAATTATGTTGGTGCTTTCGTTTGTTGTAGCTTACGAAAGTTTACCTTGGAAAGTAAGTTTCAGCGTCTAGCTGATTACGTTTTTCAGAAATGCCGTGACATTTCATCAATGACGTACATAAGATCTTGGAATTGGGAAAAATTACGAGTGTTTATACAATTCTATACACAAATTACGGACACTAAAATTACCGAATGTCAAAACAAGGATTTCACCGTAAAAAAATTGACGTCGCGAGAAAGTTTGTGAAGATTGGAAAGAGCAATAAACATCAGGTGTTGTTCTCTTGGCTACTAGTTCCGCTAACTTATCATTAGTCAAACTCACGTATAATAGAGACTTTAAGTGTACGCTGGGTAATTACAGTTATCGTATTTTTCCTTTATTAAGATATAAGAAGGTTCTAGTTTGAATCTAGTATTACGTAAGCGTTCTTTTCGACAAAAAAATTTGAAATACGCTAACGTATAATGGTGCAGATGTAATTCACATAAACGGATGTACTTGAAACCTACGTCAATTCGTATTCTTGGTTAAGGGATTCTCTTTCGTTTCTCACAAACAGAATCTACGCAGATCCGAGCTAAGGAAAAAGATCCAAATTCACTTAATTCCCCTTGTCGCACGTCTACCGTTGTCGTCAGATGAGATTTGAAGTTACTTTCCTGGAAGGAAACAAGGTAATTGCGGTTTCTGTGGTACGCAGTAAATGAGTGTTACGCCTATAATATCGGAATATTGTTAATTGAAGAAGTGTTAGGAGATACACTACCTGACAAAAACATAGACGCGGTATCGTTTCTATTTACGAAACAAAGTTTATAGAGATTATATAAAATGTAAATGAGGGTTATTAATACTTGTTATGTAAATAGTCCATTTATACATATTTCTGGGTATTTATTGCTTTATGAGGGGGGGTTGAGATTTTCCCAGATCCAAATAGGAATTTTAAATGCGACAAAAATTTACACCCTGTGCATTTATTACATTAATATAAGCAAAAATGTTTTAATTTGATACTTCTCTTTATATGCAGCGATTGTGCTGGTAAAGTGTACACATTTCACCGTGAGAAATTATATTTTATAAAGTGTTTGCAATATGGGTAGAAAAAAGCAATTATCCTTGATAGAAAGGGGTAAAGTTCTAGCCTGGCACTAGGATGGTGTTAGTAAGAAGGAAATTGCTCGTCGGTTATGAAGAAGCGATCATTCCGTTAGAAATTTCCTAAAAGATCCGGAAAATTACGGCAAATCAAAAGACCGGTGACGACCGAAAGCTGTCAGTGAGCGGGATAAACGCATGATATTGCGGTGTGCATCCAATTCTTCTGCGTCGGCGAGAGTTATTGCAGAACAGGCGGGGGTACAAACGCACGTGCGTAATGTTCAAAGGATTTTAAAGGCGTCACCGGTAATATCACGGAAGAAAATGTTGAGAAAACCGCCACTTTCGGCGGAACACAAAGAAGCGAGGTTGAGATTTGCTGAAGAACACGTATCCTGGAAGAAACAATGGGAAAAAGTTACATTTTCCGATGAGAAACGTTTTAATTTGGACGGACCGGATGGGTACTCGCATTATTATCATGATCTGAGAAAGGAACCAAAAGTGAAAATGACCAGACAATTATGGGGTGGATCTGTGATGATATGGGCAGCGATTGGATTTCGCGGTAAAAGTGGGATAATGTTTTGCACGAACAAAATGACATCTGTGACGTATAAAGACTTATTGCGTGACAATCTTCTACGTTTTGGAAACCAATGGGCCGGGCGCAATTTTGTTTTCAGCAAGATAACGCGCCAATTCATAAAGCAAAAACCATTACTGAATGGTTAAAAGAGAAAAAGATTAAAAGTTTACAGTGGCCGGCGCGGTCACCAGACTTAAACATTATTGAAAACATGTGGGGTGAATTGGCACGTCGCGTTTATGGCGGAGGCCGTCAATATTTCACGGTACAAGAACTGAAAACTCCAATAGTGACTGACAATGGCAGAATATCCCTCAAAATTATGTGTTAAATTTATATAAATCTATTAATAACAGACTATTGGAAGTGATTAAGAACAATGGAGGATCACGCATTACTGATCGCTCATTTGTGGATTTTTGTTTTACATTTGCAACAAAGCGTCTAAATTTTTGTCGCAGAAATTGTTTAAACATTGGAGTAATAATTTATTATTTAGTTCATATATTACTGGAGGAGATATTTTTAAGTTTATTTTACTTTTATGAATAAAAACTTAATTAGATATGTTGCTAGTTTCGCAAAGAAATGTTGTAACCCTTAAAACCCGTAAAACAAGTCGCGCGTCTAAGTTTTTGTCGGGGAGTGTATAAGAACTTGTATATTAAGATCTATTTGATAGGATGTATCTATACTTTCTACGGTTCGTAGCCGTGCGCTTGGATTATTGTAGAATTCGCAGGTAGATTTTATTATTTCCGCTTTAGTTTACGAGGGGTATTTGCAATAAATGCGGTTCTCTGCTTTTATTTTTGCTGAACCTAAGTATCTGGCCTATTGTAAAATAAATACAAACAATACTTAATCAGGGGGGTCGCTGGCAGGTAGATACTTGGTATTCCCCTTGTAATTAAAGACGTTCATACCTCTTATAATTATGTAGTTATAGTAATTGATTATCTTGGAAAAGGAAAAACGATAACGGGGACTTAATGCGCGTCATTACTCGACAAGCATTGCTGAAAAACAGCCACACTTCAGTGGTGACAAAAATTCACGATTTGGGGTTCGATTTAATAAATCACTTATTCACCGGGCTTCCTAGGCTCGGAAAGCGGAGACTTTCATCGAATGAGGAGACCATCATATCCGTAAACGCTTATTTCGCAGAACAAGAAGCAAGCTATTATTTGGACGGTTGAAAGAAATGGGAACTCCATCCGGGGAAGTGTATAGACCTACAAGGAGACTAAATTTTCTAAAAAAATACTAAATCGGTGTTAGGCCAGAAACTTCTTAGATTACCGCGTATTTCCCATGAATCTACATGTGTAAAATGGAACTTTCCGTGAGAGCATTCGAAATTGAGGGACAATTATAATTTTATACAAACCGATTTTTTACTGAAACACTTAACTTCACTAAAAAAAATTGTATTTTTCGAACTAACTAACGTACATGATTTTTAGTTTTAATTTAATTTGGTGTTAGACGCTTCATTTAACCTCAGTGTCTTTTATAGCACTATGAAAAATGGTGTGAAACAATGATAATCATGGACAGCTGCGTTAACTCTGTTCTGATCAGTTAATATCAAAAGTTTTTTCAGAATACTGTAATTTTTTTTGTAAATATTTCACTTGAGTAGCAAATGTTGCCCACATTATTGCTCTGCCCTGTATGCCTAATACTACTAATTATACCTCCCAAGTCCAAATCTATACGCGATATCTCAGACGCGGAGGAAGTAATATTTACGTCAATGGGACTAATTAATAATGGAAGTCACACATACACACACAGCACAGCAGATTTCATATTGTACAGTTGCTATCGTATTATTTTCTTTCCAAACGACGGGATGTTGTAATCGGCCTATTGCGCCGCTGTTGTGCGTAACAAGTAACCTTCCACTGTTAACTTCCGATTTTCTTGAATTGTTAGGGAGGCCCGAAAATATCTTTTTTTTTTGGCGTCAATTGGTACGCGATTTAATAGCGAAAGATCTAAGAAAAAGATCGCGGATTCCGTGCGGAAAGTAACGTGTAGGTACACTAATTACAGGTGCAACAATAGAAGAAACGTAGCTAGTACGTGCATCTTGCCGGTGTTACGTTGTCGAGGAACAATACGCCATTAACGACAATAGACCTTTTGACGCAGATGCTACGGCTTTTGCGTTAAAAATTTACGAGCAGCTTCATGCCGGCGCAGATTGAATATCTTATAGTGTACAAAGGTATTGCGTTACGACTATACCGTCATCGCCAGTATTGTCCGTTATCCTTTTCGAAAGCATTGTCCGTTTGACGGAATATATTTCACCTCTTCACACGGAGATTGGGAAATACGTGCAAACTGACACATTTGCTTTTAATTCGCGAATAATACGCAAGATATACTTTAGGTTTTCGCATATACAGTCGAATCCAAATATTTAAAAAATAGGTCGGCCACATTATTATAAACATTTAAATCGGGGATATACAGCTTGAGCAATCCGATGGTTTGATTGATCTATCAGTGAGTCATGATATCTTTGAGATCGTGTGGAAATGTAACCAATTTCTCCGTAAATAATCGTATTTTAGGAAAGTTGCCAAATTTTCTATGTTTATTTTTTGTTCATATTGTTATTATTACCTTGAGCTTCTTCTTACATTTAGTAAGTACAGTAAAATTATTCGGAAATTATTGAATATAATTTTGCTACCATAAAGCTTGAGTCGATTAAACGTCACACACACGTGAAATTTGAGGAAATCGTCTCAGGTGCAATGAAAAATTTCCACCTATATATTTTTTTTTAAGGTAAAATAATAATTTAGCCTCTGAGACACACAATGATTAAAAAAAAAAACAAGAAATATAGTGTACAGGAGTTTATTTATCAAAGAAAATTCGGCAGGCGTGCTTGTCAATCCGTACGGTTCATTAACACGCTTCGAAACATGTGGCTTTGCTTTAAGATAAAGTTATTGCCAATAAATGGAGCAAATGGGCAACCTGGTCTTCCAGAATGTCTGTAATGTTTCTTGGTTCATCTGTGTATAATGCACCGCCCTATTTCCTACGCCAAGCGGTCACGTTGTCCATGCACCTACAAGTTGATTTTAATTTGCCACCTCATTGGTCGAAGGGCCTCCAGGGATTTCAATCCTGCTTCCGTTAATTTTTCGGACACTTACATCAACATCACGCATCTCGCTAAGTTGAATTCTCGCCTCAAAGGACGCAGAAGCGCTGTTTTGTGCATTAATGTGATAGAGCGATCATCAGTATTTTTTTTATCGGGTACCGGTTTTCGCGTATATCCGCCGGTCCGTCGAAACCTTTCAGTACGTTTTCGAACTGTATGAGTACAGAGATCGATGATTTTCTACGAGAGCTTTCCTGAAATTTTCTGCACTATTATGCGCGGACATCGAAGACATTTTCTGCAGCAGAACCATTGTGCAGAGATAAATTCAATTCGCAATACTTCAATCTTTCTCAGACAAAAATCTAGGTTGCCAGCAACCCAAATGCGCCAAGGTTTGTTCCACCTCTGCTGATAACCTTCCTTACCCTCTTAGATATGCAACTAATTCATTACGGGTTAATGAAACATATTTAGAACGTGAACCTATAGAGGAAAGAAACACTTAGGTGCACGTGATTGGCTACAAACGCGTAGTATTTTGAAATATCACGTTTGTAAACTAACGCCCTACTCATGTATGTAAACGAAAGAAGTAGAAACTGGACTTTGCTCGCCAGAACGCTGGGTTTGCCAAGACGAAATTTTCCCAATCAAGATGTGCAAAGTCCGGCAATCGTCTGGCGTCGGACGAAGAAATATTTTTGTTATCTTGCATTTGGAGATTCTGTTCCGTGCGAATGTTATGATTCCCTATCGTGATTTCTGTTAAGCAAATTGATTCAGAAGCAAAGAACAACTTGGTTTTATGTATTAATGTAAAAAATGATTAATTTTGTTTTTATCTCGAAATAAGCGTTTAAATTTAAAATTTCATTACTAAATGTAGCTTCTCAATTAAGGGAAATTTCGTCGGATCTTGGTCTCTAGCTCACATATATTCATTACGCGTCTTCACATTACTGCATGCGCATATTCGTACACACACACAGACATGAATTGGCGAAACGTATCAAAACATAAAGATAAACAAGGTTTTATCATTCAATATTTTGGCAAATCCATTCTTTATAATGATGCGTTGCTTTTGACCTTTGATTTAGATTTAATCATAATATCGGGTTGCGTAGAAATATACGTTTGAATCCATTTTCTTTTTTTTTAAGTTGAAATTATTTAATATAGATCGTAATATTCAAGGCACTATGAACCATGAACCTATATACTGCAACTATTTCATCATCCCATTCATCGATATATACGCTTGCGGAATTACAACTCTTTAGCGTAAATTTTACGATATTTTTGCAAATCGTCAGTCTTTGTTAGTTTTGGTGATTTGTCACGCAACAGTCACCAATGGGTTGAATTGGTTAGAGAGATATCGGTGGCTTTGAGCACGTCGAAAGAACGTGTTTGTCATATGTAAAAACTAACCGCGTGGGGTATCGCGCTTGTTCACTCAAGATCAAACATGCGTTCGAAAATGAACATTTTCAAAGCGCTTTTGGAGCAGATGAAACCCATCGAATGAGGAGAAAGATGCTACAATTTGGACGAGTTACTTACAAGGAGACCGAATCCGATAAACGTGTTAGGTTTGAAACTTTACAGGGTATCCTCGTATAGGGGAAATGTTACGAACTTCTCAGGAAAAACAACCGTTTATTTTCTCCGGTTGCATTGACGTCGATCAGCTTTGTCTCAGAAATGTTATTCAGGAAGTTGATTGTTAAAATTTCCAATTGCAATAAAAATTACTGTCGTTTAGTATAACGTAATTTTCGGAGTTTTATCGTAAATACGGGATAGCTTTCATCATTAATGGGAAATGGTTAATGGCGCCATTCTATTTCCAAACTTGTTTATATTTACATGTAAGCTTTAATTTTTCATGAAACGGTAAGTTTCACCACAAGCAATCCTTAGCTCATATTCTTATCCATTGCGTAGAAAAGAAAGCTAAAAGATGCCCCAAAATGGTATTTATTTTCTCGATAGCCGGCAATATTGTACCTTCCAAAAGGAGTTGTCTTTCGCCGAAAACTGTTGTTTTCATATAATGAACAATACATGCTTATTTTACTGAAGAATATATTATTATCTTGTTCAATTTCTCGCGACATGATTCAGAATTAAATTTCTTAAATTCGAATTTAAATCTGCTTATGGCGAAACTTCAAGAATTAGATTTTTTCATTGTGAGGTAAAAAATTGGTAATCAACGTGTCTAAACCAATTAGAGAACTACAAGAGACTTAGAGGCACCAACTTGCACTCGCTTATTACCCATGCAAATTGCATTTCCTGGCTTGTGCCGGCCATTAATCGCTAATAGTCTATCGGCCAAAGCTGCTAACCAGGCACGTTAGTCACGGTTCGGATTTCTAAAGACGGCAATCGCAACATGACATCGCCGGCTAACGGACCCGAAACCTCTGTTTGCGTCCCGCCTCACAGTATTCCTCGGTGTTTCAAGAAACCTCAGCTGCTCATTTCCCCCACCGCCTAGCTCGACGCCGCTTGACGTAAGCGTTTGAAGTCCGATATCAGCGGCTCCGTCGAAGGAAACGACAACAGTCCAGTGTTGCTGAACGTACGCGCAACATCGTTGAAAAAAAACTTTTTTTTCTCCGATTTCACGAGCTTGTCAATAAAACAACCAGACGTTGAGATTTTAAATACGCGTTTTTAATCTGTGCTACTGTGTTGAACATGTGTGTTAACCATTTAGCAATGGTTCCTGCGGTGGTTAACTTTGTTGCTAGCAAAGGCAAGGATACTTATTCTGGATTTATTTCCGACCTCATTTGCGTTAGATGTGCCACGCTTTCGGTGAGTTTATACAAATAAGTTCGTTGGATTTCTGTTAGGAATTTGCCCTACTTGTGCATTACACCTTGAAAGAGAAAACGGTATTCGTACAATCACGCAAGCGGCAATGCGAAATGAAGTCGCAGGATTAATAGGGCGAAGTAGGTTGAATTATATAAATATTGTTAAGCAAGAGAAATAAGGATCCGATAATTATACCTTGCGGTATCCCCAAAATTCACCGATTACTTAGATTTAAAGCCAGATTTTTATTAAATAGAGGCTATCTAATAAAAACAATAAACAAAAAAAAATATTGGCGCCATCTATCTTATCGTTAAAAACGTCATGTTGCCGCTAATCTATGATTATTACTGTTTTTCATTAAGACATTAAATAATTACATTTTTTTAAAATCAATTATTACGATCGTAGCAATAAATTTTCACTCGTAAAACCAATGCTATATTGTAAGGTTTGTTTTCATTTTTAAATTGCTAATAAAAACAACAATTTTCGCTACAAATCAAATTGATAAACGCAAACACAACAATTATTCCCGTCGGCTGCCTTCGGAGATTCTGCGAGAATAAAAACAAAAAAAAAAAACAAATTCGAGGTGTATGTCGGGGCTACTTTCAATTTTCTCTTAATTGCCTGCGTAATTGTAACTTCGATGAAGCTAGCGGTTACTTTACTCATACTAAGTTGCACTTTGCTGTGAGGTTCAAACCACAAAATGACAATTTAATTGAAGATCTTGTATGACGTAGGCAATTATGAACTAATAATACAATAGCATCTTAACATTGAACGTTGCACTAATTGTTTGAGTCATCATCAAAAATCGTCTTTATTTTACTGAAAATAATTTTACTGCTGTATTTCTTAAAATTCCCGCTTTATTCGATTATCTCCGTCGAATCTGCATAGATGGCGCTGGTATTATTGCGCATACTTCTTTGCAACTAACAATCGTAATAATGTAATGATAAAATGTTAGGAAAAACTGAACGAAAAAAAATATGCTAATATAACATCATTGACGTCAAAACATCGAGTTTTTTGAGCTTCTAATTTAAATCCGATGCCAATTTTAGAATGATTTATGAACTCGTTCTTTTCGCATACACCATTTTTCATTCAGTTTCTACCGATTAGCGTGAAATTCTTTCGAAACCGGAGCCAATTTTGTTTTTATAACGTGTTGTTATGCGATCGTACGTAAAATTATTGACCCTTAAACTAATCTTCGCAATACCTCGGAGAAAGTGGGCACGTGTCCGTCGTCGAACTTTTGCGTACTCGAAAGAGGAGCCGCATATTGGATATTCATATTCAAAGTAGGTCGATAAGGACGGAGAGCGAACGATGCGCCGCGAAAGGCATCTTCGTTGACGTCATTGCCTTGCTACTTTTTTGTCTAGCGTTCGCTAGTTAATTGAAATTTTATGGTAATGCTAGAAGAGCGAGACACGAATTGGGTTTATAATATAAGACTCAAGTTCTTAAAGTTCGAACAAAATAATTTTTAACATTCTTTTGCGTTCGAATTTATAAAGATCAGCGCTAAATTTTAAGGGGCGCTAGAGGAATGTTACTTTTCGTAATTGGCTTATTTCAGTGTTAAATGACGGAGTTTTTAATGCAAACGGATTTTTTGCATCATCTCCAAGGATTTGGGGATAATTTTCAAGCGCACCCTGTGTACGTTCTATTATTTGCTTATTTATGTATTTATCTCGTAAGAGAAAGCTCGAATATTCTCCTTATCTGCTACGTGCGTAACAATTGAAATACTAAAAAAAAAAGAGGATCTGAAAACAATAATATGTAGATAAGGTGTCTATTTAACAAGCAAAACAATACAGATACAAATCCTGTATTTTTCCTTCTTAAAACTAATCGGTACTAATAACATTAACGATCGTCTGAATATAATTAGAGAAACAAATAGACGTTTTTCTGTAGGATTCCATTACCTCGCTTCGTTTATTCGAAATATACAAATAAATAACGATAAAATCAAGTTTTCGGCGTACGCGAGAGAAATTCCAAATTGTGTTTTTTTTTTTTTTTAAGAAAGAGGTAATAATGAAGCATGCGAACATACCACAGGTATTAAATCACAACAATAATCGCCACTTATTGTAATGGTCAAAGTGGCAAGTGATTTGTATATCTAATCTTACGATAAGATACCGCAGCCAGCTTAATTGTAAATTCGATTTAAAATTTATCATCACTACGTACAACTTCGTTTAAATGCAAGCCCAGCAGGTAACGCGTATAATAAACATAAACAATGACATAGTTTTTGTTTTCTGCAAATTTGGGACAAGGTCACTACGATCCCAGGTTTGATCGTATCGTGAACGTACTCAATGTTAAACCGAAGAAATTCTCAAAATGTATCGCGTCCATTACGTAATCCTTACGATATCGCATTGAGAATATCCATATTTAAGGTAATTCCAAATTAAGTACGTTCGTTTCTCCGTTACAGTCTAACGAAAAGGACATCGATGTCTCGGACTTCTGGAAGAGGCATCCCAAATCGTCGGTGCCTTCGGAAACGCCGAAAAGTGCCTTCAAGAGGTGGAGGAAGAACAACAATAATGGTCCGAAAAATCAGAATTGCTCGAACAAACAAAACGAAGCCCAAGAAAAGAACAATAAGAAAGATGAGGATATGTCGTTATTAAAATTTTTAGCGCTGGTAAGTAATTATTATTGACGAATTCACCGAATTATATTGCCCAATCAAATTTTTCCAAACGAGGTACTGTTATAATAAAATCACAAAAGAGATAACATCGCGAGCATTAAGATAATTGGGTATAATTAATTTTTTTTTGCTTTATCGAACCGCGGTAGTATTCCTGAAGCTACCGATGATGTTTTTATGTATTTTATAATCCATTTTTCGTATTAGTCATTTCCAAATACACCTCTGGAATATTTGAATTTAAAACGAGGCGATATTCAAAACATATCGAAGATAAAATATTCTACGCGAGTCCGTTTCATGCGGATCGCAACGGTTTTCCTGCAAGCGCGAAGTGCTCATAAAGCATGTACGGTTGATCTTCCGGAAATGGTAGCGTGAGAGGTCGTGTCATTGTGGAGGAACTACTGTTCGCATCTAAAAAGGAAGTCGGAAAAAAAACACGAGCCTTACGATTTCGAAGAAGTTAAATCGAGAGATATCGTATGAAACACTCGCGTCTATTTACTATAAACAAACTTTGGTTCCAACCAACGTTAATACCTTTCAATTGAGAAACAATCGAGCTCCGGATTATTTTTAAACTCATCGAACACAGTTCACATAGATCACGTTCCGAAAACATGACATCTTCGTGCGTGCTTCGCTCAAATGGAACCCGAGAAAAATTATGAGACGATATAATAAACGTCGGGATCGTGGGATAAATCGATTAATTCAATCGTCAAACATAGTTTGCCTTAAAGAGATCGATGAAACGATGTTAATCTATTAATTCGTAGAATTTCAGCGAATATCGCCCTTGTTCGATATCGACGAGTTATAGTATAGCGCACGAAAGTTGGTTTATACTTGTGCGTTTCTACCGGAGTAAATTTTAAAAAATCTTCTCGTTTGGTTACAGAATGCTTTAGATTTGAGCGCACCCGCCAGTGACATCCTCTTGAAGAGCCGTAACAGTAGCTGGTTCCAACTGAGCGGGCATCCCGATAGTTTAGCGCCCGCCGGGCCCGGAACCGTCTGGAAGAAGCGTTCCGGAGGCCCGGAAGACACCGAACGCATCGTATACGAAGAGGTATCCCAAGATCCGATCGTCAGAGACATCGTGCCGAAGTATTATCGCGAGGTCGAATACCAAGGCGAGAAATTCATCGAACTTCAGGATCTTCTACACGGGTTCCAGGTAATTACCTCGTTATCTCAACCGGTAATTAATATAATTTCGCCGTTTCGATGACGTTATCGGTGTTATTTTCGCGAAATTCCTCGCGCTTTTTTCCCAAGGCGTTGGAGTTTGTTGTTATAATCCTTTGACATTTAGGTCGTTGTTTTGGTTGTGCGGTAATTATGTTAATTACATGGTTATAGTTTTTTTTTTGTTTTCGGCTAGTTCTAGTTGGTTTGATAAAATACGTTGTGCGAAAAAAAAATTGATTCGATTTTATGTTTTTGATTTACGTTAATACCTTGTCTTTTTCATCATTTCAAGGTATATTGTAGATTGCAGTAGATCATATCTTTAAAAGTTTCAAGAAAATATTTTTCCAAAAGCTAAATGAACCAAAGAAGTTCTTAACGCACAAGTTTAATATCTCCCGCTTTAGCAATAAATTTTCCCCCAGGATAGCTTTTCAAAACTAAATCCTTTGCGTCTCTTGTTCCAGGATCCTTACGTAATGGACATCAAGATGGGAACCAGAACCTTTTTAGAGTCAGAAGTCCAAAAATCCACAGCACGACCAGACCTATACCAAAAGATGATCGCCATCGATCCTAGCGCCCCTACGCCGGAAGAACGCGAATCGAAAGCAGTCACGAAGCTCCGCTACATGCAGTTCCGGGAAAACCAATCCTCGTCCTGCAGCAACGGTTTCCGGATCGAGGCGATGAAATGTCGGGGTTCGCCGCCGGTTACTGATCTGAAGAAGGTGAAATCGAACGAAGAGGTCGCCAGGACCCTCGACATGTTCCTAAATAATCGGGAGGATGTCAAACAGAGACTGCTGCACAGGCTGAACGAGATCAGGACGAAGATCGAACAATCCGAGTATTTTAAGAAGCGGGAAGTTGTCGGAAGCAGCATATTTATGATCTACGATGATGCCAAGGTGGGAGTGTGGTTGATCGATTTCGCTAAAACGAATAAGTTACCGGATGGTGTAACGGTGAACCATCGGAAGCCTTGGGTACCCGGCAATCACGAAGAAGGGTTGCTGTATGGATTCGATACGCTTATCGATGTAAGCATTTTTTTTTTTTGTAGTCATGAATTTAAACGAAATCAATGTCTAAATTACCTTTAATCCAGGTAAAGATAATTATTTCTACGTAATTTCGTCAAAATTTTTCGGCAAATTCTGTCGATTAAAGAAAAATTCCCCTGGTAAAATTGGAACTTTATGAAATCTTATCGCAATTCTCTCGATTGACGTCAATGGCAGGGAAAAGATAAATTAGTGCAAACAATTAGAACCAGATTCGACTCGGGAAACCGCGATAAGGACGGTGTCTCGTGTTCTAATAAACACGTTTAATAAAAATAAAAGGCACACAAGCACAAATTTTAAATAGATTTTATAATAGAATAAACAAGGGAAAATAGTCGCTAGTAAATTGGGTAATGCAAGTAGCCCGTTTGCCAAAATTAGATTCAAATTGCTGCTTGCCTCCGTGTGAGGTCTATGGCTTTTCTATATTGAATTTTATAGCAATCGTATGCCGTATAAGGATTATTCAGGCGTACTTGAAATGGTTACAAATTGATTAGTTGCCAAAAATAACTTTCGTAAATTTTGAAGGTTAAAACGTAGGCTTCCCCGGCTAGAGTCAGTTAAAACTAAACATGTTCCGGCTTTCTCAAAACAACGGGAACTTTTTAAAATTGATAAATTGGCGACTCCTCTACCAACATAAAAAAAAATGTGATTTTTCTATTTTTCCACTTATTGTCTTGCGTAACAATCATCTAAAATACATTCTCCTTATTTACAGATGATCGACAGCATCAAGATAAACAATTCCTCGCCGAAGAACGATTCACTGTCACTGCCGACCGTCACCGTTAAATCCTGAACGTGGTTAGGATTGAAAGAATCTTAACCCGCTCTCAGATTTGACGACCGGAAAGGTCAACCACGGTGAAACATCCGGAAATAACGAAAGGTTTATTTCCCGAATATAAGGCACTGATGTCGATGAACAATTTGGTGGTCTCTCTATTTTCGAAGAGGAGACGAAGCAAGAAGTATGTATGACATAAATATATATATATAAGATATATCCACTGTAAATTGTATAGAGACCTGACTTGTGTTCAGTTGTATTATACACAGACGAAGCAACGTTGAAGTTGCGCAATGTAACAAAAAGACTTGAATTATGAATCGTAGACAACGAGAAGTCCCGTTCTTAAATTAAAAAAAAAAAAAGTGGAACGAGATTGATGTTGTTGTGAAACGATGTTGGTAGAAGTATATTTTGTAAATGTATGTAACGATAGCACTTATTTTTTTATAATACATACGTTGGAATGATGAAAAATTATATAAGCTTTGTGTATTTGACAAATTACATTTTTTTTTTGTAAGACTGCTTAGTTCCAAAGCAAAATATCCCCGTAATGCAGGCAGGAAAATTGGCATTCTTGATGTCGGAGCATATTTTGCTTGGACTTTCTAGTAATATTAATACTTAAAATAAAAATGAGAAAATTATTTCCGTTTCTAGTCAGACATTATTTGTTCTTGTAGTTTATTGTAGTTAGTAAATTAATTTGTTTACGCGTTTAGGTACTTATTTATAGTATTAGTATTTATGTAGTAATTATAACATTATTTACGCTGATGGAGAATTGAAAAAAATATGTGAAGTGACAACAACCAGGATTCCTGTTTGTAAATATCGTAAGCTGTTTTTTGTTTTGTACGATTCGAAACTCTAGCTTTATTGTAATCGTAACAGTAATAATAATAATAAACAATTTCCTACTGTGTACTTATAAAAATAATAAAGAAAATATTTTCAATAAAATTCTTATTTTTCTTTAATTCTTGTTTATTACCAAGGTTGCCACTAAGTAGAATGAATATCATGTACGTAAGTTGATTTGATAAAAAAAAAATAGAATATGGTAAATATTTAATCATAGAGGTAGCAATAACTTCACATTGTTTAAATTTTTTTATTATCACCACATATGCAACCAACATTACTTTAATTACCTCAGGCTCTAGCTTCGTGAGCATTTTAACTGACCAAGTCACACTAACATCGAGTCCTCTCCTTGTCCAACATTTTCGGAAACTCGGAGGCACACGGATGTGATTTTCATCAAGAAATCTAAGAGGCTCTATACTTCCGGAACCATCGCCCCATTAGCCCTCTTTCCAATTTATCTAAGATCGCCAAATACGTTTTCAAGTATTTGTGCACAAAACAATTAGACATTCAATCCGGCCCCCCATTTTTGCCAGAAAATCAAAATTTTAAAATACCTTAACTTGGTCACCTTTCGTTGTATACCTTCGATATGAAGGCTTGTTTCGCAAAATAGGGTCTTCAGATTAACAGCAGCAAATGCGTCAGTCCATTCAAGTCGTGAAATTTCTTATATAATTTCATCAAATTAAAAAAGAATTTTTTTATTTAATCATAAACTATATAAAAATACAATATCTTAGAATAAAACCATACAGCTCACAAAATTCGATGCGATAAGAATTAAATTAACGTAGTTATTAAAACACGTATCACCAGTTGCCGTCTTATTCGACCTAACAGTTTGGATGAGTTCTTTGAACTCCTGTGCGGAAGTATCGTCGCCAACGATTCTTGTAGCCATCATCATCAAGTAGTTAATCTTCAATACAATTAAATTACCGGATCTTTTAGAACTGTCCTGCTTCCCCTCCGTGACACTCGCTGTTTCTCTCTTGATTTTGATGTCTTGGACCACCGCTCCGAGATATTTGTAATCGCAAAATACCCCGTCCAAATCCATACAACCCTCACCTTCGAGAATCGTCATGCTGGAGGAGACCCTGACCTTTTTCGCTTGGTGCCGATACGAGACGCAAACGCAATTTTCCGCTTTGGAAGGATCTTCTTTAGCAATCATCGATTTCAACTCTACGGAATATTGCGGCCCGAATAGCACCTTTACGAAGGTCACGTGCTTCTCCTCGTCGTTCTGTACAACGCCTTCCGTAGGAATGCATTTATCCTGCTGCACGTCCAACGTCATGCAGAGCGACACGTCGTGATGATTTTCTAACTCGCGAACCGTCACGAAAGATAGGCCTGTCACTAGCAAGCCCGGGTAATAGCGATCTTTAGCTTTTAACTTAACGATAAGTGGCGAATATTCTTGCTGCGATATCTTGTCCATCTCGGGCGGTTGGAAGGTACTGTTCACTTTAGATAGATCCATTATCCAAAGGCAAGCTAGTACGGAGATGAAGTACAATTGCATTTTGGAATTTCCCAAGACAGCTGTCAACATTATCACGGGTCAAAATTATTGAATTCGATGCGCTATTTCCTCGCTCATTAAGGCATGGAATTGCTCGATACAATTTAAACGTTTGAAAAGATTTTTAACCGACCGTGATTATTTGATGTCGAGAAGACAGATTCAACGATAAATATCAGGCACAGAAACGAAAACAACTCTTAATTTAAAGCTCACATTTATTAAAATACACCTTTTGGTTGATATGCAAAGCTCTATTAAATCGGAGTAAGCTCTCTTTCTCCTGCTAAGTGGATTCTGCAGAAGCTTGAGCACGGAGTGAATCTACCTAAATTTCTCAACGTTGTCTTCCTCAAAGTGCTTCATAAACCAGTCATTGAGCTTTAACAGGTGTCCTTTATTAGAGGCCGCATTTCTTCGAAAGTTTGAAAATACGATGATGCGGGATCCATGGGGGTAGGTTGGGCGTCATCAAGCTATAATAATCACCATAGAAATCATTTTTGGCATAGACAGAAAAGTCATTTCCGCCAGATCGTGATTCGAAATGAATCTTGTCAGCGTTCTATTAGCATCGTTCCTATGGAACAGCATCGAAACGCAAAAGGTAAAAAGCAACGAAGATTTTGAACGCATGCAGCTGATACCGAAAGAACAATTCGCAGCCGTAATCAATCTGGTCAAAGGCGGCATAAGAGAATACCCATGCGCAATAGTCAGCGGAGTAGCGGTGGTTACCACGCCCGACGCGAGATATCCGAACATATCTTTCTGTTTACGCGTCGAAAAGGAAGAAAAATGTCTCACAACTCTCGGAGAACCGATAGTCGACAAAGAACACGCAGTGGCGTACATGAAAATCCATTTGCGTCCGTTCTACTCGAAAGAACTCGAAAAGATGGCGTACAAGGGCGATTTGGCCGACATAAATGTATGCATCGCGGTCTCTTACGCTCACGAGCCGATCTTGATGAAAATACAAGGCACCACCGTCTTGGAGTGTTTGGCCTGCGTCATTTTGGATGCTGTCATTTGCGATCTGAGATATGTCGGGATATTGTTGGAGGATAAAAAGATCCTTCGATACGACGACATGCTTGCCTTCTCCGTTCAGAATATTGGCGATGACACGAACGAAGAATTATGGACGGAGATGGAGAATGAGATGAGGAGTAACCAAGTTAGATCTAGCAGTAATAATACCGGTACTCCCGTTAGCGATTATCGAAGACACGTTGTTGCCGTCTTTGTTTTTACTATTCTTGTTAAGCTCAGATGATTTGCCTTTGTTTATTTCAATTTTGTTAATAGAAAAGTATACAACGACGCGCTTAAAATTATGTTCATGAGAAACATTTTGGCATAGCATCAAGAATCCAAATAATGCTCTTCCTTAGATTTAGATACTTCCTGAAGGAATCCTACATCACAGTTAACTTGTGGTAACCATGCTCGTATTGTTCTTGGATTTGGTAAAATAAAATGCTGTCTATTAGATGTATAAGCTTTGGGAGAATAAAAATAGAGAGTTTGAGCAGGTTCCTTCATTACTATATTGTATGTTTTCGATGTTTTGCAGGATCTCCATTGTCTTCGTAATGATGCATCAAAAGTTCTAAAGGAATATCTATTAAAATTGCTTTCCATAATTGAATTAAAGCTGTCGCTTGAATGATCTTCTTTTTTGAAGAGTTGTTATTAAATCTTTCGTTGGCTAATTATTTTATAGAATCTAAGTCGCTTGAATGGGAAAATTTGCCATTTGCTGAAAATTCGTCCACCATATACGATGACATACATCATTCGGCGTCAAGTTATAATAATCAATAATCATTTTTGACATAGGCAGAACAGTCATTTCCATCAGATCATGATTCGAAATGAATCTGGTCAGCGTTCTATTAGCATCGTTCCTATGGAAAAAATGGCACCGAATTTGAGTGCTTTATTCCAAGGTATAGCCAATCTGGCCCTAATCGGTGAAAATATTTACTCATGCGGGATAGTCAGCGGTGTGGCGGCGGTTACCACGGCGGATGCGGCTTCTCGGAACATATTTTCTTCTTCCAGCTATTGGGGATCGCGTAGTCGACAAAAGACACGGAGTTGCGTATATAAAAATCCGTCTGCGCCCGTTCTACTCGAGAGAACTCCAACGGATGACGTATAAGGGCGATTTCTTCGACATAAATGTATGCATCGCGGCCTCATGCTCACGACCCGATCTCGATGAAAATGCAAGGTTTCACCGGGGGCGGAGTTGGAAAATAGGATGAGGATGAGATCTAGCAACTCTCCTTAGCGATTATTTTTGTCTTTTTTACCTGTACATACAATAAAATTGCATTTTGTTTTTAGTTTCGTTTGTTTCTGTAACCTTTTCATGTTTTTTACCAACCGACCGAACTTCTCTGAACGGCCGTGTATGTAATACGACCAATATGCTCATTGATCGCTTATGAATTTAGAAGCAGTATGTCAACTGCGCCACTTCGCGCAATCGTACTGCACTTAGACCCGCCGTGTTGTGTAACTTGTTCTAACCGAGAATTTTGAAACCATCAAAGATGTTCCGTACAGCTTTAATACGTGCAAATTCCGCCCTAAGATCATCCATAAATGGATCAAAACCGTTGGTGGCCGCCACGTCTAGTAGGTACATGTCAAAAGAAAGCACCGAAACAGATGAACAATTCGACAGCCGATACGAGGCCTACTTCAATCGCGCCGACATCGATGGCTGGGAAATTCGCAAAGGTATGAACGACTTATGCGGCATGGATTTGGTTCCCGAGCCGAAAATCATCATCGCTGCCATGAAAGCGTGCAGAAGAGTCAACGATCATTCCTTAGCCGTGAGGTTCATCGAAGCCGTCAAAGATAAATGCGGCGGAAAGGTGAACGAGATCTATCCGTACATCATCCAAGAGATCAGACCTGCCTTGACGGAGTTGGGAATCAGTACCCCCGAAGAATTAGGGTACGATAAACCTGAGCTAGCACTAGAGAATATAAATGAAGTTCATTAATTTAAATGTATCGAGTAGGTTGTAATAAGTATTGAACACTTGGTGAGATAATAAAATAACTGTGTAGTTACCGAATATGTTTTATGTTTCTTTTCTTTTTCTGCTTTGTACATATTGATTATAGTAATGAATAAATTAAATAATAGTTGAATGTGGCATTTTTAAATCGGTATTTACTGTTATCTACCTTAAATTTATTGAGATATTTTCAATTTGGCTAGAAATGTAGGGAATATTGGGTTGCATAAGTTGTTACTTGAGTGCAGTTTCCTACTTTTAGTAAATTGAACTATGAGTACTCGTCGACAGATGGCGCAAATAATCCGTATAATATTGGATTAAATATACAGAGGAGATCAAACTAATCGAACTTAGAAAATTTGATTAGTTATTTGAAGTAATAACGTAGGCTTCCCCAGCCAGGGTCAAATAGAACTAAACGTGTTTCGGGTTCGAACCCTGTCATGGTTAAGCGAAAACTCGACGTTTCGCCCACTTCTGGGCCTATTTCTTGAAATTAAACATTTTCTTTTAAAAAATTTTATTGCGTTAACGCAACGTTGGCTATAAAGGTTATCAAAATTTTTAAATTTAGGAATATTTAATACATTAACGACTTGGTCTTGCATCTTCTCGCTACATTCTCAATAACGTTAAGAAAAAAAGACCAGCACCACGTTTTGCCACTGATCTGGATCCGATAATTGGTCAAAGCATTATCATGAAGATCTACGCTGCCCACATATCGCTTGTATTGAGACATAATATTAGAATTTCTTGCAGTTTGATTAAGCCGTTTTGCCTTTCCTAAAGGTTCAAGTGTTTCAGAATGGCTTGCAAGGCTAACTATTGAGTTGTTGTTCCATCCAACAACGCTTACTTTATTATCGTGCTCAAACCGAGCAGCATATGTTGCACGAGGTTTCTTTTTCGTTGATTTGCAAGGTTCAAAAGCATATTTGAGAAGTTTCTGTTTTCGAAGCTGCTAAGGGTAATACGCTTTATGTTGTTTAGCATTTTCTAGAACGCTTAAAAGATCTTTTACAACTTGGCCTTCTAAACCCAAATTGCTGTCGCTACTTTGACAATTTTTGCCGCCATATGGCATAGTTGGAATAAATAACCGCCACTAGAACAAAGGCTCCACGAAGCGCGCACCTTTGCCTCTAATAAACATCTTTGCTGAATGCCGTTCGAAATACGGTACCATTTGCTCATTGATGGAAAGATCCTGTCTAAAAATTCAAAAAATGTTTGTTTAAGTTTAAGCCAAATAAAAGACGTAATTTAGTAAATTTATCATGATTATCGTTGTACGATAGACACAGGTTCTTGTTTTATGCTGATGAAGCGTGACGATGATGAAGGTTCCGTGTAGTCGTGGCTTTCACTCTCTGCACTCCTTTATCTTCGTCAGATGACCAGTACATGTACGTGTTTTTAAAGGAAGTTCGAATACGATAAAAAATAAAATTTTCATCAAATAAAAATTCCGATTTATTGTGTGATGAAACCACAGAATTGAGAATGGGCGGCGTCTAGACGCCGACATCGATAAATGATTTTATTAAAGACAATATTACCAACAGTGACTGCACCTCTTCATGCAATGGAAATCATCTGGTAATATTTCGTGAGCTAATCAATTGATTAAATGAACGGGAACTACAAAAGTGTACAGTGAGATTTCTATGTTTTGTCTCCCCCCGACCACTCGTAGCCGTGCCCTCGAATTATTGTAGGATTTACAGGTAGATTTTATTACTTTATGATGGGTATTCCCAATAAACGCGGTCCTATGCATTTATTTGCTGAATCTAAGTCCTCGGCCTTGCCACGTCGCGGAATATTTGCAAAGGGGGAGACAAAACATAAACCGTCCACTGCACATCACCAACACAAAGAGATTTATCAGCGTCGCTCAATAGCACAGTTGACGCTTATACGTAATTCCTTCTGTTGGGTTCCATCTACCTTATTACTTTCGTTACTATTTACTATTACTACGACTACTACTATTACACTTCTACTTCCTATAAACAGCTGTACAACCTAACAATCGAAGGCATGCAAGCGCGGTTAGCTTTGAATGCGGGCCACATTCGGTACGTGCCTGCAATAGGCTCGAGTTGGGTCCGGGACGAACAGCGACGTCGTACGTATAAGTTTGCTTCGATCGTCGAGGACGAAGCGCGTGTTACAACAGATGAGTGATTGATTTGTTTGTTTGTTTTGTATCTTCCTTTTATTGACATTGACATTTGTCGTTCGCGTTTTAAAGTTTAAAGGAGCCAAAGCGCGCGCGGGATAGATGATGTAAATGATACAGTGGCGTATTTCGCTGGAATTTTATAATTTATAATGTGCCATGTCGATTCACTAAAGAATTTTAATAATTCTGTTTATTAAAAAAAAATTGTGTAATATTATATTTGTGAATGTTTTTCGAAATGAAATTGATGGACAATAAATTTCAATAAAGGTGAGTTAAATTTGCAACAAAATAATAGAAATAAATACAGGGAAACAATTTTTTTATTTCGGTGATAATTATAAAAATTATATATATTTTTTTAAGTGTGAGATGTATATTTTAATAGAATTGTTAAAAATAAATACATAAAAAGCCATTGTATATACAGTGTGCTAACCCAGGAGCAGGACAATGCGATATCTGGGGAGCGAATGGAGATTTTCAAATTCCGAAAGCTTTGTTACAAATGTTGTGACGCCCTCAATCGTTCACTAGCAGCTCACTAGACAACAATGAAGAGGGGGCGAGGTTATTAATAATAAAAGATTTAAGTAATAAACCCAGCAGAAAGCATCTAATTATTAACCAATTGTGTTCATAAGATTTTAACATATAAAACGAGCACAAATTAGAAGTATATTTACAAAAGAAAATTTAGAAATTAGTGATTTAGCTACAGAACGAGGGCTGCATGATTATAACGAAAACATTAATAAGTTTGCTCAAAAAAGTCTATATGTTACGTTTCGTTTGGGTGCCTCTGTATAGCCTGATTATAATCTAGTTATTTTTCAAAGACTCCAAAATATGTACTTGACCACTTAAATATTAATTACAGGGTCTTGGTTTACATTTATTCAACAATTACAATTAAATAATTCTGTTTGTCCCCGTAGATGGTAGATAGTAGAAGTTCGGCCCTCTCAAATGATGGTGGAACCTCGTCTTTCCTACTTTCTGAAAGCTAAATTTAGTAAATATGGTGGGCAAGGGAGTAATTCGTATCTTATCTCATGGAATTTTGCAAATGCGGACGTTTATCTTTCACGAGATTGTTGAAACGATCCAATAAGCTGAAATAATACTTGTGTTGATCGTTTTGCCCTTTTCAAGGTTTTTTAAGGTTGGCTGATAAAGCGACTCTGACTTTCTTTTGAGCCGACTGGCCGCCAAAATTCTACCACATTTCGTCAACAGTTATGAGTAGAGATGACAAGGGCAGGTGAATTATTATTTTTTTTGCAGCGACTCGTGTTTTGTCGACTCTCGGGGAAACCAGAAGGCAACACGAACCCTTCCTTATGAGACGAATAGACATGAGTCTGTCTAGTTGCTTCTGAATCGACGCCAAAAATCGTCCGGATCGCGCTTTAACATCGCCGAATATTTCTTTGAAGTTGTCAATTGTGAGCAATTGCGACACCCATCTTGCCGAAAGCTTCCTCATGTTCAAACGAGTATCTTGTCACAGGCTATTTTTGACGAAAAATAGTTATTTCGATTCTTTTACCGATATAGTGTCTCCCCTCGCATAATTGAAATTAAAACGTTATCTATGCCGACGGATCTTAACCTTCATGCGAGGATTCTTCGCGTGAAGACACAATATACCACTTTACAACATAAAAATTTTATTTCTCACAATAAACAATATACATCCGTAGGTGCTTAATCTCCATTTCACGAGATGCTGTAAAATCGCATGTTGCTCAATCCCCGAACACATGGGCGCTAATTGTGGGCATGCCTCATTTGCATCAAATTCTTGTTCCTCTTATCTCTCGGCATCCTTCTCACATTACAACTTTATGGAAGAGTTTATTTCGAACAAATGTAAATATTATAGCGTATTTAGTACGTTACGTTTGAGGTAATCTCCACGGTATGCTGCTTTATTGCATGTATTTTCGCTTTTATAGACTGTTTCTGTTTGAGGAGTAGCTTTTGATTGTTTTACAACGGCAATTTTCTTGTTCCAGTATTGAATAGAAATATTTGTCGGTACAAATGAACGAACAAAAGTCCTATTATCTATGCGGGGAAAAACGCGCACACAATAATACACAGCCGTGAGTCCGTGTTTTATTGCTCCGAATGTGTGCTAGATGGGAATTTAATATTTTCAAGATCTAATTAATGGCGCATCTTTAGAAAATACATATATTCCGATATACTGGATGTTCCATAAAAAAGACTGTTCTAAATGGAATACCTTGTATATTTTCACATTATTAAAAATCGTTAACTACATTTCATTCATCCCTAAATTATGAAAGTAACCTGTTTTCGTGGTTTTCGAATTATACCCTAGTGTTGAATGGAACATTCTGACTATTACGTCGAAATTCAAGTGTTTATTAAAAAAAATTAATTAACCTAATCCGCAATAATTTATTTACGACTATGCTCTTAAAGGGAAATACCGTACAACTATAAAAACTTAATAAATTCGTACGTCACACGGCACCATATAGAAAGTGCGGTTTATGCCCGGAATGAAACGTGCAAATCTCGCTCTTTAAAACCGCATTATTTAGAATTTAACCCAATGACATAGTTGTATAAAATTTATCGGCGTATATGGAAGTCAGTTTGCACATGTTGGATATCTCACATCCCGCAATAGCCGCTTATTTTCTCGAATTGCTGGAGGTAATTAAGATCGAATCTACCGAGACTATTATTAAAAATAAATGTTGTCCTTATGTACAAGGATAACACGCAGAAAAAAAAAATCCGTGACGTGGATAATTCCACATTAAAAAAAAATAATATCTGCAATGTCGTTGCAATTATATTAAAGCAGAATTAATTTTTCATACATTTCTTTCACGCTCTTTTAACATTGTGCCTTTCGTTTATAGACGCCTACTTCTTTTAACGGCGTATTGCCGGCGGTTGCTGAACGCTTACAAATCTTCCTACCCTATTATAGCCTTGGATATTCCGAACGTATTTCTAAGAGTCATATTCCTGCCAGCGATCAGCAGTTTCTCCTTCCACCTGGCAGAATCCACACGTTGTCAGGCTTAGAATGCTCGTGTATTTCTTGAGCGTACAGTGTCCTCTTGGAAGGATCGCTATTGTTTTACCGGACTTCCTGCTTCTGTCTAATCAGAAATTGTTTGTCTCTGATCTGGAATACCCTACCACTCTTGAGATTTCTTGTCTTTCCATTCCTGCAATGTCTTCGATACATTATACCGTTGAGCCTTCATATGCAAAATCCGAAAATCCGCGTCATATGTTATCATTGGTCTCATGATGTAACCACAGCATTATTGTTAGTTTCAATGCAGGTATATAATAAATTTGTTGATGGTTTTATTAATGTTAGGGCTCCATATAAGTCTTTAGTCCAACCATACCCCAAGGTGTTCCGTTTCTTTGAAGAAGAAATAATTTCCCATATATCTCTTTCATTCGGAACCTCCGTTTAACATTCTGTTTTTATTGCTCCTTTCGTTTATAGATACTTGTTTCTCCTAACGGCGCATTGTCTAGCCGACAATTGCTCAACTCCTCCTCCTACGAACCTTCCTTGTCCTGTTATAAACGTCGAAACTAGACACGAGAAACTAGAGATGTGTAATAATGGATTCTACGTAAGAAATACGAAGAAGAAAGAGAAGTTATGTAGCGAGTAACAGAACAATCAATTATTTTCTCGCATTACACATTTACAGCGCATACCTTTTGTATACCAGGAATATAAATATATACGGCCTCCAAATCGACCAGCATCGAGTCTTAGATCCCCCTCGGGCTGGGCGCTCTGTTGCCGTGTCTTTCGCTACGGACGCCGCACGGACGTGGATTTATGATGGGGTTCAGGTCATTACTTGCTATTGAGATCGGTTCGTTTCATTGAACGGGTTCGGTTGGGAGATAATAGCCGTCTGATTGAAATAGATCGAGTTGTGATTCCGAATTCTCGATATATCGATTAAATAAAAATATATCTTGAAGGAAATATAATCAAAAATTTTCTGTGATGACAGTAAATAGTTGATGAATTTGCAACTCTCCGTAGCAAAGTCGATTTTTACAAGGAACGAATAATGAAAACCTGACGCGGTTTTCACTTCCACATCTAAAGAAATCATATTCGCACTTTTCTTGCACATGTTCTTTCGCGTAACTTTCGCATTACTTTAACTTTCTCTCGTTGCATGATTTATAAGCGCTACCATCTGGAAATTGGAATCGCACGAAATTCCTCAACATTGACCATTGAGTCCTCTTAAACTATCTTCCTATCAAGCTCTCGTCGTGTATATCTGACCATTAATTTAGAAACTCTTCCTCTGTCCAAGGTTGCTGTCAAATAACAAATAACAACCGACATCTTTCTCTTACAAGGGTTTATGGTTAGATGGTAGGTAGTCGAATGAGAAAATAAAAAGTAAACCCTAGATCACAGCAGGTGAAATATGAAGGCTTGATATTAATTTATGATTTTATTTGTGTGTGTATTCTCCTTCCTAGTCTAATAATAAACGGTGTTCCATCACAGATCACAGCAAGCAGTAGATAAAAAAAAAAGGTGAACATATAAACGTAACGTGTTCCTGTGATATAATGGTTTGAAATTTTAAACGGTCTATTACATAAATCAACCCTTCGCTCGCGTAATATGTGGAGGAAAAAATAGATTTTTTTTTTAATGCGTTAAATAACATGGCATGAGGTTAATTATACAGAAGGTTGAGTTATTTGAGGGTTATTTATATAAAAATTTACGCTCTTTTATCTATATTTTCTAGAATCTCATATACGAGGAAAAATTGTTTTCTGTGACTTAGATCAAACTTGCTTTATGAATCAACTTGTTGTGTTGATTTAAATAATGTAATCTTGTGATTGTTCAGCAGCAGAAATCAAAAGGAAGTTGAATGCAGTTTATAAAGACCAGACACCTTTGTTGACTACCAGCAGGTACCGGTTTAATGAATTTAAATTTGATGAGGAACGGCCAGGTCGCTATATTTTGGTGATTATGGACGATATGATCAATAAAATTCATGATATCGTCTTAGGAGGCAGCGGGGTGAAGATTAGAGAGGTTGCTAATAAGTGATACATCTTAATTGAACATGTGGAAAATATCCTTCATGAAAAATTAAATATGAGAAAGCTATCGGCGAGATGCTAACGGAATCGCGAGACAACTTCAAAGCAATGTTTGGACAAGTTTAAAGGCAATACAAGTGAGTTTCTGCGACGTTGTAGTTTTGTTGAAACGGATTGTGAAGTTGGGCATATTTTTCGGATGCTCCTGTCCAGTTCATCCCACAACAACTCTATCGGGTTCAAATCTGGGTTTTGTGGGGGCCATGTCATTACTTTCAGGGTGTGCTATTCTTCTTGCTCCTTTAGATAATTCTTACACACTAACGCAGTGTGTTTTGGGTCGTTGTCATGCATGATTCTTTAGTATTGAAAATAATTTTCCTTCCTCATTACGCCCTGCACTCTGCATAAATCTCCCGTCCCAGCAAAGGAGAAACATCCCCACACTAACACAGAACTACGCCCTTGCTTCACTGTAGGCACAATGTAGTTCGGGATCACTTTTCGGTTTTAGATCTTCGGACATAAACTCGTCGATTTTGCCCAAAAACCCCAAACTTTGACTCGTCACTCCAAAGCACGTGTTTCCAATCATCTAACGACCAATCTAGATGAGAACGGGTCCACTGTAGCCGTTTTGCTCCGTTGCCCCGACGTAATAAGGGTTTTCGAATGGCAATGCGTCCATGAAGGTCCGCTTATTGAAGTCGACGTTTTACCGTACTCGCCGAAACTTGTTCTTCACGGCCGCGATTGACTTCGGCTGCTATTTGTGGCGCTGTTAATTTTCTATTGCGTTTGCTGAATAATACAATTCTCAAATCTTCGGCTTTTGTTGTTTTCCAAGATGCTCCAGGACGAACACGATTTTCTATAGTTCCAGTTGTCCGATATCGTTTTATGGTGTCATTTACTGTTGAACTTCTCGTATTTATTTTTTCAGCAATTTGTCGCCCCGAATATCCTTCTTCAAACAGCGTAATAATGCGTGAACGTTTTTCTACACTGGTAGGCTTGCCACGTGCCATTTTGAAGTCAATTTTCTTAAAACTTTCGCGCAAAAACGACAGATGCACACCAACACACGTTTAACAGTAAAACGAAGCAAATTTATATCTTTACGCCTGTGATAAATAAACAAGAGTGATGCTGCGGTATATTTCCTAAATGTATTGTTCGTTAATAATCCCCAAACGACCCGTTTCGAAAGAACGGTACTTCCGAGAAATTCTCGGAATGATAATAAAAGGGACTTTATTGTGGTCGTCGCAATATTTCTACTTTACATAATAATTTATGGCTTTAATCCCTTAGAAAAGAGTGTATGCTTAATATTTTTCTAATTTTATGTATTAATAATTGTATACAGTGTGATATAATAGATTTTTATTGTATGACCGAACTTCACTGAACGGCAGTGTACAACATATCAACTTAGTCTCATATGTCTAATGCTTCGATGGGATTAAGATGTAAAAAAATAATATTAACAGAATAGATCAGGTTACTCGCGTCCGTCAATATTTTAACCTCAATAAACTTCGATAAATAAATCCGCCGATATTAAATAACAAGGAAGTATATCTTTTACGACTCTCAAAAGCAACCTAATACGAAGTTGGCATTCTATAACAGTACAATCTGGATAGGCGCATTGCATATCACATTGTAAGTACAACGTTACGTACCTTCTCGATGCAGCGAGCTGAAATTGGAAACCATATTTATGAGAGTCGATTGAAACGTACAATGTATCATGATACGTATCGTTTCAATGTCCCTCCCGACAATGATATATTAATAACGTCAAGACGGACGATAGAAATTGTAGCTCAAAGCTTTGAGATTTACACAATCCGACCGGTTCAAAAGTTAAAAGGAGAAAAGAAAGCGCCGGCGAGCCGCTAGAAGGAGAGGATGAAAAATTGTTAACGTTCCGACGGAAAAAGCTGTTAATGTGCGTCGATAATGGAATAATTTAAAATAATGAAACTGTTAAAGTGAGTGGATGTAAACGCTGTAAATGGAAGACGCCAGAAGGTAATCAAAAATAAGTAGAAGAAGATATTTCAGCGGCTCATATTCAAATAATGTTAATGCGTTAACGTGTAACGCGTAAGTATGGATAAATAAGGTTAATTACCAGCAAAAGAAGGATGTCAATTACGTATATTATGGTTGGAGGTGTTATTTTTTTTTTTCTGTAGATCGCTATCGTTACACAGCTTGCAGCCTCTCATTTATTTTAATGTAACTTTAAACTTTATAAACAAGCGCGGTCTGTATACTTCCTTCTAAAACTTTACGCTGGACGTAATTTTGACCAAAATTGCCAACATTTCGTCAAATGAGTATTCTCCAAAGTTTCTATACCTGATCAGTATCCATTGTTAGAGAATTCCTCTTCTTCCGTTGGTTGAAGCTTGTCTTTTCTTTACCTACTTCCTGTTTCATAGTAAATACTACGAGCAAGTTTCATACGCAGTTATGAGATCTCCTCTGTCTCATGTCGTCGCCTATATCTTTATGGAACAAGCTCTATTATCTCACAACGGCCACGTTGATGACACCTTTGTCGGTTGGCCTCATGAACTCGAATTTTTAAATAATTTCCTATCGTTTTTGGAGGTCGAATCAGACGGTTGCCTTCCTTTCGCACAAAGACAGATTTCTCAATGGCCTCTTTCACCATCATCCAGCACAAATCATCATTTCTCTTATTCAAGAGGGAATTCCCATAAAGGGGGGAAGACGACAATCTCCATCTTTTAGAGTGAGTCGCCTTTGGGAGAAGACGTATTTGGCTAAGTGTTTAATTGTCCAATCAGACTCAGGTAATCAACAATACCAAACGATTATTTCAACCACTTCGGATTAGCAGCCCCCTCCATTGTGCAAAAGGAACGATTGCTCAGTGGTAACATTGGGACCATCAGCTAAATATAGCTCAGCTAAATATTTCTTCGCCTAATCAACTTTTGAAGAATATGAAACCGCTGCTACAGTTATTTTAATCTGCTGGAGATTTGCATTGTATTTTAACAATAACCAACTCACGATATCCCACAGCTATACACATGTACAACCTCTTAAGCTCGGATATCAGCCAATTTTACTGCCGGTTTCTCGTTTTTACAACGTTCGTAAATCATTTCTGGTTTAACTACCATACCGCCGATATACGCGAAAAAACATCAATTTAATCTCTAAATTTATCCTGTAATATGTGGAATGAGTTATTATCGTTAAAAAGGCCATTCCTCGTAAAGAGGATTCCGCATTATACATATTTATGTGTGTAGAAGGGACCGTTATTTGTTAGTGAGACATAATTGGAGGACGATGATTACGTCCGACGGATTGTACTACCATCGTTTTCCCATAATCTCTACTTTTAAGAGGTTGTTGATATTGTAATCTGGCAGCAGCGGTGCGGTTGACCTTAATGCGCGTCGTGTTCCTTTGTTTGTTCTTCGTGAATCTCCTCGTACCGGATGGGTACAGCGAAAGAAAGATGTTTAGATAAATCTTTCGTCTACAACTATGTATATACGAGGGGTTAATTCCCAGAACATTAACATTAATAAAAAAATATTTTGTAACATAGACCCCTTGTTTTTGGACAGCATTTTAATAACGTCTCTAATCCATAAAAAAAAAAATTCTTTGGTTTATCTGCAAAATACCTTTCAACAATCGTTCATAAATCTTGTTCCTTTTAGCGTTTTTTTTCAGGTTTGAAAACAAAAAAAAAATAGTCACTCGGAGCTACATCTTTTGAAAGTTTTGAATTCTGGATTGGTGCATTGCCGTACGGAAACGTAACACCTTGCGTGCTTTTTCATGTTAATACAATCTTTACCTGTGCGGATATTGCATACGACCCTTACTTGACTGGTTTAAAGGCGGCAAGAATAATAGTGTCAGAGTGACTTGGCATTCGCGGCAGGCGACGACTCATAAAAAAAGCTTAAAAAGTTTTTGAAGCGCTTAATAAAAACAACACACGTCTACTTCACAGCATGCGTACTTCTACCATAAGCGTATTAAAGCTTGCAAACTTAAATAAAGTCACAAGCAGCACAGGTTAAGCATTGCACTGAAAAAATTAATTCAATAAATCGAGTTCGTCGACTTTGTTTTGTTAAAGCGATTCTATAAATTTATTACTGCAATGAACTGCGTTTATCAAATTGAAACCTGTTTATCAATATAATAAATATCCATTTATTAACTTATTTTCGTGAGAAATTTGTGCCAAACTAGAGAGATTAATAAATGCATTCTTTATATCAAGTGTTCATCGATATAGCAAATAACCTTTTATTAAAATGAAAAATTCGTCCGTTGGGCCAATTTTGATAAAAAGAAAGTGTTACATTAATGTACTTTTTTATTGTATTTAGGTACGTTTTTTGTTCAGTGTAAATAGAAACACGCCTTAACAAATGCAATGTATTTTTGTTTATTTCATATTTTTCTTTTGCCAGTTGAATATTTTACCTTAATTTCAATTAATTTTAATTAACCTACCCACTTGGTCGATCTTAAATTTATTTTTATAATAACAATGTTACTGAAACCAAAGAAACGGAAGAAATGGACAAAATACCTTAGACCAGGTACGTTAACCCTAATAGTTTCCATATTAGCCCGTCCATTTCCCCGCCATACGGCGTTTTCACCATATGGTCGTTATCTACGGAGAAACAACGGCATCGTTAATCAAGTCGACTATGCCGGACAGGAAATTAACAAGAGAGCGTTTAATAAATTTCATTTGTTCCCTTAGATCCGTCGTCGAGATAATACGACTTCACGGTCTCGACCGAAGAATGTCAGTGGGTATATCGCCGTGGTACCATCATATGTTATACATGAAGGTCCAAAAGTATTTTCCGAATATGAATATTTCTAGAAAAGGCGCGTTGATTTTTGTTTTTCGTGTACAAACGTTTGGGGCTATCCGCGGCCTAATTTCCAGTGTCATCGGAAGTGATGTCGCCCTGTATATCTTTATGTTTTACGTAGAAATTTGCTACAATCCAGCGATTTCAAAGCAAACAACGCACACCTCCATCACAATCAGATACGCTAAAATACTACCGGCTAGCGTCCGGCCGCGCGTCTTAAAACTCGCGATTACGCAATTATCTGGTTCAACAACCGCCAAACACAACTGCGCCAACTCATGCATCGAAAATCACAAGACGTTAACCTTGACGGAATGCAAGACGTTGTTATTACATATTACGTGTTTCTGCTTGCCTACTATAATAGAACGTCTTATCTCTGTATACATGCGTTATAAAGACGCCGTCGAAATAAGCGCGAATGGTAGCCCCACCATTTCTGTTTTAATTGAGTGCTGATTCATTATTCACTTTCACGTGTTGGGTTTAATGTTAATTTTCGCGTGTATTGAGCGATTCTTCAGGTTCTTTATGGCGCAGAGGTTCAAAGCAGAAATCCTGTAGGCACTTTCTTTTTTTTTTCGCATAGGGATCGTGTCCTGTGCAATGTGCATCAGATGATTTATCTATTAAAGGGACTCATCGTCGAATTTAATGGTTTTCCCATCGACGCTTTTAGACAAACTTTTCTTTATGTGATTGTAATTTTTTGAGCAGGCTCTGATTTCGACATCATTTTTACGTGTCATCGAGAGCTCTTTGCCCAAGTTGCATATTTTCCATGATCATCGTATTCTTGTACCTCATCTTCGTTAGAAGCTAAATTCTGTAGATCATCTACAACAAGATACCAGAGCAGAGGTGATAGGATCCCTCCTGAGGGGCAGCTTCTGTTGGCCTTAATTCAGGAGATAATTCAGGAATGTACCGGTGTATCCAAGTTTTATTAATAGTTATTGGTCGAGGCCAAAACTCCGACTTATTTCGCTTAAACCGCTTCAAGGAGGCTTCAGAATCGTTGTGTTTGGTCCTGAGGGAGCAAATATTCGGTTAATATATGACAAACACGTTTTCTCGGGATGCTATTGTCGCTCTCTTTCGAGGGTCGTCAAGCACCGCTGATGAGCTTTTCCGATGTTACCGTACCAAGCTGGTACGGCCTTTCTCAAGTTACCTTATTAAAAGCGTTAAATTGAATTTTTCACTGCTCTGCCTTCAATATAATTAATTGCGATACTTTCGGCTGTGCGTTGTGAATTGCTTCTTTTCGGAGCTTGCTCTGCATTAAAATGTCATTCAGCAGAAGCGATTACGCAGAGCTTTCCGCATGTATCTCCATTGACAGCGATGTCTTACCATGTTGCGTTTATATTTGGTAAAGAAGCAGATTCCTTCGCACCATCATCCTTTTTCGGTCAACGTCATTGCTAAATCTAATTACCCACGAACGATGATACTAAATCTATAGCCGAGACGAATGCTGTAGGTATGCAATACCAAACGTAATTAACTTGACCGATGTCCAGCCCCGCATTCCGAATACTTGTACAGCTACATATTAGGGCCGTTTTTTTTTCTCTTCGTCGGTCGAGTGGTGCGATGATTTATGCCCGTTTCCATTGGCGTACCAACTGCGTTAAAGGCCGTTCGGCATCGCGATTGCGATCCTCCGGCTTCGAGGCTGAAACGTCTCGAAACGGCTGGAAATTAATGTTAGCATAAAACGGCAATAATTCACGGATCCGTACGTAAATGATAATAATGAGCGGGAAATTGAACGCGGTAAGTGTTAGTAAGTATTCGAAATATTTTGATTGGATTGCTTTGCAAATGTAGGAAAATGTAGGAGACAAAGTACTGGCGTAAAATTATAAAAGCGAGATCCGAGAAATCGTTCCTCAAAGAGCGAGCGAAATATTAGGAACGGCTTGTGAACTAGTAAATCATATTCCACTTAACCTTAAACAATATCAATTGTCCTTTAAATGACCTTCCAGCACGCAAATTCAACATTATCTTTGAACCCGTTAACATTTCCAAAAGCACACGAGGTTAACGCATCATACGTTGTATCTCTTGCGGCAAACGCCTACGGAAATTCAGAGGAATTCGCGGGTAATAGACACGCCTCGTCATTCAAATGGCTTAATCGCATACTCAATGGGAATTCTTTGCCATATTTCACGGTCCCCTAATCAGCGTAATAACACCGCTTAAACAAATGGCACAAATCTCCGCAGCAATTTAGCCATTCCGTTTGGTAAGGCAAATACCGGTCTAATTATTTCTACATGTTCTACGTGTCTAATGGAGGAAATTAAGTAAGCGATCAAACGCTAATTTAGACAACGCCTCATCTATTTCGTCTCGGAAAAGTCCGTGGAGGCCGTAGCTGTAATTGTTAGTGCTTATATGTAAAACCTAAATGGACTAACAAATTACCAAATGGAATCGTCGTTATGTATGTGCTAGTTCTAGCGAGTTTTATGAAGGAACTGAGAGCTGAATCTGGTCGCAGAAGAAAAATTCCACGTTGTGGGAGATTTTGAATTGCACGATTGCGGTATTCCTTAGCAGCTGTGATTCGTAAATATACAGGGTGTAAATTGAAAGAATCGATTGATATATGAAAGAGGAACATTGGAAGATGCTCAAAATTTGGAGTAAAGCCTACATGAACCGGAGTGACCAAATTCCGCACTTTGTGTTTTTCCCTTTCAAAAAATGCCATCATTTAAGGATTCAAATTCTGACCCTTTTCTCAGAACTTGATAACCAGAAGAGTTACAGGATCGTATGTGCGCAAGTTGGAAAGATCTCCTCAACTGCTGATGATCTTCAGAGGCGTTTGCAAACATTGTACAAGAAAATAAAAATTACAACAAGAGCTGCATATAACTGGATTAGTCGCAGTAAACTGATCACCTGTAACGCTTACTTCCAAACAATTTCAAGCGTAATCACACGAAATTTTCAACAGCCATAACAATCGTAAAAATACCAGCGCACGTTCGGCGGAAATACCATCAGCAAACGGTGTTGCTTCGCGCGATTACGGAATCTTGTTTTTAGGAGTTATTTTTACGACTATACCGATGACTCCCGTTATTTAGTAGAGTAGGTATTTATATTTATGAAGGAAAAACCAGACGGTGAAAGAGCGCTGTTACGTAAGAGAAATATAATAAAATAATCATTTGATAACTTAATGGCAATATGGCGCGGTGATAAAATTCATGAAAGAAAGTTTTAAAAAAATATTATAAAAATTGTTGTAATTGTTCCAAAATTGTTACCAAAACTAAAACATTATATTCGTGACTCCAAAATCCCGGCGGAAGAAGTTATTGCGTCAGGAGAAGCGTCCATTCAGAACCTAGATGCTGCAACGAAAGATTATATAAGAAACAGATGCAAAATTTCAAAGGACTTGAACGAGGTTAAAAGTTGAAAGCCGCCTCAACAATTTGCCACCATCATGAAGAATTAAGAAAAAGATTCTTGACTATTTATGACTAGAGAAACCAGAGAGGCTCTGGAAGATTGTCCAAAACTTTTTCAGAGACAACTCCTACAGATGTAGCGCAAAATTGCACTCGAGAGCTTTCGCAAAAAGAAAATCGACCGGGGATACATTTGTTACAACAAACGCGAGGATAATCGCAATCCATAACTCCAACCGGCGACTTCGTAGCCGTGCAGAACATACGATTTCTCGTACATCTAACAATAGACAAATGCCTTTGGGTGTCGTAGGAGAGAGAGAGCAACCGAACGTGGGGTACGGACACGGCGTGTTCTTCTTCTTCGTCTTCTTTACCTCCTTCTCTGGCATTTTTTCCTTATCCTCGTAGTAGTCTGTATATACCCTTGCGGACACAATGTGCAATCAACGTGCGCAAGATAAGATCTCGCGAGTCTGCTATCTGTTGCTATATTCTTGCGCTTCGCCTTGGACGCCGCTGAACTTTGAACTTGACGCGGTTCACACGGACCTTTCCCGGAGAGGGCGCAGTTTACCGACCGTTTCAAGGTGGAAAAAAACGATCTAAGCCATTAGTTTATGTTTATTTTGCGTTTTCTAGATGATTTAACATTTTCTTCTTTCTACTTAAAGCATGCTGAGCGTTAGAGACTTACGTAGCTAACACCAAATAAGTCTAGAATGTGACTAAGAAAGAGCGAAGTTACCAATTCGGATGCAGATAGTTTGTATAGATTTATTGTTGTCATTGGCGTACTGGAGTTTTGTAGTAGAGGTTGCGCCTTATTATTATTCTCATTGTTGTCTGCCTGTTTAACGTGCCCAAATGTCGGAGGGACGATTTGTATTTGAGAATACAAGATCCTTCGGATCACATCTTCAATGATATACGCACACTTTTATTTCACGTATTCTTTACACGTTCCATTTCACGATATACTTATTTTGCTACAAGCTTCACGCACCAATTGCTCAATATCTTTAGCGGAATGGCCTATATAGAGCGGCTCCTTTATGGCTTTCTTTCACGTTAGAAATCGGCTCACGCGTTCGAATAATTTTTTCCTCGTTCGTTCAGTGCGCGGTAAATAAAACGGACGAGAACGACGGTAAATTTTCTTCGGACGGTGCGAGACATACAGGAAGACCGAAGTTATTTACTCACTAACTGATGATATTTTGCGAGCCATAGATGGTGTGGGACAGGTTCGCCATTCTTGTTGTATTGGGCCAATCGAAGGCTTTCGACATGAGTAACAGTTATTTATGGGGGAATTTGAGCTTAGAAAGTAGATTTTATGGTATGTTACTGAATTCTAATATATTGTATTCTGGTGTACCTCAGGGTTCTAGACCCGGTCCGGCTCACTCATGTTCTGGAGTCAAACAACGCGCTTATTGCAGATTTTGTTGTATGGATGTTTATAGTTCTTTATTCTCCAGTAACGTCTTGGTCAGTGGCTTGTAATGGGACCGTGTGAACCTGCAGATAAAACATGCACAAGACGCTGGCGAATGGGCTTCTTCAAGCGATCCTCTAAGAAAAAATAATATTGTCGTGGTACAAAACCTTCAGAGCTAAATGTATTGTTCGTTAATAATCCCCAAACGACCCGTTTCAAAAGATCGGCACTTCCGAGAAATTCTTGGAATGATAATAAAAGGGACTTTATTGTGGTCGTCGCAATATTTCTACTTTACATAATAATTTATGGCTTTAATCCCTTAGAAAAGAGTGTACGCTTAATATTTTTCTAATTTTATGTATTAATAATTGTTTACAGTGTGATACAAAGACTAGAAAGCGTTAGAAGAGACGGTACTTATATTATATTTGGTCCGGACATCGCCTAACGCGACCTTAACTGACACGTCAAACGCCTCAAAATACTCTACGTGAGTCGACTGCACCAGTGTCCGCATTTTTAACACTTCTTTAAACAAACCACACTTAGCACACGAGACTCGTTTTAGCATCTTAATCTAAACCTAGGTTACAAATTTCAGGATTAAGTTTATCCGTAAATAGCTCCTAAGCGATATAAATATATACAGTCCCACGGCTTGTACATGTACGGGTACCATAAGATATAAGCGACTATAAATCTCCGTTGACAATAGGTAAGAGAACAATCTTCCCCCAGTTTCTTCGAGGCTTTTGTGAAAATATCTCTGCTCCGCTGCGCGTATTTTTTCATCGGGCCGGCGCTGCGTCTGCTTCGGTTCTTCTTCCTCGCCCGTACACCTATTCGAAATAAGTAATAGAGTTCGCGGGGTCAAGGCATTGTCGTTACGACGATGCAATCAACGTAATTTACTACCATTCACCGTAGGATATTGCGCCGCACAGCTGTACCGTACTTAATCGTACGCATAGGACGGGGATAGCTGATGCGGTGGGATTTTACGTTATTGGTGTATTCAATATGAACAAACGAGTTGATTTTTATTGTACGAAGCGAGTCCCGAGTTATGTCGTATGGATTTTATTTCGAGTTGTGTGTATTTTACGTGTTCGTTTACGTTTCATAGAAAATTCTAGGGGGCTCAAAAATATTTTTTCTTAATTTCCAAGGGCATTTTTGCCTGGCCCCTATTGGCTATTATTTTGAATATATCTGTTAGGATACACACAGAAAAAGGATCAGCGGAAGCATCGAAACAACATTGGAAAATCGAAGAAAAATTATTAATAGTTGTCGTCAAATATAAGTACTTCCATTCCTATAACTGCCGGCTTATTTATAATAATAGTAATAATAACAATTGAATTCAATTAGTTTCGTTAATAGAATCTCGCAATGCGCAACGAGGCGTTCAAGCGGTCTAAAAAGCGAACGCTATTTTTCCACACGCCGATTCGCATTAACATAATTTCAATTAAGATGCGACCGCCGCCACCGCTATTAACCGCTAATTAATAAGGAAGCCGATTGCGAAACGCTCGTAATATATTTATTCCGGACGCAAGAAACATGACGACAACCGCGCTCTGATAGTCGCTGCTAAACGCGGACAACATTAAACGTGTTTAACACAAAGTCAGCTACGTTTAGACGACATTCCTTTACGACGAAAATCGTTCGTCTTACGTTCTTGGGAGAACCGGAGAAATTTGTAATAAATACATATATTATAGTGTAATGTGCAAAATACAACGTGTAAAATTGCTGGCATTAACGCCACGAAGAGTGACGTTCAGCTGATTGCTCAATCAGGCAATCTCCGTTAGAATTGACGCATTTTTTAATTCGTCAGCGGCTTTTGTAGCTATGGTTGGACGTTAGATCACGAACTCGCATGGCATATTGCAGACTGTAATGTGGCACGCGACCCAGACTAGGGAGGTTTTATTGTTATTATAGAACGGGGTTGTCTTAAACATAAAAGGTCGTATGGGCCAATAAATAAGGTTTAAGTTTATGTGAACCGGAAAATATCACTTTTGCGTAGATTTGGCGCAATTTTCCGATTCTTTAAGCTTGCGACACGTTGAATATTTCCACATCTCGCAAAAAAATGAATAACCTTAAACAATATAATTTCGCGTATTTAATAACAATAATTGTGGTTTCCCTAACCTGCATAGAAAGTTAGGCAAACACATAATCACTTACTGTTCGTTCAAATGGAAAACGAAACAAAAACGAAATATTACGAAATTCGTTATTACTATTGTGAAAACGTAAGTTATTCTCCCGGCGAAACCAAATAAACAAGCAACAATAAGCCACAATACACAATTATATCCTTTATGCACAATACTTCGCTTATATCATTAAATCCAATTGCATCAAACAATGAACCGGTACGCGAGTACGTAATTAGCATACCTTGAATTGAATAGCACAAGAAGAAGGATTGATTTACAAATAGTTAAGAACGCCCATGTACGATCGTTATTGCCCACAGCTTCTCAGGATCGACATTTTTGAACGAACGCTGTCAGTTAAAAGTGTATATGGGCGCTCGATCGTATTGCTGGTAAAAAATTAATTCAGTTAAAACGCGGGGCCGTGTGGACGATTTGCATACATTACAATGAGCGGTTTCAAAACGCGACGATAATATACCACGGCGTGTAATCCGACGGAGCCGAGTTTCACGCAAGAAAAGACCGATTGGGCAATCTCCGTGTATGAATTACAAGGAAAGGCGTGTTGTGCGGCTTTAGGATTGCGTTAAATTGTGGATGGATTATGTTGTCCGTATTCGAAGCGGGGCGTACACACATACATACATACGAGGATATGGTGTAGTAAAAGCCTGTGTTAAGGAAGACAACGCAATCAGTTTGCATTTAGTAGATTTATCGGCGTAGCTCTCTATACACTGAATCCGGCGATGTTTGAAATTTTTTAATAATAAAATTTGTCGAACTCTGCCAAATTAGCCTCAGTTTCCAGGACTTCTTTATTTTACGTGAGCCGCTTGTCGCCAAGACATTTTTTATGTTCGGAAAAAGAAAGAAGTTACAGGGTGCCAAATCTGGCCAATAAGGTGAATAGGGCACCAATTCGTGCCGTTACTGAACTGCTTTTGCTGTCGCCATCGCTGATAATTTTCAAAACAATAGTACTCAATGAATTTCTTCGCAATTTTGACAGACGTCGACTAGAAAAATAACATTCGCAGCCGGTAATCCAGATTTTGTCACAAAGCGCTATCTATCTTCAAATACGCGTACTTCATATAGCATCTTCGTATATGATACGCTATGCAGGAATAAGAGAACGGATTTGTTCATAAAATTTCAAAAATAAGTCGATAAATCGGAGTAATTTATTATTGAAAGTAGAATTATGAGCTTTAACGTTGACAAGAGTCTGCGGATAATGTTGGTAAAGACTTGTACGTCGTCCATTTTTGGAAGAACATCGGTGTACAAGTACCGAAAATTCAATATTTTGCCAAATAAAGCAAAAAATGCAAATTAAAATTAATTTAAACAAATGATTATAGATCAACGCAAAATGGTTCGATAGAAGCTCTAAAAAAAAACAAAATTAGACGGTAGCGTGATTTTGCATCTTGCTATTTGTAAACACTCTGTATTATTTATTTAATGCCGAATATTCGTTACATATTTCCTGAAAGGGGAGCGGTATTCCGTTTCACTTCAGTAAATTTTGTGAGAACGTTACGAGGGACGTAAGTTGGCGTTAAAAAAAGAGGAACTAACGGTCGATATCAGCCAGCCCATGACTACGAGCAGCGGATGGGCAGATGTTAATTATTATAGCTATTAGTTTTCAATTCGAGGGTTAACAGAATATGAATCGGTTAGTTAAAGTTGAAGAGGGAAAAAATTAAAATAGAAATTTGTGATTTATTAACTTACCAAGCATTTGATACCAAAGGTTTCTTTTGCAGGTAAATTACTTCCTTTCTACGTTAAAAAAAGACCAATCCTAACAAATTTGTGACCAAAACGAACCGACTCATTTCAACGCAGATAGTGCTCTTTTCCGGTCTCTTCTTTTCCGTTTGTAAATAGAAAGTGCTGTTCTGTATGCGAGCGTTTTAATCTTTTCGCTTCTCTTCAACGTGGTGATTGACGCGTCGCAAAAACGTTCGAACATCGTCCGTGTGTGCAAACAACCGTCAATGGTGTGGCGATGAAATGAACGGAACCCCGAGGAGCCCCCGTTCCCGAAGCCAGGCCGGGGGTCGCCGCATTTCTAGACCTTCATCGCATCTACATTCGGATTGCGCACCCGATTTGGACGAAGATTCGCCAACATTGGGCCAGCGATCGGCATCCTTGGTGAGTGCTTGTTTTTTAATAATAAAAAGTGATAATTTTAGATTTATTTAAGTTAAATTGAGCATCCCTTAAATTTAGAGAAACGTATGCTCCATTTGATTAATATCTTCTTAAATTCTTTCTTAAAACGGAGTTTTTAAGGGTCCATTAAGACAAACCAAAGAATTCGTCATTAAATATGCGGTCAATTTCGAACATTAAACTAATTTTAGTGAAATGCTCTCGGTTACATTTATATCTTTACGGGAAGTATTTTTCTAACTTCTTTCCGCTCTTTCTCTGTACAAACAATAATGATATCTCAAAAACCGGAGCCAAAAGAGAAAAAATAACATCACATTCATGATCCGGAGCACCAAGTTACCCAAGGACGACTCTTACATTTCTGGCAGCACAGCGAACGTTCCCCAGTGTTATAAACGTGTAGGCATGAAGACTTATAAATCTTCAATTTCCTTTAACATTACAAATTAAAACTTGCATGTGAGATAGCCTAAAGCGTCTGATAGATAACCAGGTTGGCTATGTAATGTATTCCACTTACGGGTTCTTGTTGATATCTCTCCCAAGTGAGACAAACGTAAAAGCTATCTCTGTACCATTAAGATTCGCAGGAATGCAAAACATCCTGCATGCAACTTGACTATCTGAAATTAAACAGCGATTTTGCTCAATTTGACAAGATTAGAGGTGTACAATTATCTCTGCTGTCCCCCCTGCTCGCCAACTAAATATAAATTAATTACTAATTGGATTCGTTATAGATGGCATACGTGATGTAATTTATTATTGTTGTATAATTGCATAATTTACGAATCCGGATTCTTACAAGAATTAATAGGAGAAAGGGTATTACAGACAATTTTAGTTGATTTTAATGTAGCGAGTTGTGTACATTTCCATTAACTTTTTTTTGGTTGAAATACACCCTGTATATATTATATGACGAGTAAATCCGATAAAATATACGATAAGATTCAATCCAAGACATTATTGTCTTCGATTGCTATTGTGTCCGCGCTATTCAGCTTCCCGTTCTTTGCCGATTCACGTAGCCGATTGCATTGTCTGCATATTGCTATATTCACTCGCTTTCGCCATATCTTCTCTCCGGCCTTATCTCTGTTGTCCCATTCAACAACAATAACCATATTACGTTTGGGATTTATGTTAGGTATCATATGATGTCGAAATCCGTTGATATTGAGCCCAAAATTAGCGTTGTTGGAAGCAATATTGCATTTGCTTACCAGTACGAGGATAATCTGAAAAGTCTCCAACTTTAACGTGAAGATGGCGCTACTACTCAAAAATATTCTGGCAATACAATTGCGCATGCGTTGAAAGATCCCTTTTAAAATTTCAGCCGCGTTGGAAGCTCGATTGTTGTTTAACAGTCGTTTAATGTTAGTAGTTTTGTTAAGGATGGAAAAAAAATCGAATATCAAGTCGTCATGTTTTAAAGGAAATACGCAAATTAAAGCCTGAATAGATGCTTTTACGGGAAGTCCGCGCCATAATTTTAAGACTTCATCTTTATCGTTCATTGCAAAGTTGCGTATCATCGACGTAATAGTGTTTTTAATACAGTTGAAAAAAAAAAGTATAGGTCCAAGAATAGATCCATGAGGTACGCCGGTTATTACTCGTTGAGGCACTGCACCACCATTCAATCCATTATAGTGAAGTATTGCGCATAAGATTTGATGATTAATGCCTCAGAGAAATCTAAGCCCGCTAAGATGGCGATTTTATTTTCATCAACTTCCCTGATTGATAAAGGTGATGAAGTTTGGGTAAAACATTCTGCGTCATTACTTGAGACACATGTGTTCATGATGAAAGCAGAACACAAATTTTCGCATTCATTATATTAATTCGACGGACAGTAATCATTTCCTAGACCGATTGGAAGAAGAACTAAATGATAGACGATGATGTAAACAGATAATTGTTCATGTTACACTAGACTTTCTACTTTAATATGTACCGTGGGAATACAACTTGATGCACATGCATACGTACTGCGGAAGAACGGTAAAATCTATCGAACCCACATCTTCATCTAGATATACATCCTGAAGAGCGTTCCTAAGAAACTAACGAAGTTGCGCAAATTGATCTGGCGTTAGCACCTCGTAAGCATGTGTAAACTAATCAAATTAGCGCCGCAATTATTATTACGTTCCGTTTAAGATTTCGGGTAAATATTTAAATTATTCACGTTGATTTGTCGTATCGGCTTCTTTGCCGGAAACTGATTCACGTCGAATTGTTCCCAGCCGTACAACATTTGCATACACAATTGATGCATACTACGTCTTCATCCTTTTAATATCACACGATCTGGATCTACTTATATGAAGAGATATTCTCGGATAATTACATGCTATTAATGAGCATCTAATAGAGTGCGATCATTAAGAAAAAGCCGATCTATCTCAGCGCTTTTTTATCTTAAAATAATCGTTTATTAATTTCCTATTACGCCGCAGGAAACGCAAATTTGCATTTAATCGATATGCGCCTCAACGTCAAGCGAACATGATGTACGCTAATATATATTTCCTGCGCGCAATCTTCCTGTCCATTTCGAATCAATATTATGACTTGCAGATTGGCAATACTCTGTTCTTACGGCTCGTATCCGTTGAAGGAGGTTACTCCATTTAAAGATGATTAGATTGCGAAGATTTAATGAACCTACGGTCTAAGGCACTCGCCGATTTGAAGTAAACTTCATGGGTTTAAAGAAAAATTTTGGTTCACCAAAGATCTTTACCACACCTTAGCATTGACGATATCAAGAGCTTGTTGTTTTTAAGGCAACCGGTGAGGCTAAAAATAGGCATTTATCGTTAAAGAATGCGTTTTAAATGGATTCTTCATGAAGAGCTGATTTAGACAAACGAAACAGGTGAAAGAGCACATAGCACGTCACCGTTATGGAAGAACTGAATCCGTGTAGCACAACGCCGAAATAAGCACTTTGTTTGCAAGCAGTTTCATTATTTTCGTTGCGCAATCATCGCTTAAGGAGGCTGGCAAACGCCTATCTTGAGGAACAAAATACTGGATGGATTAAAGAAACTGGGAAAAGTGTATTTGGCTTCGAAAAGACTATGTTGAGAAATAAAAATTAATTTGATAAAAAAGTACTTGTTTTGGAGTTAGACAGGAAACTTTTCAGACTATCCTCGTAACGCCATCGTATGGTTTCTAAATTTGAGATCATTTCAAAGATCAGCTGTTTTCAGTTTTCCTTTTATGAATAGGACAGCTACATCAATGAATAGAATCAGCTGTTTTTTTATCTAATCGTGATATATTATATCACGTAGGTAACCTTGGATGCACTTAAACCCGATTAAATTTCCATTTTATTGCGTCAATATTAATGCAAACGATGATTTTGATTTGGAGGTAGACGTACGATAGCGATGAATTAGCTGATTGGGAAATTTATTTTTGCTTTATAATTCAGGCGACAAACCACATATATCATGAAAATAACTCGTAATTACTGGTTTCATAACAAGTACGATGACTCCAATCGTTGGTAAATATTTGCAAACAAAGCTCTCTGCATCCATAGGCTACTTCACGAACGATGTTAAATCTCGACAATAACTCTTACATACGACAAACGTGTGGCACTACCAATTACTTGACAATAAGTGGCTGCCCACACTCCGGCGCCAGTTTATAGGTAGAGATACGAACGAATAATAATAACAACAAGAGGCCGGCTCTATACTTGGCTGACCTCATATGTAAATCGCCCGTGTACAATAAATACTTGGAGACGTGTACATTGTGGTACAAAAGAAATGGGTAGCGCAGTCAATGTTGGGAATTTTGAGGTACGAGGGTAATCTGAAGAAATTCAATTTTATTTCTCAACATAGTCTCTCTGTAGATCCTGTTCCCAGGGATACTCTCATTTCGCTAATGCGTCCGAATAGTAAATGGGGCATTTTGTTCTGCGAACTAGGTACTTACTATCCTCTGTCTTCCGTACGAAATTTTAAACCTAGAAAACAGAACGAAGTAAATTGGGAGCCAAATTTGGTGAGAACGGTGTGAAACACAACTTTTCTTTTTCTCCAAATGCGGTCGTTTTTCAGTTTGATTAATACAACTCCATGACTATCCCGCTTTCGTCGCCTTTTTCAGAGCCGATTCACCCCAAAAAAATCAAATTCGCAATAAAAACTCGTCAGATACGCAGATATTTGTGCCGCAGGGTTGAGAAAGCGCATGCCCAATTATATGTAAGTAAAAGCGCAGTTCCTGTGGGATACAGCGCACCAACAATATTAACCGTTTAACATTTTAACAATAACAACAAATTAACTTCTTCGTAATTATTGCGCAATAAAAGTAGCAGCATCTATCTACTTCATAACTTCTCCATCTAGGCTGATTCATTTTTGGCCCTCATTATGAGAATTTCGATTATTATTGGAGATACAGGATAGGGCATCGATCTTCTGCTCATTGGTGTGTTGTAGGTGATTTTTCGGCCATTATCGAGCTTTATATTTCTCATCCGCGCCATGTTTTTCTGATTTCTATCATGTGTAACATGTCGATAGAAGGTTTTCATGTTATTAACTTAATTCTAAATTAATATTTAATTCCTGTCCATGCAACTGTTCATAAAGTACGCAATTAAATAGATGCTAAGGTTACGCGGTTATTTTATTGGTTTATTTTCAAATTGTGGGCGTTTAGAAACCCCGTTCCCATTTCCTAATAAAAATGGAGATTTCTTATATAGTAACAAATTGTTCCTTTTTTTTACACCAAAATGTATTTTAAAATATAAACGTGCGTGACCACAAAAAAAGGGGCGTAAGTAAAAAAAAACCTTTTAAAGATCTTACGATTGGTGAATATTTAACATCTTTTTATGATTTTGTAGTAGAAACCTTAGGATTGTCCTCATTGGGTAATATTTAAAAAGAAGGTGTGTTATAAATGTATATTTGTCGGATCCGTCGGTCTGTGATGGTTTCCTTGCACTTGCAAGTGGGAGTGTTATAAGTATATGCGGAACCAAAACAGCGTTCGACATGTAGATGGCGCATCAAGTCCAATGGAAACCGAGATTTTTGAATACTATAAAATGGAGCTCGTTCAGTCTCTCTTGAGCTAGCGTATTGTTAGCATCGATCCGGTTTAATATAGAAATTCCTGACAGATAACTACCGCGAATCATATGTGCGTTTATGCAAATTGCTTCAAAAGTAATAAAAAAGATAAGAATATAAGTTTTTTCAAATTTCCCATGAATGATGGGAATAGAGCGAAAGAGTGGATGCGAAATTGCGGCATTATTATTATTGTAATGATGGATGTCAATAAGATAAGACACAAATTAATCTGCGAGAAACATTTAATAGCCCCCATTGACATTTTATATATTGTCTATAAACTTTGTTTCGTAAATAGAAACGATACCGTGTCTATGTTTTTGTCGGGTAGTGTATTACCAGCATATTTTTGAATAGTAACGTCGCCTCCTTGTTCACAATCAAAAAATTGAAATCAATTTTATTACACATGTAGATGTCGTTTCGTTTTTGATGAAGGTACATCTCGAATTGAATCCATATCAGCGAACAATACCATCGCAACTCAATCTCCGAGAACCGTGACGGCGTCATTTCTACTTTCCTTTTTTTCCCAAATATATCTTGAAGAATCTATTGTTATTATTCTGTGGTATCTAGATGGAATATCGCGCGCGTCATATAAACGTAGAGCGTAAGTGGATCCATTACAATTGAGTAACGAGGAAAATAGATACCGCGACAGGGCACTCGAATTCCGCTTATCTTCAGACTTGGCGGTGTCTGGCGGCTTACAACGTTGGTAACCTTGAGTTCGGATCTCTGCGCGAGTTCGTGTTATGTCAATCGAACACATTCATCTATGTCAGACGGTGCAAGCGGAGAATCTTAGTGGAGGGCTTGTAAACGTCCGACGGATAATGCGTTTAGCTTATGAACGCCGTATGATTTATGCGCATGAATGTTCTAAAGTGTAATATGCAAATCGGTCCAGATAGGGTTGGGCTAACAAATTTTTATAAAACGAGAAATAAGCTCGTATTTGTTTTCTATTTTTTTTTTCGCTATTGACCAAATTTGCAAAAGAGAACTGTTCAGCTTAGGTCTTGGTGAAAGTATGATGAATACAGGGTGATGATCGTTGGAAATTGAAATTCATCACTTAGAAGAAGACAAAGTTCCCAAAGATATGCATGAAAACACGTATTGATTGAACCGCCAAAATGTAGAAAGCATATTTGAATTTTTTGTTTTAAAACGGAGATAACTTGGTTAAAGAAGGCCAAGAGAAAGAGCTTTCTTCAGCCAACTATTAAACACTCAAGTGATCCAAGTGGTTTTATTTGGGGATTCACAATAGTACCAGGCATCTTCAGAATCACTAGAAAATTAATCAGAGAGCGTTATTTGCGCATCTATAAAGACTTGATGGCCACATTTCATTGGCAGATTGGTAAAAAAATTAGTCGCGAGGAAATATCGCCCTTGTATCGTGACCTCATTGCTCGTGTACGCACTTTTAATTTATTGCTGTTAAGTACATCGATGGATTTTTGCAAGTTCTTAACACATGCACGCTAACCTTTAATAAATGTGTAGAAACAACGTCGATAATTTCAAAATCACATCGATTTATTGTTAGACTCGTGTCTCCACGTTTTTTTATGTCCGCAATACTGGGAATGATATATCTAAGTGGCTGCATTGAACGCGTCTACGCCCAATATGTAATAAATCAACACCGTGGTCATTAAGCGTGTAAGTAGTTGGAGGAACTGTAAGTCGATTATTTCGACATGAAGTACGTTGCAGATGAACTTTCTTGCTAATTATATGCTGTTGTTATGGTAGAAGAAGTAACATCTTAAGTTTACTCACGTCATTTTGAATTGGAAGATATCAATTTTCAAATATGGCGTTTCCACTGTTAGGAATACCATAAGCTTGGAATCCGGGCCTTTTCATATTCCTCATTTAACCTGGCAGCCTATCAGAAGAATTTGTAATTTTTGCAGATAATACGTCAATAATCTTGACACAAGATGCTGATCGCAGAAAAATAAACGAAAAATCTACAATGGTATTAATGGAAAGAAATAAATGGTTTGCAACTAACAACCTTTTTTTATTAGGATAGAACTTCCTAGCGATAAAAAACATGTAAAGAAATGAAGGTTTTCTGAAGGTCAATGGAAACGCTAAGTTTTCTGTTAACTTAATTGGACGTAGAAAAAACGAGATCAAAACCATTACTTGGTTGCCTTCTGAGAAAGCGATACCATTTACCATCCCATCCTTGTACAAATTGCAGTATCTCTTAGAGGTGGACCAACATCCAGGTTACTACGCCCTCGCGTGGGAATCTTCACAGTTATTCCTCCAGCCACAAAGATAACCTTCGCATACCCTTCCATTGTTTCTACAAGTCAAGATAGATCTCTATCTGTTACGAACCTAAACTCTAGAACAACAACAACTGTAGAACAGTTGAGTGTAGGCTTTCACGAACGTAATCCATAATAGAAATGTTTTTCGGGTGATGGTTATTAACTACACGACATCACCTGAAAGACATTTCTACAACTGTAGAACACCCTGGAGAAATTAGATTTGAGGTGAGATCTGAGAGACTATATTACTGAAAAGTTGGTGCTGACGTTCTATTCCATTGACAGATTCTTATCAACAGAAGTCCATTGATAAGAATGTGCTCTTATTTTTTAAGTACCTTTTCTAACTGACGAAATTTCCATCGTCGAAACGGGTTTTTCCTTGTATTTAAGTCTCTGGAGGGACGAACATAGGCAGATCCTTTGTGTGCCAAGCGTTTGCTTTGTTTATTATATAATGTTTATTACATGCTACAGACTTCATTTCCCGTCGAAATAGAAAATTAAAACTTAAACAGACAAATCAGAACGCCTTGCTTAACGCCGACAACTTCTTTGATAATTACAATCGTAAGATTTGATATATTTAAAAAGGAAAATTTAGTAATGAACACGTTGTATATTGCGCAATTTGCATGTAATTGCGCGTGCAATTTACCACGAGATATTGATTGCTTAGGTCGGTAAGTAAGTAAAATAAAAGGGAATCGTTAAATTATATCGAGTAGCTTGATTTATCGTAAAAATAAATAATGAACGCGTTTAAGTGGGAAGCTACAGAGGAAATTCTGGATTTATGAAGAAACACTAGGTTTTGCTCCGTATTATTAGCGTATAATAGAGATGTATGATGGCGTCCGGCAAGCGACGAAGCAGTATGGACAGTGTATACGAGGCTCACTTTCGTACGTGTCGTTTTTGTACCATACAAAATTCGGGCCCCGACAATCAATTAACGCCCTTTGAACGTGGTCGGATTAGGCGATATTAGTTTGCAGAAAAATGCGAGTGGACCTAATCATACCGACGAATATCGCGTACGGGGTTCCGTGGCTTTATTTCTATTACGTTTAGTGGTCTTGACGATGAGAAATTTTGTATGGCTGTAATGAGGTAATTGTTAAGCTGAGATTTTGATAAAGTACAGTGAATAGTTGAGTGTAGGCTTTCACGACCGTAATCCATAGTAGAAATGTCTTTCGGGTGATGTCGCGTAGTTAAAATTTTACTTGATGTTTCGCTGACCATGCTGTCAGCTTCTTCAGAAGTTTTCTAAAGACTTTAGAAAT